>CM060410.1:44180841-44702069 GCA_030545235.1 Helianthus tuberosus
AAGTTTCAACCAATAAGAATGCTACATTTTACTTCATTTAATATTTGGATTTAATTTTAATATAAGGGTATATTGGTAAACTTACATAAATCATTAATTTGTATTCTCCCCTTTAATAACTAACTAAATTAAATTTGTAACTCATTTTCAAAATATATACTTTTTCCAAATTAAAAAAAAAAAAACTTAATTTAAAGTGTATCACTACTAGAAAATACACCTATCTTGACACGCGAACAATGACACACGCTCATTTTATGACATTTAAGTGTTTGTGTCAAGAAAAAAATGTCATGGTTTAAAAAATTCAATAAATTTATGACACTCTTTTTTGTGTGTCTTCTTTTTAGCGTCATAAATAAAAAACAAGAATATTTTATGACATTCAAAAGCGTGTGTCAAGAAAAAAATGTCATGGTTTACAAAATTCAACAAAATTATGACACTTTTTTGCGTGTCATCTTTTTAACGTCATAAAAAACATTATATTTTTAATTCACTACTAGAAAATGAGGGTAATGCAACTTTCTCAATGCAAACTTTTCCAACTGTGTTGCATTTGACTCTAGTGCAACTTCGTTCAACATAAAGGTTACATTAAAAGATCTAATACAACTTTTTTCTTAAAAAGTTGCAAAAGTTTGTTACAATTGCAACCTTTTTTTAAAAAGTTATGAGTTTTATTAAAAATAGTAACCTTTTATTTAAGGTTACTGATTTTCTTGAAATGTGTAACTTTTGTTAGAAAAGTTACAATTGTTGCGTACACGATAAATGTAGAAAATACGTAAATTAAGATCATATTCGATTTACACGAAAAAGGCATAGTTTAATATTTGTTTAACTTAAACTTTTAATTGATATTAACTAAATAACATAAAAAATACAATTGTCAGATAGTAATATGTTAAAACCAATTACTAAATAACAATATAATAAAAATAAGTAGTTGCTTGTTGAAAAACAAATTGGGAAAAAAGATATTCGGCGAAATCATAAAAGAGTAAAAATGATTGAAAAAATAACCAACTGAATTGTTATAGTGTAACTTTTAATGATTACTATCATATAGGGTTATTAGATTTTAATAATCCCAAATTTCACTGGTTGACCGCTAATAATCCTAACTTCAAAAGTTGCCTACAACAGTCTCAACTTGTAAGATTTTGGCCACCAATGATCCTTGTCTAACTGGGTTAGTTAAATATGACGTGGCAGGCGACGTGTTTAAAAACTAAAATGTGGGATGCCTATGTGGATGCTGATGTGTATAAAGACTATAACACATATACACTCACCCCTATTTATAAACACCCCCATAACTATTGCTGTCGTGTACTTCGAACCACAAGACCACAACCGCCACTGCCGTATCGACACTCCAGCTCACGTCACGTCACCTCGCCGGAGCCGAGCCACGACACCATCTGAATCACGTCCCCGACCATCACCACTGACAACCACCATCACTTCCTCCGCTGCCGTCATGACCAACCCGAACCACACAACCACTGCAGCCGCTGAACTCCGGGCACCGTTGTATGCGGTTGTCGACGATGATCGCTGACCAGACTTTCATCTCTACTCTCTTTCTCTCCAATAACTCTCTCTCTCTCTCTTCCATCCGCTTTCTTTTCATTTTCAGGCAAGGTGGGTGTGAGTAGGAACGAGACAGGGGGAAGGAAAAAGAAGGGGCGCCGGATTCCACGACTCTAGTTGCCGGAAACAGTGACCGAGAGGGAAGGAGGGGAAGGTATGCGGCTGGTTTGTCAGCGTAGGGTTTTTAAACAGTGACATATATGATACACATCAGCATCCACATTTTAGTTTTTGAACACGTCACCTGCCATGTCACATTTAACTAACCCAACTAGAAAAGGATCATTGGTGGCCAAAATCTTACAAGTTGGGACTATTGTAGGCAATTTTTGAAGTTGGGATTATTATCGGCCAACCAGTGAAACTTTGGATTATTAAAATCCAATAACCCTATCATGTATTAACAACACTAACTTAGTGTTTGGTATGCAGGAATGGAAGGTGTAATGGAATGAACATTTGCGAGGAAATGAAAAAAAATGTGTTTGGTTGGTCAACGTAATGAAATCGCCCATTCCATAAGTCATTCCATTCCCTCAAATTCATTCCATCCACTCCCCCTGTTTTTTTCCATTCTATTCCCTCTCTCACCCTATGTCACAAACATCGCCCATCACCACCACCATCTGCCACCACCACCACCACCACTTGCCATTGTGTCTTTTATATATTTGCGTCATTGTACTTTTTTGCGACTCATTGTGTTATATTTTTCGGCATTGTGTTATATTTTGCTTGACATTATGTTATATTTTGCGATCTATTGTGTCTTTGTACACTTCTTATTTTTAGGAGACTTTGTAGGATAACCTTACCCTTATGTAATGCAACCTTTCTCATAAAAGCTACATAATTGTACTAAATTTGGAACCTTTTTACTAAAAATGTTACGAAGTTCACTAAATAGCGCAATCTTTTTCTTGAAAGGTTGCAACTTTTGTTAAAACGTTGCATTGAGCCCGAGCTTCGCTCATCGAGCTCAAACAGGCTCGCGAGCCTAAACGAGACTATTGTTAAAATGCTTTTTTTAATTGATATATTAAAATGCTTTCAAAATAATTACTACTATCTATAAAATTATAAAAATAAACTAAGTTAAATATAAATATAAATACAAATTACAATTAATATAAATTAATTAATAAAAAATATAAGGGTAGGCGGTATGGTTTGTTTGAGTTAGGTGTTTGAGTTTTCTCTACCCAATGATATAAAGCCATGTCAAATCCCCTCTCCACTCCCCATTTTCTACTCAAATACTAGGTATGGTTCAAACATCAACTCAATTAAAAAATAAAAAAATTTGATTGGTTCTTCTCTCCTCTCTCTCTCTCCTCCATCACTCCTTCTCCACCTTCAGCGAGTAGTCACCGATTTCTATCCCTCTCTCCTAGTCAAACACCCTAACTCAAACACTAGGGGTGGTTCACCGATCGGTGAAACCATTCCCCGAGCCTGGTCCCCGCAACCATACCGCCTACCCTAAGAGCCAAGCCCGAGCCAAACTCAAGCTTGAAGAATGACCTACGAGAGAAGCTCAACCTTTTGGAAAAAAAAAAAAAAAACTAGAATCTAGTTAAGTTCAAACTTTCATAAATTAAACGAATTTGAGCTCAAGCGTAGTTAAGTTCGAACTCAACTCAACCTCGACTCCACTCACTTGCACCAATATTAGATACTAAAATTTTCATTTCCAATCTACCTTCAAATTTTTCCCCACCCCCCCACCCCACACACCTAAAATTTCTTCCCGCCCAACACAATTTCCATCCAATCTAAAATTTATTTCTTCCCGCCCATCACAAACCTAGGCTTCTTTATCTTTTGAAACCTACACAAAAATTGAAACAGACGACCTTTTCTTGTTACCCAAGATTCAGCAGAGCGCAACGCATCCTCCTGGCCTCGTCCGTTATACTCTGTA
The DNA here is from genome assembly GCA_030545235.1 of Helianthus tuberosus. Taxonomy (NCBI): domain Eukaryota; kingdom Viridiplantae; phylum Streptophyta; class Magnoliopsida; order Asterales; family Asteraceae; genus Helianthus; species Helianthus tuberosus. The sequence continues at coordinate 44,184,365 of CM060410.1, forward strand.
TCTCTTCATATTCGCTGACTGCAACCCCAAACCGAGAAAGCAAAACGCGCACAAAAGGTTCGAATCACACGAAATTAGGTTAACTTTGCTATTCCATTACATTATGTTGCTATATAGAAGTTAGTTCTTGTTTGCTTCAGTTTCGTAGATACATGCGATTGTGATTTTTTTAATCTTATTGTTTTTCATTTTTTTTATTTAATAGTCTTATTGCGATTGGGAAGTAGTTATCTTTATCAACAGTGTGTATGTTTTGTAGGCAAAGCCTTGGCTGAATAAAATTAGTTTTTGTACATGTAAGTAGTTCCTGGTGCCGATTAGAGATATTTAAAAACTTGCAATGGTGTTCAAAATCTGAAAGCGATTTTTTGTTGTTGATGTCTTTATAATACATTGTGATTTGATTTAATGCTTGGTTTGGGAAGGTGACTTCAATCTAGTAACTAGGTGATGCAGCCTCTATGAGGTTATCAATAGAACAAGTTACAAAATCGTACACACTTTTCTATGACACATGCAAAATCGTACCTTCGAGCCACGAGCTTTCTGAACAGCCCTACGACTTGCTCAAAGAAAGATATTGATTATAACATTGAATAAAACCATAATATGCAACCGATTGTAAAAAAATGTGAATGATTACATTACATGGTTAGCAGTAAAATTAAAGACCAAATTTTCATAATATATTCAGCAAGATAAGTTTCATGATAGAAAATGGGAAGATTTATGGATAGATATTAAGATATTATGTTTTTTTAATTTATTTATTATTTTTGTAATCTTCAAATATAAACTTTGCATTTCACTAAAAAAAAACTTGCCAAGTTACATCAAAACAGAAGGTAGACCAGAACTAATTTGCGCCACCATCCCTTTTTGAATTGCAAACCCTAACCTTCCAAAGACAAACCCCTACCCCGGGGCTGAACAATTGTGATTTGTTAACTTTTGTGATTTATAAATATGCAAGAAACAATGGAATATTGTATAGACTGTCATTGTATGTTTGTAACTATTAGTTAATAACAATTTGTTTATTTATGTGAGAAAAAAACTGAAAAGGCACGAGCAAGTGCAAAGAAGAACAAATACCCGACTCGCTCAGGACACAAAGGGTTTGCGGTTTGGAGCCCTAATGTTGAACTTGCAGAAGATGCGCACACAGAATCTGTTAAACTAGTTAGTAAATGTATATTTATTTAGTTATATATGTTATAATAAAATGTTTTAATAGTGGTGTATATTAAATAAGCCGAATTGGAAATGCAAATGAAGGCAGGGGTACTTATTGGTCTGGGATGGAAGATCTACCAAGTATGTAGCTTGGACCTAAGCACGGAGGCCGATCACGACAACCTCTTTTATATGGATTTATTCTCTTGTATTTTGTATAATTAAGTGATCTTTTACAATTGATTTGTTTTTCTAATCAATGCAGTGTATGCAATAAGATGGGTCTTGGGAGTATGGATACCTGGTTATTTGGTTTATGCTCGACTTTATTTTAGACATGCAATTTGGTTTTCCAAATGATGTAAGCATTCATTTTTCGATTTACATACTTTGATATAAGCATTTTGTTAGGCATAACAGGGTTTAAGGTTGTATTATTTGGGTTTTGTGTTATTTATCTGTGTTTCGGTTTGTTACGACGTGATTCAAAACCTTTCTTATATTTTGGGTTACTTGCGTTCGGATAATACTGGGTTTAGATTTAATTAATATATCGACTTAGTTACACCAGAACTATTGACTTAATTGATATATCTCATTTTTGTTATTTGCTTTTTAGATATGGAACGGCATAACAAGCGTCCCAAAGGAGGATCACATCTTAGTGATGTTATTGTCACAGGTAGATGTATATTTTATACAACTTTAAACCTACATTGTTACCTTAATTTTTAACATTTTTAGAAGTCAATAGCTGGTCACTTATAAGATATGTTATTTTGTTTTTGAAGGATCACATCTTATTTTTAAGATTTATTTTATTTAATTGTTGTCTCAGGTTGGGAAAGGAGTGGAGGAGTACTCGGCTACGGATATGGATGCATTCTCGAAGATTGGTCGACTTATGCGGTTACCTCTATTTTTAAGTGACAAATTGTATTTTTGGTGTTCACGATATATTGACAAAACAATTCTTTTTTTTTTTGTTAACGTTAAAATATTTGTAGTGTACTAGACAAATGATTATGTAATGGATTGTTTTGGTATATGTATGTGTATTTGTTTTATGAAAAAAAATTTATTGTTTTTGTTATTATACATGTATCCAGGGCAAATTAGTAATTTTATAAAAAAATTATACAATTAAAAGCATGACACACGTAAATGAATGTCATACGTATGTGTCATAAATGCTTGTCATGAACGTGTGTCATTAAAAAGTGTCATAAAATAAGTGTCATGAATGTGTGTCATTAAAAGGTGTCATAAAAACATAACACACAAATGCATGTCATGTTAATTTTATGACTCCTCAATCAACGACTCGCATTTGCGTGTCATAAAGACCCTTTTATGACACGCAATGCATGTCAAGAAAGGTGTTTTTTCTAGTAGTGTATAAGAAATTACTAATTGTGTAGGATAAATTACGAGTTGTATAGGATATATTTCGAGGTGTGTAGGATAAATTTTGGTTGTGTAGGATAAAATTCTATAATGTGTAGGGTATGTGTAGAAAATTTTTGATATGTGTAGGTTTTGTAGATTATATGTAAAATAATTAATGATTAGCTGACTAATTAATTAAAGAGAGAAAAATTAATGATATGGGTTATAAATGAAATAATATTTTACTAATATGTCAACTTCCCCTTATAAATCATAAAGTCCATCTTTGTAATTAAATTTATTATCTAATTACTTAACAAAACATGGGTGAGTAGCGAATTACAAACTAACAAGCCATTTATGCATGTGAACTCAATCATGACCTTTGTTGTAGTCGTGTTCCATAATCTATAGTCACTACGCATTATATACCTTATCTTTTTCTTAATGACTCTTTTCTCTCACTCAATTACGAATTAATCAAACAAAACATATAACTTTTTTTAAGAACATTTTACATCACATCTGTTGGCATCAATTATTTCAGTTACTTTTATAGTCACTCCCTATTTTCCTATCTTTAGAGGATTATTACTTTAATAGTTATCTCCCGTTTTATAGTTAATAATACCTAATTTCACCTTTCAAAAAAAATAATACCTAATTTCATTTTCTAGAGTAGTTACCATTAGAGTTAAATCCTCCACTTGTGGTGGAGTGGTGGAAATGATTTGGTTTTCCTAGGATGGCCAAGTTCGATCCCCACACCCATCACATTTGGGGGAATGGCAATGAACGGGTGGAGGGCCAGTTGGTTCGAAACCCGGGAGCCACCCCGAGTTTTCTATTACAGTGCATTTACTCCAGAGAGTCCCCGACTCTTGTGGAGGGTGCAACTACACGCTCCCGGTTAATCGGGTGGGCAGTGGGCTGGAAATTTTCTCGGGGAACGCCTTAGCCAAACTCTGATGCACCAAGCGTGGGCCCGGTTAAGACAACATAGCCTTGGATGCCGGAGTGGGGCGGAGGGGCCTATCCGAGTTATAGGGTAGGTGCGATCTCTATCGCCTGTTGTAGAAATATCGCCGTTCAAAAAAAAAAGATACCATTAGAGTTACCCCTATTTTCCGTTTTATAGGTACTTTCCGTTTTCGGGTATTTTCATCTTTAAAATTTTGTTTAGTTTTTTTTTTTTTAAATTATGTCATATTCCTAAAATAGCATTCCTTCTCAAACAATCAAATCATTTTTCTTGTGGTGTCGATTATTATCTCTTTTTAATTTATTTAAAGACGTTTATTTTATAATTTTATTGTTTACATTTTCTCTTCATCCATTTATTTCCTTCATTGTTTTTGTGTTTTTCTTAATTTTTTTTCTCTTTAGTTTTACGGAAAAGTTTTTATGACCACATATATCATATTCACTTAACATAAGACTAGTTAATTTTTTTTTGTTACAAATAAAACATTATATTAAAACAGAAAAGCTCATAGTAAAGTATTAGTTAATTATTTTATTAATATTTTGAATCTCATAAGATATCATATTGTATAAGGAGGTTTATACCTTATCTACAAGAAGATATAACTTATTTTGAATCCTCGTCATTTCTCAATGCAACTCTTCTTTCACCATTAAAAATTAAAGACAAGATGAAGCCTTAAATCCTTCCAGTAACTGATATATGTTGCATTTTTGTTCTTTTCTGAATGTGATAGAATGTGCTGGATTTTAGTGCAGCCTAACAATACTAAACATGAGACTTAAAAGGAGGGATTTTTTTTTGAATTTTTTTATTCCTCTTGCTAATCACATATTTTAGTCACATAATCCAAAAAAGTAATAAATAAAAAAAAAAGTTTTTGTATTCACACTAGTAGAGTAGTTATGTAATCACTCTAGTATAATTGCAAATAATTACTCTAGTAGAGTAAATATACCAATTTTTTTTTTTAATTTTGCAACTAAACATCATGTTTAAGTGGATAGAAAAAAAATATTCACTTCTCATGTTTAGTATGTTAAAATCAATTTGTATTTGATTTTTACCCTATTTTTATAAAGCAATAAAATGTTTAAATTTAAGATAAAAAATATTCAACTTAATGCACTTTAAGAAAATAATAATATCGTATGAAAAGTAACAATTATTTTTAAAAAAGTAAGAAAACTTTAATAAAAATAAAAAGGCCTATTTTAATAATAACTTCAAAGAGCAATCTCATTGGAGTCTCTATACATGGACATTTTGTAAAATACAAAGGAAAAAAGTATAAAAAAATAACCACTGCATTTAAACCTCTAAAATAGAGAAAAAAAAAATAATAGAGACCAAAGGCACGTTTCTATATTTTGAGGGTTGTATGCAACTCTCTATGCTATTAATATAAGTGTGTATGATAGAAAAAAAAATTAATAATAAAGTAATTGTTTGTAAGTAAGATAGAGGTGAAGATAAAGGATTTGATGTGAGATATTTACTAAAAATAAACAAAATTTAAAGACAATATACTTTTTAATTAATATATACGCTTCAATGTGAATACTCACTTCACTTTTATTCGTCACTTTGATGTCAACTATTAATAGGTTAGAACCCTGTGTGTTACACGTGTTCAATAAATATAATTATATATACTAGGTAATAAAAACATATTTTTAAAAAGCTTATGTATTGCATATGCTGAATAAAACTGTAACAAAGTTACATACGAAAACAATTGCTAAAAATTAAAAAGAAAGTTACATCAATAAAAACCCGACATATGGATTAATAGATATTAGTTACTGCTAAAAGCTCCTTTTAACATATAATAATAATAATAATAATAATAATAATAAGATTAGTGACATTTATGTATTAATTATTAAACAAAATTAAAATAAAATATAAGTAAAAATTTAAGGTTGACGGAGAGAATAACATGTAGCATTAAGTGAAAACAAATGTAATGTTATATACTAAGTAATATAAAAGTTGTGTCTTTAAAAACTTGTGTATTGCACGGGTTGTATAGAACATAATGTATGTTTCCTACCATCTAAGCACATTAAATATTAGTGTCCTGCGTAGGTATGTGGTTCAATACCACACGCCATAGGTAGCAATTTGTTTTCTTTGAGATCCCACTAAGCTATCGTAGAAATTTCGTTTATTACACGAGTTGAATAAATGAACTTTAATATTAAATAATAAAACAATATATCTTTAAAAACCACATTTATCACACGGGTTGAATAAATGTAATTTTATATATTAAATAATAAAAAGTTATATATATATAAGAACTATATGTATTGTACGGGTTGAATTTATATACCAAATAATAAAAAAGTTAGATCTTTAAAACCATATGTATTAATGGGTTGAATAAAGGTAATATTGTTTACCAAATAATAAAAAAAATTATATCTTAAAAAGATAAAGTTTATTAGAGATAATTACATTATTGTAAAGAATAAGATTAAATTTGTATATTACAAATAAAAAGTAGGTGTCTGTTAAAAAGAATTAATAATTTGAGTAAAAGGAAACTAAAAAATGTAGTTGTTATATAAATAATGAAGATAATATAATATAGAAAATCAAATCTAACTTATAATAAAATACTCCAAATAATGTCATATGACATTCTCTCCTTCAACCTCATAAATTTTATTTATATTTGTTTAATATATTTCTTATAATATTAATAATCAATATATAAATTTCACTTATCTTAATCTTTATTCTTATCTTTATCTAAGATTAAGAAATAACTTCAATATACCACATGATATTTTCTCTTCAAATCTTTAACAATATTATTAATATCTAAATCTGATATCTAATAAATTATTAATATGTCTTGAACCAATACGAAAATAATTAGTTCACAAATATTATACTAATCAAAGAATAATAAATAAACTAAAAACAAATCATGTATTATGCAGATAATAAATAAGTATTTAACCATTAACTAGAGTTTATTATATTAATATATAATATTTTATTCAAGTTTTACAAAAATAAAACTTTTAACATTTTTTTTTAATTTATGGTGTTGTACCTCATGTATAAGGTTTTTTTTTTTTTCTTTTTTCATTTCTAACTCAAAACTATTTTTTTCTTTTGCAATTTAGACGCTTTGTTTTTTTTTTACCTTTACCCCAAAGTTTTTCATTTTTTTCCAATTTAATTCAAACTCTTTTTATTTTCAAATTTGGTCCACCATACTTTTCATCTTTCCCAAGTTTTTCGTTTCGTTCTAAATTTTGTGAGTTAACGCACGACAACGTGCGTACGAGGTTCAACATTTTGTTTTATATTTTCTCCCGTTTGACTAGTCCGTCACAACACATCTATTTTTCTCCGTTTGACAAGTTTATCGCAATGCGCAGGTGCTGAATTGACTTGGTTATTTTTTCTATGTTTTACGTTTCGGTTTAATTTCTCTGCAACGAGCGTGCGTGATTCAAAGATTTTACGTCTGCTTTTCACTCGACGTTATTTTTTTTCCGTTTTATTTATTTTGTTTTTACGAGCTTTTCCGGTGTTGGTGGTCGTTGACAGTGGTATAACATTGGTACTACTTGACATAGTTTTACGATAACCGCTGCAACGCAGTGGCTTAATACTAGTAAATAAAATTATAAATGAGAAGTATACATTAAATTTAAACTGAATAATAATTATCCATAATTAAGTAGAAGAGTTTAAATTAAATAATATTTAGTTGGAGAGTTATCTATAATTAATTAGAAAAGATTAAACTAAATAATAATTATCCATAAAAGATTAATGGGAAAATAAAAAGATACACCGTCTAATATGATAAAAAGTGTCCCCAAAATGATTCTAGTATGGATTTTATTCTATTCTTTACATCCATTTGTCTTTTGTTCTATTTATAGTATTTTTACTTAAATTCTTTATAGCCTATAAATATCAATTTACTTGGCTTAGGACTAGTTAATCGTTTTTAATACAACTACACTCAATAAATCATGTCTAGTGTAATTCCGCCTGTAGTCATAACAACTACAGATAGGGTCTGAAGAGAGTGCGATGTAGACACATCTTCAGCTCCAATTTAATACCGCTAAACCGTTTTCTTCTTATAGGAAAAACTCATTCTAGGAAATTTATCTTGAAAGTTAATATATTTAAATCTCAACCTCCTATTCTAATTAACAAATTAACAAACTATAAATAAACAACATTTGTATGCATATAGGTGTGTACCTTATGCTTAAGTGGTTTTCAAAAAAAAATGATGTTTCATTTTTAACCCAAAGCTATGTGTTTTTCTACTTATAACACAAAAAGTTTTCATCTCTTGCAATTCAACCTTACAACTTTTGTACTTTCAACTTTGCTCCCCACACTTTTCATATTTCGCTGATTTTTCGTTTTAAATTTTGCGAGTTAACACGGTGTAACGTGTTTGTGGTTCAACGTTTTAACATTTCGTTTTACGCTTCGTACTAGATTTTGCGACTTAACACGACTCAATGTGCGTGTGTGGTTCAACGTTTATACGCCGTCTATCTTTTCCCTGTTTGACAGGTTCGTTACAACGTGCGGGGTCCTAAATCGACTTAATTATTATTTTCTATGTTTTACGTGCAGTCTAATTTCTTCACATTAATACACCGTAACTTCAGTATTGCCTGTCGCTAGCGGTGGTGTGGTATTAGTGCTATTCGGCACGGTTTTACGCCCCGCCGCATGGTAAATCTAGTTGGTTTTTGAAAGGCAACAAGCATACAACTAAAAGTTTGTTAATTAATCCTTTGTAAAATATTTAAAAGTTTGTTAATTAATTCTTTGTAAAATAATTAATTCTTTGTAAAATATTTAAAAGTTTGTTAATTAATTCTTTGTAAAATATTTAGAATGCTTAACTCACTCATACTAAACGGGCCCCTGGACTTTTGGATACAAAAGTTCATATAGTTATCCTTTTTTCCCGGTGTCACATGATAACCGATACACACACATATTAAAAAATATATCAAAAGTAGAATCACTTATAATTCTTCTAGAGGAATACAAAAACAAGATAGACATGTACAATTCGTATATCCTTTCACGTGAAAAACACGACATTTGTGCAAAAAAACAATCGCATTTTGTCATATTTCCCATTGCCACTTGTCACACTCTTGCAAAACTGAAAACATGCAAAACTTTACTGTATAAGTTCAGCACATAACCCATTCATGGATATCACACCACCCTCCATCTTCTTACAATCAACCTCATCCAAACGGTGGTCAACTCCGGCACAAATGGAACCCATCCAGTCAACCCACAAGCCGGAAGCATTCGACGACGACGAAAACGAGCCAAAAGACACGTACCAGCTCGCATACATGATCCACTTTCTTCTTGGTGCAGGGTATCTGATCCCATGGAACGCGTTCATCACAGCGGTCGATTATTTCCAGTTCTTGTACCCGACCAAACACATCAACAAGGTGTTTTCGGTCGGGTACATGTCGGCCGCTGTAGCAGTGCTTTTGACACTCATGTGTTGGTCTACGTCCAGCCGGATTAAGCTTCCGTCTGTTCGAGCGCGTATGAATATTGGCCAGGGTTTGTTTATTTCGGCCCTGATGGTTGCGCCGGTGACCGATTGGATCGTTCATGGGAAGCAAACTGGGATGGTGTCGAATATTGCTTTTGTGGTGCTGGTTTCCATGGTTATGATCAGTGGGTTGGCTGATGGATTAGTGGGTGGAAGTTTAGTTGGTGCTACCGGAGAACTTCCCGGACGGTACATGCAGGCTGTTTTCGCCGGAAATGCCACTGCCGGTAAGGATATATTAATTAGGGTCTTCATAAAAAAGATAAAAAAAAATAGAAGCTTAAATTAATGGGGCACGTTATACACATGCCCTTTGCTTCTAATCTTATACCGTTTTGAGGTTGCACCAAAGGGGATTGCATCATAGCCCCCTATTTCTAAACGACCGTTTGATGATTCGTCGAACGGTTGTTTGAAAGCTATGGCTTTTAAATGACTATTTGAAGATTTGTCTGATGATCCTTTGAAAGTTAAAACTTGCGTCATTAGTCATCTACCTTTAAACCGCCGTTTGAGGATTCATCAAAAGACCGTTTGAAAGTTAGGGCTTTTAAACAGCTATTTGAGGGTTCGTCTAACGGGCTTTTGAAACTTATGGCTTTTAGCAGGTCGTTTGAAGATTCGTCAAACAACCATTTGAAAGTTGTTACTTTTAAAGGGTTGTTTGAGGATTCGTCGAACGATTGTTTGAATGTTAGTGTTTGTGTCACTTTAAACGACGTTTGAGGATTTGCCGGTATGGGAATAACATCAGGGGTGGAGGTAGTGTAGAAGAAGGGGTAGCACGGGGTACCCTCAACTTCGTCTATGTAGTGTAATTTTTTTCGGCTTTATACAAAATATACCCCTATTCCCAAAAGAAATAATTGGGATACCCAAGGGAGTACCCACCCCAAGCCGTGGGTGGTCGGGCGCACCCCATGAAAAAATAATTTTTAATGTTATTTTTTGCCAGAAATTTCGACCGCACTCCTTGGAAATTTTCAACCTCCCCACTTAGAAAAAAATTATTAAGAATTTATAAAAAAAAAATTAAACACCGATTAATATTTAATATATAAGTATATAACACAATTTATATAGTTATTCTTTAACCATTTATTCACTTAATTACTTAAACCAATCAAAGCTCAATCTACAATCTATTTTTACTAACCCAACCCAAAGAAATTTAAATTAAATAAAATAACCCAAACACATCCACTCATTCCAATTCCAAATCCCGCAAAAAAAAAAACTCCCATCGACTTGACGCCACTGCTCATGACTGGAGGGCTTTTTTCGTCGGAAAAACCAAAATTCCGGCAAGACCGACCCATATTACTTCTGAATTCCGATACAGAACTAGTATGGTTTCTTTATTCATTTTTTTTGTTTAGTTTTATGTGATGATAAGAAGAAAATACAGACGTATAAGAGTTTGATCTTTTTATGTTTTTTGATGTTTTTTTGGTTGTTCTAAACTTGTAGTTAAATGATTTTGTTGTTTTATTTATAGTTTTGTTTGTTTAAATGATTAGTTACAAGTAATCAACATTTAATACTAGGGCTTGAATGTTTGAAAATAAAATTAAAAATTATGGACTATGGTTGAATATGATTATTTAAGTGTTTAGTGTTTTTATGAACTTATGGAGCGATCTGTATGTGATAGGAATCATGAGTAAGAAGAATGTAATGAACTTATTGAGCGTTTAGTATCTCTAGGTAATGTTTTGGTTAGATTTCAAAAAATGAAAACCTATAAGGCACAATTTTAAATACGCTTGTAATAATGTTTGATGTATTTTTGATGATTATAATAATTTTAGTTTGATTTTCTTTTGTCTTACATGACCCGATTTTTTTTATATAGCTAGGGGTCTAAAATCTTTAAAAATATTCCGCACCCATAGCAAATATTCTTGGATCCGCCACTGGGGAATACCTGAATGTTTGGGCTAGATCCGCCACTTAATAACAAATTAATTAGCCTTTTGGTTTAATTTTAACTTGCAGGTTTGGTGGTTTCAATATTAAGAATTGTAACAAAGGCATCACTTCCGCACACACAACAAGGTCTTCGAACAAGCACACAAATCTACTTCGTGTTCAGTGCACTCATCATACTCTTATGCGTCATCTGCACCAACGTCTTACATAGATTACCAATGATTCGATACTACCGCAGCCGAAAACACAACAACGACAGCCACATGTCAATCTCCTCGAATTTCTGGGATGTTGTCAAGAAGATCCGGTGGCTGGTAACCGCAGTGTTTGTAACCTACGTTGTTTCACTGTCGATTTTCCCAGGTTATTTAAGCGAAAACGTTAAATCGGATTACTTTAAGGATTGGTATCCTATAATCTTGATTACAACTTTTAATGTTGGTGATTTTTTGGGCAAGTGTTTGACCGCGATTTATGTGCCAAACGGGAGTAAGGGGACCGTGTGGTGTTGTATGGCTAGGGTGTTGTTTTATCCGCTTTTTATGGGGTGTATACATGGACCCAAATGGATGCATAGTGAGGTTCCAGTGGTTGTTTTGACCTTGATGCTTGGTGTGAGCAATGGGTACCTGACCAGTGTGTTAATGATCCTGGCACCCAAGTCGGTTCCTATCGAGGAAGCGGAGGTGGTTGGGATCGCCATGGAGACGGGTTTGGTTATTGGATTAGTGGTTGGTTCGGCTTTTGGTTGGCTGTGGAACCTTGAGCACTGATTCAAATTGCTATTGTTATGAATAAATAAATTAAACTAGGTTGTTGCTTGTTTTATTCTTAATTGTCTGTTTTGTAATGGATTTTTATCTAATGAGAAACAGCCAAATATCTGGTATGGCAATATATATCTTGCGTATATAGAGTTGAGGATCCTACTTTTGCTCGTTTACGACCAATTTATATAACCATAATTGTAGATGTTCGTTTGATATCTTAGACCATATGTGATGGTTAGCAGTGCCGAAGCTTGAGATTTCCGACGGGGGGTCGTAAAGGTATATACCCAAAAATTTCTATAGAACCGAGGGGTCGAAAACATATATACCCAAAAATTTCTATACGAAAGCTACATATATAACACTACTGAGCGAAAAGTTCGGGAGGTCGGGCGCCCCCACCGGCCCCTTCTAACATGCGTCCCTGATGGTTAGTAAAATGTGATAATGAAAGGCACGCCATGTATGCGATCCTTTGTTCCATATGATGTCTCGCAGTGGCGAAGCTTGGATTTTTCGGCCGGGGGGGTGAAAACATATATACCCAAAAATTTCTATAGAATACCCAAAAATTTCTATAGAACCGGGGGGGTGAAAACCTATATACCCACAAATTTCTATACGAAAACTACATATATAACACTACTGAGCGAAAAATCCCGGGGGGCGGGCGTCCCCCCCCCCCCCCCCCCCCCCCCGCCCCTTGTAAGCTTCGCCCCTGATGTCTCGCTCTTCAACATGAGGTCTCACCTAACCGAGATGCTTATTTGTTCCATGTGAGGTCTTAATTCATTGAGGTCTTGCCTAACCAAAAAGCTCCAAGTTCAATCGGACTCGGATGCTAACCCGGATGCCCCAACTGACACGCTTGGTTTTAAAAAACGCACTGTACAACCAAAAAATATGTTTCTATAAATAAACAAAAGTTTTTTTTTTTGGGTAAAGGGGATTACCCCGGTGATTGTATAAACTATCAACAAAACAAACAAGTAGAGAGGCTTAAATACCCCCTAGTTCTCATATGTGACACACCACATATAAGTGAACAAATAAAACTGCCAAAGACAAAACCAACTAGGAGCAAGTTACAGACATGACACTAGTCATTTCCAAATCTATCAGCAGCTTCCAACTTCCATTCTTCTAAGAATGCTTGAAACCGAGCACTCCTCTTGAACTTGAACGACATCAGCTTCATTCTCACCGTGTTTACAATAAACAAAAGTTGCATTTATAATCAAAGAAAATTTGAAAAAAGAGAACAAAAAGACAAACCATAAAGAAGAACAAAAAGACGAATAAAAAATAAGAAATGACACACTAGATGTGAGATCTCATTTTGTTCAAGGGGACTAGCTCCATGCATTGCCTTGGTGTGATTGCCTAGGCTGACCAACTCCATATGTTGCAATAAACATCCCGACCTTCACGAAGCTTCGGACCAAGCACCACACCAAGTCTTTTGATGGAACACATAACCTCCAGACAAAAGATATTAACTTCATTATTAGGGTGAAGTGGTTACCTATTTGGATTAGGTAAACTCTCCATTCACCCAATCAGACACTGTCACATCAATTCACCTAAATTGTTTACATAATGCTCAAAAACGTTGGCGGTGGTTTACCTAATGAGGTTTAGGTAAACTATTTAAAAAAAAGGAAAAATATGTGATTGGTTGAGAATGAATGAACCCCACCACACAGGCACACACCCATCTCTCTCTCCCCTTCCCTCCCTCTCCCATAATCGGCAAAGCTTCACCGAAAATTTCCCCCCCAATCGGTAAACATGGCTCGGTAAAACGTTGGCGGTGGATAAGGGGTCGGTACCGAGTGGGTTTACCGCCCCACTCCGCTCACCCTTATGTATTGACTTGTTATATATGAAACCTTATATTCACCTCTCAACTACAATATGTGATGACAGACACGCAAGGGCGGACCCACATAGAACAGGTCGGGGTCCCCGGACCCAATGTTTTTAAAAAAAATGGTAGATTCGGTGTATTAAATTTTATAGGGACTCAATAAATACAATTAGGTGGACACAATAGAAAGAAAAGTAAAGCTAGTGTAGTGGTAAGCCACCGTCTTTACCAACAAGAGGTTTGGGTTCAATCCTTATATAACCTCTTTTTTCTGTTTTTTTTAATCTAATTCAAACCATGCTTTGACCTGACCCGAACGAGGACCGACCCGAAAATTTTAGCGTTTTGTTATGAAAATTTTAAACACCAAAAAAATGGATCCCATTAGAAAAAAAATCTTGATTCCGCCACTACAGACACGTACACCGGACTAAGTAAACCGGGTAAAGACCAGTTTACCACCCACAAGAGTTGAGGTCTTATGTGTCTGGACAAAAAGTAGTATAGCTCATTTATGAGAAACTTATATGTTTGCCAATATTTAACCAGGAAAAATCAATCAGAAAAAAGTTGTAAAATGGTATAGATCTAAACTGAACAACACAAATACACCAGAAATAGTGACAAAACAGGTGACAAAAATTTTATTACTTATCCAACCCAAAAAATCCCAACCAGAAACCCTAGATCTCAAGAATATGAGATCTTAACAATACAAAGTAGATTGAAGTAATCTGTTGAATACAAAACGAAGTACAAACAGACTATAAAGGATACAGACGCAGAGATCAACAAAATCTCTAAAACAGAGATGATCTCAACACTGAGATCTACAAAGACGATGAACAAGTACACAGAGAAACACAGAGAAACCCTAGAAATATCTTGAACAACTGAGCTCTCCTTCTCTCTCTTCTCTTATATAGCTGGTGTGAGTACAAGTTCCATTTAAGCCCCTTGATTTTCATGAATTGTGCACTTTAGCCTCTGGACTCATAACAACTTTATAACAGCCCAATAACAAACTTAAACAGACCAATAACAAACTGAGCCCAATAACAATATGTTTGAAATATGAATTATAATAAAAATCTTTTTATTTCAACATCCCCCCATAATTCATACTGCAAACATATCAAATAAACCCAACTTTTCACACAACATGTTATGTTGAGCAACACTTAATCCTTTAGTACAAATGTCTGCTACTTGAATCTCAGTAGCAATTTTTTTTTGTTCAATTATGCTACTTGCAATTTTTTCTCTTAAAAAATGCAACTCTAATTCAAAGTGTTTTGTTCTTTCATGGAAAACAGGATTGAATGATATAGAAATGGCAGATTTACTGTCACAAAAGAGTTTAATAGGCAAAGTACAACTAGCTTTTAACTCTTGCAAAACATTTTTAATCCACATAACTTCACATGTGGCTGAGCACATTGCTCTGTACTCAGCCTCGGCTGTGGACCTTGAAACAACATTTTGTTTCTTATTTTTCCAGGATATAAGAGTATCCCCAAGAAATACCCCAAATCCAGTAACAGACTTCCTAGTTAAAACACACTTTGCCCAATCAGAATCAACAAACCCTGAAAGATCAAGATTACCTGTTTTCCTAAACATAACACCTTTACCTGGACATTGCTTCAGGTATCTTAATAATCTTAAAGCAATATCCAAGTGTGCTTGACATGGCTTATGCATATATTAACTTAAGAATTGAACGGAATAACTTATATCTGGACGAGTTAATAACATATATATTAACTTGCCAATTAATTTTTGGAAACCATTCACATTTTCCAAAAACCTTTTATCTTTATCAGTTTTATTTGTAACAAGATGATATTGTTCAATAGGTGTACCAACAGGTTTACACCCCAAGTACCCAAACTCGTTAAGAAGTTCAAGACAATACTTCCTTTGAGACAAACAAATATTCCCATTGGAGTATAAGACCTCTATACCAAGAAAATATTTCAGCAAACCTAAGTCTTTTATTTGGAAATTATCACTTAAACACTATTTAACCTTTGTTATTTCAGAAAGACTATTTCCAGTAACCACAATGTCATCGACATAAACCAACAGAATCAATAACGCATCATTCTTACACATAATAAACAAAGAATGATCACATAAACTTTGCACAAAACCCATATCAATCAACACAGAAGTCAATTTCTCATTCCATTTTCTGGGAGCTTGTTTGAGTCCATAAAGTGACTTAACAAGTTTACACACGTTATTTTTACCATTATTAAAATAACCTTGTGGTAAAGACATATACACTTCTTCAGATAATGACCCATACAGAAAGGCATTATTTATATCAAGCTGATATAAAGGCCAACAATTATTCACAACAAGTTTCAACACAATTCTAACAGTCACCATCTAAACAACAGGTGAAAATGTTTCTCCAAAATCAATTCCCTCTCTTTGATTAAAGCCCTTTGCCACTAACCTAGCCTTATACCTTTCAATCTCACCATTAGCTTTGTATTTTATTTTATAAACCCACTTACACCCTATGGGTTTTCTACCTTCAGGCAAATTAACAACAACCCAGGTGTTGTTTCTATAAAGAGCCTCCATTTCATTGTTCATGGCTTCTATCCACCTAGGGTCTTTAATAGCCTCATTATAAGAACTAGGTTCAACAGACTTATTTAAAGATGAAACTAAACATAGATTATCAACAGACAAATTAGCATAGCTAACAACTTTCTCAATAGCATACTTAACTTTTCCTTCTACAACAAATTCATCAATTTTTTTTTTTTGGAAAAGATACTTTTCTAGAAGATCTCCTAACAGATTGTCCCTCAGATAGGTTGGTCTCATCATGTGATCCTACAGTGTCCTCTGCCTCGCCACTATTACCCAGATAACTACTACCCAACTGCCCACTTTCAGGTTGAATATTCTCAACAAGTGGGGCATTGGCAGATGTAGAGGGTGAAAATGGCTGCTGATCATCACTGTAGTGATCTTGAGCACCAGTTGTACCCTCTTCATCATTGGGAACTGTAGGAACTTCAGACAACATTGTTTCAGTATAATAAAAAAAGTTTACATGATTTAAATCAGTTTTATTTAACAACTCTTGAGTATTATCTGGATTAGATTTAAAAGGATATACATTTTCATAAAATTTTACATCTCTAGAAAAAAACACTTTTCTATTGTCCAAGCTTAGCAATTTATATCCTTTTTTAACATTTGAATAACCAATAAGAACACACTTATCAGCATGATAAGCAAACTTATCAGATTCAAATAAAACAGTACTAAAGCAAAGGCATCCAAAGTTCCTTAGATGAATTAAAGAGGGCTTAAAACCATATACAATTTCATAAGGACTTCTACCACCTAAAACAGAAGAGGGTAACCTGTTGATTAAGTAAACAGCAGTTAAAATGCAATCAGACCAATACTTAAGAGGCAAATTACTTTGAAACATTAAAGCTCTAGTTGTGTTCAAGAGATGTCTATGTTTCCTCTCCACCACACCATTTTGTTGTGGTGTATAAGAACAAGACGCTTGATGTAAAATACCTTTGTTTTTACAAAATTAACTCATTTGGTTATTCACAAATTCTGTTCCATTATCACTTCTAATTGTTTTTATTTTTTTTTTTCTCAAATTGAGTTAGAATGAGTTCATAAAAGTTACACAGATTTTCAAATACTTCAGTTTTACTTGACAACAAGTAACACCAAACAGTCCTAGAAAAATCATCTACAACAGTTAAAAAATATTTAAATCCTTCATAACTGGTAACTTTATATGGACCCCACAAATCTAGATGGATTAACTCCCCAATTGACTTAGTTTTATGTTCACTTAATGGAAAAGGAACCCTAACTTGTTTGGCCCTATGACAAACATCACAAGGACCATGTTCAATACTTTTAACATCAAAATTCTCTTTTAACACAGCTAGCACTTAATCAGATGGGTGACCTAATCTGCTATGCCACAAACTTGACTTAACAAAACTATTAAAACAAACATTCACAGAATTACCATTTTTACCAACAAAATACAGACCACTATCTTGACTACTAGTCACCAGGATTCTCCTTGATTTGGAATCCTGTAATATACAACTGTCCTCATTAAACACAACATCAATATTATTGTCTTTGGCTAATCTATGAACAGACAACAGATTTACATGATAACCTGGGACATAAAACACATCTTTTAAAATGATATTATCCATTAGCTTGATATTACCAATTTTCAAAACTTTTTCATTTGTACCATTTGGGTGACCAACTTTAAGATCAAATTCAGAAACATCAACTATATTAAACATATCTTTATCACTATTAACCATGTGTTGACTTGCCCCAGAGTCAACAATCCAACTAAAAACACCTCCAAAAAACATGGAACTAGAACAACTAGCAAAACTATTAACGAAACAGGACTCACCTCCTACACTTGTTGACTCCATACCAGACTTCTCACCAACTAAACTTTACAACTTTGCTATCTGCTCAGATGTAAAAGGCAAACCAGAAGTAGACACACTAGTAGATGACCCAACAGTAGCATTAGATTTATTAGTTGACGTAGTTTTACCAGACATAGTGTTAGTTCTTTTCTTAAAACCTGGAGGATAATCAATTATCTCAAAGCATCTATCAACAGTATGACCAATCATATTACAATGTGTACACTTTAAATTTGGATTAGGTCATCTTTCACTAGATACTTTTTGTTAGAAAACTGGCCCTGATAAGAACTGCAAAATAATATGAAACAGAAATAGTTAACGAGAACCGGGCTTGTGTTTGACACAATTCCCTTAAACAGATTCGTCGTCTGTTCCCAGGGTACGCCGGTTGGAAGCAGCAACAGCGCACTGCCGGACTTGAACACTTGCCTGAAAAGAAAAGGAGAATGCTGTAGAGAGATCGAGAGAAGAAATGATTTCTGGTGTGTCTAAACTGAGCAGCTTACATCTGGTTTTATAGTCATTAAACTATAACCGAAATCTGACCCATTATTGCATGAATTAAACTGAATAATGGTCATCATTGAGTCAGTTTCGAAACTGATATTCAAAACCGAAGACCAAATAATGATCATCATCAATGCAAATAATCATCTTAATTTCAGTTTTAAAACTCAATAAAAAAACGGTTACGGTCTTCAGTGCAAAAACTCGCCTCGCGCGGGTCCGGGTTTTCGGAGCTGCATTCGTGTCCGCAGGACGCGCGGGCGCACACGAGTTCAACTAAATCCGGTTCCATTTTTTGCACCCCCCTGCGCGCACGCGCGAGGGACTTGTGGTAAAACATGTCATAAAGTGATATTTGTTAGGTAAATATTTTACCTTATAAATACCCTTTTTCTTTGTCTCCACACCAATGTGGGACAAGTGTTTTACCATATGAGACTACCATTCACACACACCCAAATTCCAACAATCCCCCACATGAATGGAGGTCGATCTCAGAACAACATTGTTCCCATTAGATTTCAGCAGTTGAGTTTTGCATACGATAGGTAGGTGTTACCCTTTGAACCTTCGCTCATGAAATGCACTTAGCCCACTAGCTCTGAGTAGAACTCGATGTCTTTGAACTCGTCTGCCGTTTGTGTAGACGACAATGCACTTCACACAAGACTCTCCCTGACAAAGTCAAGTCCTCATAGTTATGTTCGTTATGGTCATGAACATGATGCCTGGTTCTGCGAGAGCCATTAGGTATTGTGCCCCAACAATACCCTTCGAAGCGACCCCACTTCTCTCTCACATAGGTGATTCACTATGTATGTTTACTTTAGTCGAATCATTAAAATCCATAGGCTTAGCCTCACACTTGTCACTTTTAGGAATGGACTAGGAAGTTTATAAATCTTTATAATAAACTACCTTATTAAATGCGTAGGGTTATCCCCCCCACAGTGACCTTGCTTATTCATACAATTAGGTTCTCCAATTGAACTCAATTCTTGGGATCTCCAGTCTATTGAGTTAGGTTTCCATCATATGAACTTCATTTTTCAAGGGCTTCAGTCCCAGTCCCATTCCCATGGACGACGTCTGTACTAACTCTCTACTTAGGCCTTTTGTCAGCGGATCCGCAATATTATCCTTTGACCTCACGTAGTCAACAGTGATAATTCCTGTAGAGATTAGTTGTCGTATCGTATTATGTCTACGTCTGATATGTCTATTCCTACCATTATACATTGTGCTACGAGCTCTGCCAAGTGCCGATTGGCTATCACAATGTATACAAATGGCCGTTTTCGGCTTAGGCCATCTTGGTATATCCTCAACAAATTGACGTAGCCATTCTGCCTCTTCACCTGCTTTATCTAAAGCGATGAACTAGATTCCATCGTGGATCTAGCAATAACTGTTTGTTTTGATGATTTCCACGATATCGCTTCACCTCCAAGTGTGAATACATACCCACTTGTTGCTCTGGAATCATTCGTGTCAGATATCTAATTTGCATCGCAGTGTCCTTCTATAACTGCTGGATATCTGTTATAATGCAACCCGTATTCCCGAGTGTATCTTAAGTAGCGAAGCAACTGAGTGATACAGTTCCAATGCATTGAACTTGGGTTGCTTGTGTATCTACTTAGCTTGCTCACAGCAAATGCTATGTCTGGCTTAGTACAACTCATAAGATACATCAAGCTACCAATAGTTCTTGAGTATTCCAACTGGTTTACGGGTTCACCTCTATTCTTGGCTAGATGTTGACTTGTGTCAAGTGGAGTTCTAGCTTCATTAGATTCATTTGCATTGAACTTCTCAAGAATTTTGTCCACATAGTGGGATTGACTTAAAACGAGTCCACTTTGGGTTCGCGTGATTTTGACCCCCAAAATCACATCCGCAAGACCCATGTCTTTCATGTCAAATCTTGCTTTTAGCATGTTCTTTGTAGATTTTATGATTTTGCCATCGCTTCCAGCAATGAGCATATCATCTACATATAGACACAAAATGACATATCCATCAGATGTGTCCTTCACATACACACACTTGTCACATTCATTGATTTTGAACCCAGCATCAAGCATGACATGATCAAACTTTTGATGCCATTGTTTTGGAGCTTGTTTCAATCCATACAAGGATTTCACAAGTTTACACACTTTCTTTTCTTGCCCAATAGCTGTGAAGCCTTCGGGTTGCTCCATGTAGATTTCTTCCTCTAGAATTCCATTCAAGAAAGCTGTTTTCACATCCATTTGGTGAACTTCCAAATTTCTAATGGCGGCAATGGCAAGCACCAACCTAATGGATGTTATTCGCGTAACTGGCGAATATGTATCAAAGTAATCTAAACCTTCTCGTTGTTTATATCCTTTGATCACCAACCTTGCTTTGTACTTATCGATGGTTCCATCTGGTTTCATCTTCTTCTTGAAGATCCATCGATATCCTAGTGGTTTGCATCCTTGGGGAAGATCCACTAGTTCCCAAGTATGATTCTGTAAGATAGAGTCTATCTCACTTTTGATTGCCTCCCTCCACTGAGGTCCTTCTGAGGAATGTACCGCTTGTTGGTACGTTTGAGGTTCATCTTCTACCATATAGGTAAGAAACTCAGGGCCAAAGGATTTTTCAGTCCTTTGCCGTTTACTTTTCCTGATTTCAACTTCCCCATTCTTAGATTGTTCTCGAGGTTCATCGTTTTCAACTACACCCTCGGGAACAATTTTCTCAACCGGACTAGAAGAACTCGGTTCACTTCTATCTAAGCATGGGAACACATGTTCAAACCACGTTGCATCCTTGGATTCGATTATGGTGCCTTTGCATATTCCAGGGTTCTTGGAATCATGCACAATAAAACGATAAGGACCATAAGGACGGGTGTATCCTATAAGTACACAATCCACCGTTTTGGGACCTATTAGTAGGCGCTTAGGTGGTGTGACCACCACCTTAGCTAGACACCCCCACACTTTCAAGGATTTATATGGTGCTTTCTTTCCCGTCCATAATTCGTAAGGCGTTACATTCTTTTTCTTATTGGGTATCATGTTCAAAACATAATTTGCTGATAAGATTGCTTCCCCCCACATGTTTTGGTTTACACCAGAACTTATTATCATGGCATTCATCATTTCTTTCAAAGTGCGATTTTTCCGTTCCGCTATGCCATTTGATTGAGGGGAGTAAGGAGCCGTGAGTTCGTGGATGATTCCACTCTTTGCACATACGTCAATAAAAGGTGAAACATATTCACCTCCTCAGTCGCTCCTTACAATTTTGATTTTCCGATTTAGTTGATTCTCAACTTCGGCTTTGAACAAGATAAACTTGTCAATAGCCTCGTCCTTACTCTTAAGTAAGTACACATAGCAATACCTTGTACTATCATCAATGAACGTGATGAAGTACTTGTTCCCACCACGAGTAGGAATTGCTTTTAGATCACACACATCAGTGTGGATCATCTCGAGGGGTTCGGTGATTCGTTCCACCTTTTTGAATGGCGATTTCGTTTGTTTTGCTTCTACGCAAGTTTCACATTTATTAATTGAGTCGATATCGAATGTTGGTATGCAATCAAGTTTGATTAAACGACGAATGGAATTATAATTTACGTGACCTAGTCTACCATGCCAAAGATTAGAAGACTCAATCAAGTAAGTAGAACTAGTAGCGTTTTCTTTCATTGCATTCACGACAATTACATTGAGTTTAAACATTCCATTTAGGGCATAGCCCTTACCAACATACACACCAATTTTTGGTCAACACGACCTTATCCGACTCAATCACCATTTTGAACCCAAACTTGTTCAACTGCTTCCCCGAAACAAGGTTCTTACGAATTTCTGGAACATACAACACATTGGACAATGTGAGTTCTTTTCCAGAGGTCATCTTCAAAACAATGTTACCCTCGCCTTTTATTTCTGGCGTGGCAGAATTTCCCATGAAAACCTTTTCTCCATTAGTCACCTCCTTGAAGGTGTTGAAAAGGCTTTTGTCAAAGCACACATGTCGGGTAGCCCCCGTATCGACCCACCAATCCTTGTTATTTTGCCCAACTATATTCACTTCCGTGACCAAAATCGAGAGGTCCGTGACCATGGCAACAAGCTTATCGACTTCATCTACCATGTTCACTTGTTGAGCATTTTCCTTCTTCTTGGGAAGCTTGCATTCGCTAGCCTTGTGGCCTTGTTTTTGACAATTGTAACAAGTTCCAAGGAACTTCTTTTTCCCAACTCCCCCCTTAGGACCAAGGTTGGAGCGTTTCCCATGACTTTTCTTTCCGCCCTTTCCACTGTTTTTTCCTTTCGAAGATTGCCCATGTTCAACAAGATTGGCCTTCACAATTTCAGGACCATCAACCTTTTTTAGGACCACTTTGTTATCTTCTTCAATCCGAAGACGAACAACAAGATCTTCGATGGTCATCTCCTTTCGCTTATGCTTGAGATAGCTCTTGAAATCAACCCAACTTGGTGGCAGTTTTTCGATCATTGCAGCAAATTGGAATGTCTCGCTGAGCATCATTCCTTCCGCATGAATATCATGAAGGATAACCTGCAATTCTTGGACTTGGCTCATGACAGTTTTTGAGTCTATCATTTTAAAGTCGAAGAACTTTGCCACCACGAATTTCTTAGTGCCCACATCTTCTGTTTTGTATTTGCGATCCAAAGACTCCCACAATTCTTGGCAGTCTTGGCTTTGCAATACACATTATACAATGTGTCCACCAAACCATTCAAGATAAATTTGTGGCACAGGAAATCCGAATGATTCCAAGCATGCATCGCGCTCACAGTTTGAGTATCCAAATCCCCTTCATCAACATGG
Organism: Helianthus tuberosus; assembly: GCA_030545235.1. Taxonomy (NCBI): domain Eukaryota; kingdom Viridiplantae; phylum Streptophyta; class Magnoliopsida; order Asterales; family Asteraceae; genus Helianthus; species Helianthus tuberosus. The sequence continues at coordinate 44,207,910 of CM060410.1, forward strand.
GGTTTAGGTTCAGTCAGGAACCTTGCCAGATTCAACGTGGTCAGATAAAAGAACATCTTTTGCTGCCACTGTTTGAAATTCACACCACTGAATTTCTCTGGTTTCTCAGCATGCGACACTGCATTAGGCAGTGGTGTCACCAGACCGGTAGTGACGGTAACAGCGGAAGTCATGACCGCAGAAACAGCACTGGTCATGACAGCAGAAACAGCAGTAGTCATCGGCTGTGATTCCATTCTGAAAAGAAACATAATGCAGGAACAAATAAGTAATAGAATCTGTTTAAGTTTGTTAGAAAACTGGTACTGATAAGAACTGCAAAATAATATGAAACAGAATTAGTTAACGAGAACCGGGCTTATGTTTGACACAATTCCCTTAAACAGATTCGTCGTCTGTTCCCAAGGTACGCCGGTTGGAAGCAGCAACAGCGCACTGCCGGACTTGAACACTTGCCTGAAAAGAAAAGGAGAATGCTGTAGAGAGATCGAGAGAAGAAATGATTTCTGGTGTGTCTAAACTGAGCAGCTTACATCTAGTTTTATAGTCATTAAACTATAACCGAAATCTGACCCATTATTGCATGAATTAAACTGAATAATGGTCATCATTGAGTCAGTTTCGAAACTGATATTCAAAACCGAAGACCAAATAATGATCATCATCAATGCAAATAATCATCTTAATTTCAGTTTTAAAACTCAATAAAAAAAACAGTTACAGTCTTGAGTGCAAAAACTCGCCTCGCGCGGGTCCGGGTTTTCGGAGCTACATTCGTGTCCGCAGGACGCGCGGGCGCACACGAGTTCAACTAAATCCGGTTCCATTTTTGCACCCCCCCTGCGCGCACGCGCGAGGGACTTGTGGTAAAACATGTCATAAAGTGATATTTGTTAGGTAAATATTTTACCTTATAAATACCCTTTTTCTTTGTCTCCACACCAATGTGGGACAAGTGTTTTACCATATGAGACTACCATTCACACACACCCAAATTCCAACACTTTTTTCTTTGACTCAAAAGATTGATTTGACTTAGATACAAAGGACACATTCTGACCATTTGACCCACTACTAGACAATCTATGTGATTCCTCCTTAGAAACCACAGAAAAGGCAACCTTGACAGATGGAAATTCTTCTCTGGTTAACAAATTAGTTCTTACTGGTTGATAAACATCATCTAATCCCATAAGAAATTGCATTAGTTTGATTAACATTGAAAAATCGTTATAATCTTTAGCTGCTTTATAAGAATATGTGGGCAGTTTAAGCATAGCATCAAACTATTTCCACATGGTAGTTAGTCTGTTATAGTAATCAGCTACAGTGGAACCATTTTGAGAAATACAGTTTATCTTTTTATACAAATCATAAACCACAGAACCATCAATCTTGTCATAGGTTTCCTTTAAGTCATCCAAAACCTCTGAAGCATATTTAGAAAACACTTGCCCTAAAAACAACTCCTCAGATACTGAATTTAACAACCAAGTCAATACCACAGAGTTACATCTATCCCATTGACTAGCAAGCACATGATCCTCAGTGGATCTTTCACATGAACCATCAATAAAACCATACTTATTCTTGGCTTCTAAAGCCAATTTCATAGAACTAGACCAGACAGAATAATTTTAAGTACCCTTCAACTTAACACTAACAATAGTCAAGGCACTGGAGTCACTAGGATGAAGATATAGTGGATCTCCAATGTCTAACTTACTTATCAAGGTCTGAGTGGTACCAGAACTAGTAGGATCAGTATCAGTCATGATAACAAATAAGAAACAAACAAGAATAGCAAATATAGATTCACAAACAGAGAATCAAACAATACTGCAAACAAACAATCAATCAGATACAAAATAGACAACAGCAAACAGATTCACAAACAGAGAATCAAACAACACAACAAACAACTAATCAATTAGATACAAAATAGACAACAGCAAGACTCTATTAGAGGCCAGATTCCAGGGTCGTCACTCTATAGGTGCCTGGACAAGCATAATACAGTTGCATGACCAAAACAAAAAATATGCAAGACACAACAAAAGATAACAACACTGACAGACACGATCAAGTACCGGTCCTTCTAGCCCGGTAATCAAGATGCCTAGACACAACAGATGATGCTGAAAAATAAGAGAGAGGGTTAAGAATGATCTTACAACTTTGCAATCCAAGCTAATATGAAACTGTAACCTTCTAGGGTTACAGATCATACAAAGAAGACAATATAAACTGGTCAGTTTGCTCTGAAGCCTTCTAGGGTTTCAGAGACCAACTCAGCCTTCACACACCAAGATCGAAAAGATATAGACCAAGATCTACACCGTCACACTCTCAAGATCAACAAAGAACTACAAATCTACAAAAACAGACCACAAATCAGTAAAAACTACAACAAACTTTAACAGCGGAAGACTTAGATCTGTAATCCAGAGCCTGAGATGCTCTGATACCATGTAAAATGGTATAGATCTAAACTGAACAACACAAATACACCAGAAATAGTGACAAAAAAGGTGACAAAAATTTTATTACTTATCCAACCCAAAAAATCCCAACCAGAAACCCTAGATCTCAAGAATGTGAGATCTTAACAATACAAATACCGATTCAACAGATTGAAGTAATCTGTTGAATACAAAACGAAGTACAAACAGAATATGAAGGATACAGACGCAGAGATCAACAAAATCTCTAAAACAGAGATGATCTCAACACTGAGATCTACAAAGACGATGAAAAAGTACAGAGAGAAACACAGAGAAACCCTAGAAATATCTCGAACAACTGAGCTCTCCTTCTCTCTCTTCTCTTATATAGCTGGTGTGAGTACAAGTTCCATTTAAGCCCCATGATCTTCATGAATTGTGCACTTTAGCCCCTGGACTCATAACAACTTTATAACAGCCCAATAACAAACTAAAACAGACCAATAACAAACTGAGCCTAATAACAATATGTTTGAATTATGAATTATAATAAAAATCTTTTTATTTCAACAAAAGTGGTAAAGCCAACGAGTAATGTAGTCTAGCATAAAGTAGTTAAAACTGCATCACACTATACTAAGGGGCTGTTTGGCTAAGCTTTTCAAAATGACTTATTTGCTTATTTGCTTTCTGAAAAGCAAATAAGCAAATAAGTCATTTTGAAAAGCTCTATTTTATAGCTTTTCAAAACAGCTTATTGACTTATTTGCTTTTCAGAAAAGAAAATAAGCAAATAAGTAGTTTTGAAAAGATTAGCCAAACAGCCCCTAAGTAATTATTGGGCTATATAGCTGACAAGCATCCTTTGTGTATGCTCGTCATTAGGTTATCGTTTTAGGCCAACAAATATTAGGTTCGTCAAGTTTGTGCAAATTTTTGTATGTGATACGGATTTTTTAAGGATTATTTGTCTATCAACGTATAATAGTTTTTCGATCTAGTTCGGGTCGGGTCAGTCATATAAAAAAGATAACCAAACAATTAGACCATGTGTAGTGGGAGGGGGAAGAACCTTGGGCATTTTGCGCCATGTGGCGGTCCAGTCAGCATGTGGGCATTGTGGGGCATTATGTTAGACTGTGGGGTATGGGGCTTGGGTTGGGGCGTGGGTTGGGGGAAAACGCCCAAGCCACCACCCCGGGTGGGCTTGGGTTGGGGTGTGGCCCTTGGGGCTTGGGTTTGAAGCCGGGCGTGGGGCGGGCTAGCGATCCGATGTGGCGGCCTCCTATTCGCTTTGTTGGCCATGTTATAGCGGGTGTTTGAATTTTGAAATTTTTTTTTGTTAATAAACTGCCAAGCCACGCCCCAACCCAAGCCCCGCCATACCCCACGGACACGTCACTCACCGGTGGGGGGGTCGAACTCCACGTGTCAACTCATGCCCCCAACCTAAGCCTCACCATACCCCACGGTCTTAAAAGGGGTGTAGTGGGGCTTAAAATCTTGCGATGAAATAAAATAAAAAATAAAAAAGCCATCAAAAAATACTATTGGCCAAAGAAACAAGTGAAGGCGTTTAGAAAAGGACGTCCCACCATTTAAAAAAAAGCCCATGAGGGCGGTTCCGAGACGTGTTTGGGCGTTTTTTTGGGGGGGGGGGGGGGGGGAAACGCCAAAAAGCACCGCACTACAGGTGGTCTTATATAATCAACAAAAGTACGTCAAACGTCAATACAAATACATACTGAAAATCTAATACATCTAAGTTGTTTTTAGGAGTTGTCTTTTTTGAAATCTAGCCATAACCAGTGTTTTTAAAACCAGACCAGACATTGAACCAGACTTACTTGCTACCTTTTTTTTTTAATTTAAATTATAAAAACTAGATGATGACGACGAAACAACCATGTTATAAACTCATATAATGAAATTATATACAACTAAACTAAAAAAATAAGCATTAAAATATAAAGTAATACTAGATATTTAAAATTACTTGAGTTAATTAAAATTTTTAAGATTTATTAAAATATAAAGTAATACTAAATATTTAAAACTACTTGAAGTAATTAGAATTTTTAAGATTTAAAGTAATACTAAACTAGTATTAAAGCCCCTGCACGTTGCGCTGCGGGTGCGGCACGCTAAACCAAAGCATTTTATAAACATTGTTAGGTATAAAATAACAAACATGATTAAAAAGTCGCAACAAATCGAGTAAATCTTATTCAGTTTCGCCTAAATAAAGCCAATGACACTCATTTTGAGGCTTCCTTTGAATCTGTACACTAAATGCATTATTGAGACCAAGTGAACATCAAGTTCTCTGTACAAACCAAGCTACATCTATAATTGTAAGTCAGTGAACCATTTAGCAGCCTCTCCCTCATACAATGTCGAGCCTGAACAATCCAAGACCAACACTCCATCAGACCTCGAACCTGGCTTTGCCAATTGAACAACAATAACAATAGAGCATATATATAAAAAGAAACATGGACATGTAAGATGGACTTGCAATGGGATCCTTGGGACCTATGTTCCTATACCCACAACCATCTTAGCAGTCTGTTTTGGATAGGCTCTAGCCAATGCCCCAAGTTCATACTCCGCTGACCGTATTCTTTGCGAATCTATCAGAATTAAGCCTGGTTATGCTAGTCGCTAGAGGTAGTGATTATGACCCTTCAATGTAAAATGTACATGCATATATAATAATCAATAAGCATGCATTTTACGGCAACCCCAATTAGTAGGGGCAATTTTGACCCGTTTCTTATAAATGTACAAAAAAATAATAGCTTGAAAGGAAACAGGTCGGAAGTCACACAAAGCGTATCTTATAACATATGACCTCCTAAATAATTTTTCTCATGGAACTAAAACTGTTATTGCAATAAATATAACTTAGTAATCATAAGGCATAATGATGATAAGATTCAACTCTTAACATATATTTTATCACATGTTAAGTGATCTATAGTTTCTTTAATCTACAAATTCAAGTTATAGAAGACTTTATGCACTCTCGTACTTTCAATTGCAGTCAGATTCAGATTATATAGAAAATCTTATAAAAACCTGAATAAACGCTTACAAATATAGCAACTGTAATACTTCAAAAGCAACATACGGACAAAAAAAACTTAAAATTAACACTGAATTACGTAAAAATAAACGCTTACAAATGTCCAATCCGCAGTGACCCTCCCGGATGTTCCGGTGGTGTAGTTGTGACCACAATGTTGGATTGACCATGGTGAACCTACAGTCACCGCGCCTCTCCTTCACGCTTGGCCACTCTCACGCATGACTTCGTGACATACCCTAACTACACGATGAACCGATCTACATAAAAATGGAGAGATGCAGACGAAAAGAAATAACCTGAATTCTCGTTGGAACACTGATTCAAGTCTCTGACGTTGCAGTTGTTCAAGATCACCTTTAAGTTTCCAGTCTGTATCTAGATCGGCCGATGAGAGACACCGGTACTCTCGCCGGAACCCTAGACCTACAGCCGTCATGGACGCCATCAACTACGCTGCGGCAAACCTCCAGACCATCACCACCGGCCTAACTTGAGGGTTGGCCGACCGGAGACCACGGTCGGCTCCTCCATCACCGTCGCTCCGCTCTCCCCTCTCTAATTTGTCTCTCTTACTACTCTCTCTATCAATCTGTGTGTTCATATTCTGATTCAAAAGCGGTGGAAGTTGTTGAGACTACCACGTGTCAGGCGGTAAATCCCTAAAATAAATTATTTTTCAATAAACAAAAGTTTAAGCAATAGGTACAACCATTAATGCAGCCCAATGTTACAAATTATCTAACTACTATAATTAAAAAACCAACTTTTGGACACGTGTCATTCATTGAAGGTATCCTCAAATCTATATTTATCTAAATAAATAATAATAAATTAATATTAAATCTTATTATACTTTAATAAAATATTATCCTTAAATCTAAATTATTAATTTAATATATTTTTAAAACAAATACCTCTCTTATCTACTTATCTTATATTAAATATATAAATAATAAATTAATATTAAATGTTATCCTAATTTATTAAAAATATAACTTTTTTTTATTATTTGGTATAAAAAATTATGTTTATTTAACTCGTGTAAGACGCGAGGTTTTTAAGGATATAATTTTTTTATTATTTGATAGATTTTTCAACCCGACTATATACGGGTTTTTTAAAGATACGACGTTTTTAGTATTTAATATACAAAATTACATTTATTTAAGATATAATTTTTTTATTATTTGGTAGATTTTTCAACCCAACTATACATGGGTTTTTTAAAGATACAACGTTTTTAGTGTTTAATATACAAAATTACATTTATTTAATCTGTGTAATACACATGTTTTTTAAAGATATAACTCTTTTTTAGATCTATAATATACGAGGTTTTTAAGGATGCAATTTTTTATTATTTGGTAGATTTATTCAACCCGATTATACACGGATTTTTTAAAAGATACGACGTTTTTAGTATTTAGTATACAAAATTACATTTATTTAATCTGTGTAATATAATACACATGGTTTTTAAAGATATAACTTTTTTTTATTATTTGATATATAAAATTACATTTATTTAACCTGTACAATATACAGGGTTCATAAAGATATTTAAATTTTTATTATTTAATATATAAAATTACATTTATTCAACCCGTGTAATACACAAGGTTCTAACCTAGTACTTATATATAATATGTAAAATTACTTGAACTAATTAGTATTTTTAAGTAATTAATAACGGAATTCAAAATATCACTAGAAAAAAAAATCTCTACTTAAAAAACATTCCTTCAATATATTTAGAAAATTAACTTATTAAAAAACCAATAAATCATAAACTAAATAAAAGTAAAAACAAATAAATAAAAATCACATTTGTAGAAAAATTAAAGTTATTTATATATTAAGTTGGGTAAATTTATTAATAAAAAGCAAAATTACTTGATTTTTGTTTATTAACAAATAAATAAAAAAACACATTTATAGAAAAAATTAAAGTTATTTATATATTAAATGGGGTAAATTATTATATATATCAAATGATAACATAGGTTTGCTACAGTACCGAGGTTAATTTCGTCATTTATCGTTGTTGCCCCGTTCACTTTTCATCTTCAGCTTCGACACCCTTGGTAAATAGGGTTTGCTACAGCTAAATTCAAATAGAGAATGCAGAGAACACCGGTGTATGTCGCTCCACATCAGTTGATTTTGACCGGATCTGGGCTGGCTCCCGCATCGTGTTACATCAACCTTCCGATTTGAACACAGGAACCCTTCTTGCTCCAGTTCTTCCCCGATTTTTGGTTAGTCATTCTTGCTCCACTTCTTCCCCGATCTTGCTCCAGTCCTTCCCCGATTTTTTGCTACTTTACTGATAAAATTCTTCAGTTAGTGATCTGAATTTCGGAATGTTATTATTGGATGTTCATTACTTACTTTCAGTTAGTAATATGAGAATCGAAATGATGGACCTAAATCTGATGTATGTGCTTTTATTTTATATGAAACTTTCTTTTAATATGCCCACGATTTCATGGTTTCCGCACTGATTTACAATTGATTCATTATTAAAATAGTATGTTCGGTATTTCAAATAGCTTAAAGTCTAAACACCATCATAATCCCTCTTTAGCTTTACCCATCGGCGAAGCTTTTAAGGGGCGGCCGACCCTCCGTACTTTTCGCTTAGTAGTGGAGAGTATGTAGTTTTCGTATAGAAATTTTTGGGTATATACGTTTTCGACCCCCCCCCCCCCAGTTTTATATTTTTAGACCCGGTGACTTCCGCCTCCTGGTCGGAAATCTCAAGCTTCGCCACCCCCTTAGTAGGCTGCAACTTCATTAGTCTGGTTATTACTTTTCTGTTAGCAAGACCACAAATACAAAATTAAAAAAAGTAGCCTAAGATTAAATATAAATAACATCATATACCTGCTGCACAAAACTTGCAACTTTTTTAACCTTAGCTCTTGTATCAACTATCTTTTCTCTTAGTCAACTAAACAACTAGAACTTCAACATATAATGACATGGGAGTGAACAAAGAAATAGAGAAACTGTTTTGGAACTGGTTTATTTTTAATCATCAAAAAGAAGATGCGCTAATAAGTTATAGAGGACAAATGAGAAAACTAAGCATTGACTATCACCTAAGTAGGTTTAAAGTGCACGCATAATGCGTGACGCTCACGATGCGATGACACAAACACATCAAGCCATCAAGTGAAGTGATTCATTGAGATTATGTGAATGTGCGCAGTATGAAGTTGTACCATTTCGACGCGAACCATTTCAACCCGTACCGTTTGACTTACCAATAGTCAATGCTTCTCTTGATTTTTTTGTGAAATGTCCTCATTTGCAGCCTTTGTATTAATGTGGTTAAGGTAACGATCAGTGGGTTTAAAAGTGGATTTCCCTCATAAAAAAACAAGAGTTGTTTGTGCTTTATACTCATTAATTTTTTTTAAGTTGTATGGTCTTTGCCTTGCATTTTTTTAAGTTCGACGACAGAAAACAAACATATGACTTGGGTTTCGATTTTCATGGATTCAGGACCTGTCATCGCAATTGAAGATAGGAGCCATAGAAGGCCACACACATGCTTCAAGGTACTCTTTAATCGTTGTTGTCTCCAGACCTATAGCATGAAGGTAGTTTTAATTCTCTTTGAAGGGCTCATGAAAATTGCAATGTACAATTTGTTTTAGCAACTCTTTAATCGGCCTCTCTAAAAAGATTGTCGGTTGTATATTACAGGTTACAAAAGACAATTGCTTCCCGGTCCGTTGTTGTTTACTTTCGGTAATATTTTAATTTAGTGAGCAGTATATTTGTTAAAATGTCACATACCGCTATTAGTTTCATGTTTACGGTTGTCTTTATAATTGACTGATCATATATGAATGTTTACTACTTACGTATTATTTAGTGTTTTATGAAATGTCACCACAACGGTCACGTGGTAAACGTCCATTGAGTGATAGTGTGTACGAAGTTGGCGAATCTTCACGTGTTCGCCCATCCCGTAGAATGTCGCAACTTATGCAATCAGTTATCGGTGACAACTCTGCCGCATCTTCGATGATTTGGAGGCCACTTCCTGTGTATTTAGATTCTGGGGACTGCCGTTTTGTATGTGAGTTCTGTAGTGCAATGTTCTGGTTTGGAGAAATAGTTTTATATGCTTCCTGTAGTGAACAGCCACGGTATAATCAATGTTGTAAATCGGGTTGTGTAAAGCTGCCATTTCCTCTTAATCCACCAATTGTCATCAGGAAACTTTTTAAAAATTCTCATTTCATGGAAAATATTAGAGCATACAATAATATGTTTTCCATGACATCGTTTGGAGCAGACATTGATGATACCATTAACGATGGTCGTGGTCCCTACATCTTTAAAGTTTCAGGCCAGGTTTCACATTGGATTGGATCTTTATGTCCTCCGTCAAACGAGAAACCCCGTTTTCTTCAAATGTATATTTAAGATATAGCAAATGAAATTTCAAATAGGCTTCACTTCTTTACTAACTCAAGCGGCCAGAATCTTTCAACTGCAATTGTAAGTGATCTAAGTGAAACGCTTCATTCTTGCAATGAATATGCTCGCCTTTTTAAGAATTCTATTGAATTGTGTGGTAATGGAAATGCCATTGACTTCGGTATCCGTCTTTATAATAATGTTCCCGAGCGAAGATATGAACCTCCTGCACCCGGTACATTAGGTGGCATCGTACGTGCTGATGATTCAAATATTAGCAATTATGATATTGTTCTTCACAAGAAGGTCGGCACTCCTCAAAGAGTAAGCAAACTTCATCCATCTTACATGCCTTTGCAATATCCTCTGCTTTTTCCTTTTGCTGAGCAAGGTTGGTCTCCAAGCCTTCGATTGCATATGGCTGGTCATTCACAAAACAAAAAAAATGACTATCAACATGTACTACAGTTATCAACTTCATGACCGTCAAAATGTGTATTCGCTTTTGCTAAAAGGTGGTCGATTATTTCAACAGTATTTAGTGGACGCATATATATGCATAGAACAGAGTAGGTTGGAATACATAAATGCCAACCAAGATTTGTTCCGTTCAGAGTATGTCTCTGGTCTCTATGATGCTCTTTCTAGAGGTGATACAAATTGCCACAATATAGGCAAGCGAATCTTTTTACCATCTTCGTTCACAGGGGGGCCACGGTATATGTATAAGCATTATCAGGATGCCCTAGCAATATGCAGGGTCTTTGGTAATCCCCAGTACTTCATTACATTCACATGCAATGTTAAATGGCCCGAAATCGTTAGACACTTTATTGCCATTGGTTGCACGCATTCTGAAGATCGTCCTGATATTGTAGCACGCGTTTTCCAAATGAAAGTTCAGGAGTTTATTAAGTTTATAAAAGAGGATAAAACGTTTGGTGACGTTGCGGCATGTTAGTATTTCTTTTCCTTTGTTATTTATTTGTCTTCACTTTGTTCACTTATGTGCCTTACAATTTGTTTTTTTAATTCTTCCTCAGACCTGTATACTATTGAATTTCAAAAGAGATGTCTACCACACTGCCACACCCTACTCTGGGTACCGCTCCTTTCAAAATACAGGATGCCTCAGAAGTTGACCCCTATGTTACTGCTGAGTTTCCAAATCCTGACACAGAATCTTCTTTATATAAAACTATTACAGAGTGTATGGTTCACGGCCCATGTGGATTGCTCAATCCAAAGGCTCCGTGTATGCGTGATGGTACTGTTGGGTTTTTCACATGTTTATCAAAGTATTTTATCCATATAAAATAAAAACGCAGCGGAAATAATTATTTAAAACATGTTACTTACTAGATATAAAACTCATTTTATATGTAAAACCCAATCCCGGATCCTTATACGAACATGCATGCTATCAAAATAAAACATAACCATAGAGTGTTTAGAATACTACCTTCCAAGGGGTAAAGGACATGAAGATGATGATGCTTCTTGCCTTCAAGTGTAGAAGACCTCAAGCTTGTATACCCCAAGCCTTCCAACAAACACTTTATGTTTAGCTAGGATTTCTACACTTATGAACTCACTAAAATTCCATCTTGATCAACCACCATGGCCGAAAATATGAGGGGAGTTTATGGAGTTCTTGCACTTGATTTATCAACTTGAAAAACCCCTCTTGATCAACTATACATGACCCAATTTTTAGAGAGTAAATTCAAGTCTTACACTTGAATTTCATCATCTAAAACTTGCTCTATGTTGGCCGATTTTGAGAGCATCTCTACAAGTATTCTCTAGTTTTTTTTTTTCAAGTTCATCTTCCATTAATTTTGTCATACAAAATTATATAAAACAAGTGAGAGAAATTGCCTCCCCATTTGACAAATGCATGAACCTCTAACCATGCAAAAATGCATGTATTTCAATTGGACCAATCTCTTGCCCAACCAAGGTGTCACTAACACATGCAAATGCATGGTTTGTGATTGGACAAAACTTTTAGAGAAGAACACCAAGGGGGGCCCACCCTTTATTTTATAAAAAAAAAAATTCTTTTATAAAAATAATTTAAGTCTTTATTAATTTTATAACTTTTATAAAATTATATCATCACATGTTATAAGACTTTATACAACTTTTATTAAGTTATTTAACCCATTAAATAACAAAATAAAATACTCTCTCAAAATAAATTATCCATATAATTTATTAGTTTGTCAAGTGCAATTATTTAGAAAACCAATTTCTAAATATTCTAAGTGTTAATATTTATTTGTTTGATCATATCACAAATAAATAATATAAGTGTTTGTCTAGCTTGTTATTGGGTATGACTCGACTTGGATCATAACGTACTAGCCACATCAATTTAATATGTGTCTTGGGCATACAGAGTCCAACAATCTCCCACTTGCACAAGATACATAGAAGATTGATGCAGGTAGTAAATGACGCATAACTACGGTTTACTACCCCTAATACATATGACTATATTTGCCATTCAATAACATCATCCCCTTCAAGTCCCTTACTTGAACATGATTTAGGTGAATCTATCATTTATCATTTCGTTACAGATGTCCTGTCAAATCCAGAGACATAGAGTGACCACTCTCTGTTGATTTACTTTAGCAGGCCTTAGACATCTTACTCTCAACGAATAAGAGGAACAAATCCCGTCTTGACTACATACGTCTCTCACAATCACCTTGTACCACACCTGAGCTTAGCCTTATGTACTGTCATATTACTAACAGCGAAGAAATAAGTCAAGGCACAATATTTGGTGAATATCAAGACCCAATATGTATCTCAGGTCTGAGGATACTATGATATTCTCCTTTACTCAAATTTACTTATGATCAATCACAAATGATTCCATGCAGTAATATTCGAGAGCGAGTCAGTCCAACATTTGTATCCCACAAATATCTATGAACTTTGGCAGCAACACTTTGCTCTATATTCATACCTAATGAATATCCACCAATCCAAGTTCATAATACTCTTACATTCATATTTGTTCCCACAAGTATGATCGACTATGGACATTTAGCATAAATAACTTATTCACGGATTTAAACATGCTAAAATGGAACATAACTCAAAATACCATAAAGAGTTATAATAACTGTTGTTTCAATATCCAAATGCAAAATAGATCAAATCCAATCACTAGAATATCCAAGTCCTTAGGCATAAGTATGACCCTTCATGCTTTGCCCGTTCAAGGAGCTTCGTGAGTGGATCCGCAATATTTTGATCAGTGTGAACTTTGCGAATACATATCTTTTCCTTTTTCAACTTCATCCCTTATGTAGTTGAAATTCCGCTCAATGTGCCAAGTCTTTCGATGTACACGAGGTTCCTTGATTTAAGCAATCGCACCTTCGTTATCACAAAGATCTCTAGGGGTTCTGAATGGTATGGACTACCCCTAGATCGGCAATAATTCAAGTGGCAACTTCATATGAATTATCTCAATCAATGAAGCGGCGATGTATTCTGATTCTGTAGTGGACAATGTTACCCTGATTGTGATTGAGAACCATCTCGATCATTTTTGGAAACTCGTATCCATGTAACCCTTTACAACGAATTCCGAAACTCGCATCCCTATAACCCTTTACAACGAGTTCTTCTTCACCAGATCCATATATTAGAAATATATCCTTAGTCTTTCTGAGGTATTTCAATATATTTATAACAGTCACCCAATGACCGTTACTCGCTGGTTTCTTCTCATCATGACTAAAGCGCATGACATGTCCGGTCCAGTGCGTATCATTACATACATTATGAATCCTATAGTTATCGCATATGGGATTCCTTTCATTCTTTCTTGCTCATCCTTTGAGCTTGGACATTGAGACGCACTCAATATTGTCCTCTCTTGAATAGGTACCAAACCTTTCTTAGAGTTCTCAATCTTGAACCTTTTCAAGACTTTGTCAATGTATGCACTTTGGTTTAAACCTATCAAGCGCCTTGATCTATCCATATAGATCTTTATTCCCAAAATATAGGCGACTTCACCATGATCCTTAATGGAAAAACTACTTCCAAGCTAGGTTTTTACACCTTCCATGGTTGGAATGTCATTTCCAAATAGTAGAATGTCATCGACATACAATATTAAGAAAGTGATGATGCTCCCACTAGCCTTCTTAAAATACAAGCTTTATCAACGTTCTTGATGAATCCATATACCCTAATCTCTTCATCAAAACGGTGATTGCAACTTCTCGATGCTTGTTTCAATCCATAGATTGAATTCTTTAACTTGTATACTTTGTCAGGATGTTTTGGATCGGCAAAACCTTCAGGCTGAACCATATAGACATCTTCCTCAAGATATCCATTTAGGAAAGCCATTTAGGAAAGCCGTTTTGACATCCATTTGCCAAATCTCATAATCATATTGTGCAGCTATGGCAAATAATATCCTTGTTGACTTTAGCATTGCCACAGGCGAAAAGGTCTCATCATAATCAACCCCTTGAGTTTGAGTGAAACCTTTTGCTACAAGTCTCATTTTACAAGTATCCAAGTTACCATGCATATCGGTTTTCTTCCTGAAAACCCATTTATCTCCAACTACTTTGGAGTTAAGAGGTAGCACAACCAATTTCCAAACTTGGTTGTCATACATGGATTGCATCTCTACATTCATGGCTTCAAGCCATTTGTCACAATCGAATTTTGACATTGCATCATGGTATGTGGTAGGTTCACCTGAATCTACCATATAACATCCATCCTTGAAGAATCCATATCTTTCAGGTGGATTACTAATTCTACCAGATATGCGAACGTTTTGTGTATGTTGATCAACCATTTGATCATCTTCAACAACCTTTTGTTGAGTGCTAGTATCAACCAAATATGTATCGGCTTGTGGTTGTTGATCCTCATCAAGTTCCGCTGTTCTACTAGTTCCTTCCACAAGGAACTTAGCTTCCAAGAACTCAACCTTTCGAGCAACAAATACCTTTTGCTCTGTTGGATCATAGAAGTAATATCATATATCATCTTTAGGATATCCTACAAATAAACACTTAGTAGATCGTACTTCCAATTTATTTGGGGTGTATTGCTTCACTTAAGCTTCACAACCCATACCTTTAAATATGATTAATGATGGAGCCCTTCCATTCCATATTTCGAAAGGTGTCATATCCACTTTCTTGGTTGGGGCCATACGGGCCGCGGAGAGCAAAGCGTAACCCCAAATGATAGAGATGATGCGCTCCTAGCCATCATAGATCGAACTATATCCAAATAGAGTTCGATTCCTCCTCTATCGAAAAGAAGAACTTTGATTGAGTTGATTTTGTACTTCACCTTTTGAAGATTTTGAACGTTTCAAAACTTCATCTTTGTGTCTTAGCAAGTACACATAACCATAACTACTATAGTTGTCGGTAAAAATAATGAAGTATCTTTCACCATTCCTAGTCATTGGCTTAAAAGGATCACATACATCCAAATGTATGATACCTAATAAAACTTTTACCCTTTAGTTGGTACCACCAAAGGGTTTCTTGGTCATTTTACCTTGTAAACGAGATTCACATATATCAAATGAACCAATTTCATTTGTTTCCAAAAGACCATTCTTTTGAAATATTTGTATGCGATTCTGTTTATATGACCAAGGCAATAATGCCAAAGATAGGTCTTACTCAAATCTATTTTGAGTTTCTTGGTGATTACATGGTACATTTAACTATCAAATGGTATGAACTAATTCATCAATTCCATTTGAAGGCATAGCTTTAAAGTAAAACATGTCATTCATCGATATAAATGTCATTGTTTACCAAAACTTTAAATCAAAACCATATTGTCTTATAAGGGCAACTTGATAATGTTCCTAGTCAAACTAGGAGCATATATAACATGTTTAAAACAATTTCCAAACCATTTGGAAGTTTCAAAAACATAGTCTTCTTGGGCTTCAACTTGAACTTTCGCTCCATTGTCCAAGAGCATACTAGTGTCTCCCTTCTTGTAATGTCTATTTCTTTTGAACCCTTTTGCAACAAATTGCAAACATGAGTTCCACATCCGGTATCTAATACCCATGTGTTAGAAGAAATAACATTAAGGTCAATATGTTTCATAAAGATTGTACCTGAGGTTTGCCCCGCATGCCTCTTGATTTTCAACTCTCTGAGATAGGTTGGACAATTCCTATTTAAATGCCCTATCTCTCCACACTCAAAGCATGGATCGTTCATGGCAATCTTTGCCTTCCTTTTGGTTTCAGTGGTTTCACTTTAGTCTTTCTTATCTTTTCCCTTTGAATTACCCGTTTCCATTTTCAACATTGGCTTTGGTGTCGGGGTGATGCCCTTTCTAGTTGCCACCCTCATTGATCGTTAGAATGGATAAAACCCTTTTATCCATATCGAGCCTTTCGAGGTGATCAATGTGGCTTTTCATCTTAAAAACATAAGATGAGTCCGATTGGGTTTCCTCCATTCGACATGCATGAAGCGCTCGAACCGTTTCAAAGTGTTCTACCCTTAGGAACATTTCCTACAATTGGGTAATCATGTCGTATGCTCATGATGTTCAAAAACCTTTTGAATCTCGGGAATCATAATTCCTAACATGAGGCAAGAGGCTACGTAGTATCCTCGATATACTTAATCCAATCGTCATAGGCATCCTTATCTTCTATAAGAGGTTCATTGGGATTAGAATCGTTTTCAATGATAGGTAACGGACGGTTTGGGTAATATTGTTAGTGGCCATCTACAAAATTTAACAAGGTTCAATTTTAGTATTTTCGATATTATTATATTTTAATTATTAATACCCTTTTATGTCTCATAGACAATTAATAATTAAAATCTAGAATCCAACGTTACATTTAAATATTGGTTAGGTGACCTTTATCCCTCTATTTAAATTAACAAGGTAGTCAACGTTTGACAATTGCAACTCTTTGCAACTTCTAGCCATATGGGATCGGTTAAACATCTTTATGTTTCGTTGGCATGTTTAATCCCATCAACACCTTTGTTCCCCATGCTTCGGTAACCCTAAGTTCATGGTTACCAAATCAAGTCGTCCAACTTACACACACGTGTGAGTTTATTCACATAAGTGGTTAGGTGACCTTTATCCCACAAACATGGTAAACCCACCTCGAACATACAAGTTCCCTCAAATGTGGTTAGGTGACCTTTATCCCACAATAAGAGTTCCCAAGTGTTTCGAGTGTTGTATAAAAGGATGGTGTTTGACTTGTTTTATAAAAAGGGTTTTTAATATTTCAAAATTCTAGTTTAGAAAATATTATGTACCATACATTTGCATGCATTCAAATCCTTGGTACTTTAGTGAAAACTAATTTTCAAGGTTCTTTTTAATAAAACCCATTTTATTATAAAATTATTAATTTTTAATAAATCCTTTATTAACCATTTTAATGATTTTGGTAAGAACCATTTTTAAGCTTGTTGTTGATTATTAGTTTGTTAAGCATGCATATCCAAATATCATCCAAACAATAAAATAAGCAACCACACAAGCATAACACATATATCAATAGGTGCATCACCATAGCCAACTATTTTGACCACACTTGTTAGCCGAAACAAGTGTGCCAAAAGGTCCTTCCTAAGGGTGAATATTGACACAAATAATGTGTCGTTGAACTCCCACTTGATCCCGCATCCGAATGCTTCAAGTCTTCTTCTTGTGTTGTGATTTCTCCACCTTCTTTGAGCTTCCAAAAGTCTTTTATTTTCAGCTCCAAACTCCTTTGGACTTCAAAAATGTGTTTTGGTTATCGGGTTAAAATCCCGTTGAGAACGATGAAGTTCTTTGGACCGAATATTATGTTCCAAACCAAAATCGCATTTTTGTGTGCATCTTCTTTTACAAAATATATCCTAATACATTTTTTCTAGTAAAATAAAATGCACCTACTCTATTTATTTTACATAACAAATGAAAATAAATAAATTACATATCTTACAAATGGAAGAACAAAAATAATAATTATTACAACCCATTGAAATAATTAAATATAAATCACGAACACAAATATTCAACAATATTCACATAAGGTCATGGCTAGGTTATGAACACCAAAATATATATATCCAAATATATAAGATTCAAGAAGCAAAACGGTTCCCTTTTACAACCTACAATTTTCGGTCAAGAATGAAAAATCGAAAAATGTGGGTTTTTGTCCAAACAAAATAATCATCCAAATGAAATAATTTTTCAAGATTCATTTATGCATGTAAGAATATAATCTTGAAAAACAAAGGGATAACCATAGTGTAAATTTTGGCCATAGGGTTTTACCCAAACCCAAAACCCGAAAATTTCATATCCTATGAAGCATGCACTCATATAACCTGGCTCTGATACCACTGTTGGGTTTTTCACATGTTTATCAAAGTATTTTATCCATATAAAATAAAAACGCAGAAGAAATAATTATTTAAAACATGTTACTTAATAGATATAAAACTCATTTTATATGTAAAACCCAATCCCGGATCCATATACGAACATGCATGCTATCAAAATAAAACACAACCATAGAGTGTTTAGAATACTACTTTCCAAGGAGTAAAGGACATGAAGATGATGATGCTTCTTGAACGGTTGCCTTCAAGTGTAGAAGACCTCAAGCTTGTATACCCCAAGCCTTCCAACAAACACTTTATGTTTAGCTAGGATTTCTACACTTATGAACTCACTAAAATTCCATCTTGATCAACCACCATGGCCGAAAATATGAGGGGATTTTATGGAGTTCTTGCACTTGATTTATCAACTTGAAAAACCCCTCTTGATCAACTATACATGACCCGATTTTTAGAGAGTAAATTCAAGTCTTACACTTGAATTTCATCATCTAAAACTTGCTCTATGTTGGCCGATTTTGAGAGCATCTCTACAAGTATTCTCTAGTTTTTTTTTCAAGTTCATCTTCCATTAATTTTGTCATACAAAATTATATAAAACAAGTGAGAGAAATTGCCTCCCCATTTGACCAATGCATGAACCTCTAACCATGCAAAAATGCATGTATTTCAATTGGACCAATCTCTTGCCCAACCAAGGTGTCACTAACACATGCAAATGCATGGTTTGTGATTGGGCAAAACTTTTAGGGAAGAACACCAGGGGGGGCACCCTTTATTTTATAAAAAAAATAATTTCTTTTATAAAAATAATTTAAGTCTTTATTAATTTTATAACTTTTATAAAATTATATCATCACATGTTATAAGACTTTATACAACTTTTATTAAGTTATTTAACCCATTAAATAACAAAATAAAATACTCTCTCAAAATAGATTATCCATATAATTTATTAGTTTGTCAAGTGCAATTATTTAGAAAACCAATTTCTAAATATTCTAAGTGTTAATATTTATTTGTTTGATCATATCACAAATAAATAATATAAGTGTTTGTCTAGCTTGTTATTGGGTATGACTCAACTTGGATCATAACGTACTAGCCACATCAATTTAATATGTGTCTTGGGCATACAGAGTCCAACAGGTACATGTTCCAAAAGTTTTCCGAAAAACTTCAAACCTGTCACCTGTTTTGACAAAGAAGGATATGTTCATTATAAACGATCACCCAATGGCCATCATGTGTTGAGGAATGGCATTCAAATTGACAATGGTTATGTTGTCCCTTATAACAAACGTTTGTCTAGCCGTTTCAACGCCCATATAAATCTAGAATACTGTGGATGGAACATGATGATTAAGTACTTATTCAAATACATATCAAAAGGAGCAGATCGTGTTAGATTTGCAATTCAGCGAGCCAAACAGGATTCAACATCTACATCCACAAATGGTCATTCGTCGGTTGATGAGATTAAAAATTTTGTAGACGGAAGATTTATTTGCCCACACGAGGCGGCATGGAGAATTCTGAACTTCGCAATTCATGAACGCAATCCTGCTGTGCAAATACTAGCAGTCCACTTGGAGGGAATGCAAAACGTCACTTTCAGAGACAATAGCAAATTACAGTCCATTATCAACAACCCGTCTTTCGGGAAGACGACTTTAACCGAGTGGTTGTCTAACAACAACTCAGAAACAGAATCAGAAGGATGAAATCTGACCTACACTGAATACCCTTCCAAATATCGCTGGGATGCATCTGGGAAAGTATGGATTCGTCGAGCACAGCTACGTACTCCAGCAATAGGACGTCTTACGTATGTTCATCCCACTTCAGGGGAGTTATTTTATCTGCGCATGTTGCTATGTCATCAAAGAGGATGTAAGTCGTTTGCAGACATACGCACAGTTTCAAACACTACACATGCAACTTTTCGAGATGCATGTGAGGCACTGGGTTTAATAGGTGATGATAGAGAATGGAAAACAGCCTTTATTGATGCTTCTACTTGGGCCACATCGTCTGAATTAAGATCACTTTTTGTTCATATGCTTTTGTTTTGCGAGGTAAATAAACCTCTACTTTTATGGGAAACTGAATGGAAAAAGATGTCTGATGACATACGTCTGTCAATTAATGGTTCTTCTCGAAATACCAATTTATTTGTAAATGACTTCGATTTACAACAACAAGTATTGTTGGAAATTGAAAAGCTGCTAAGGTCTGCTACTCCATCGAAGTCACTTAAGAATTTTGGTCTTCCCATGCCATCTGAGGCTGTCCTTGCAACATTGAGAAACCGACTTCTAATGGAAGAAACAAGTTATGACAGACCAGCTTTAGCTGCTTAACACTCTCAAATGCACGCATCACTCAATGTAGATCAATTACGTGTCTATAATACTGCGATACATCCACACACCAGTGAAACTCAGGTGCTGTTATTTGTTTACGGCCATGGCGGAACGGGAAAAACTTTCTTGTGGAATACAATAATATCCTTCTTTAGGTCTATTGGCAAAATTGTGCTTGCAGTTGCTGCCTCAGGAATTGCCTCTCTTTTGTTGCCCTCTGGTAGGACAGCTCACTCCCAGTTCCACATACCAATAGAGTTAACAGATCAATCAACATGTTTCATAAAAAAATACTCAACTTGCTGATCTTCTAAAACAGACGACCATAATAATTTGGGATGAGGCGCCAATGAGTGATCGTCGGTGATTTGAATGCCTTGATAGAACATTGAAAGACATTCTTGACAATGCTGCATGTCCATTTGGTGGTAAGTCTGTACTTCTTGGAGGTGATTTTCATCAAACACTCCCGGTGAAACCCAGAGGCACACGATCAGAGATCATCGCCTCAACGTTACCAATGTCCTACTCATGGCAGTTTTTCAAAATGTATAAATTAAACGAGAACATGCGTGTTAGAGGTGATGCTCAAAACCCAACATCTATGCAAGATTCCAACAACTTCGCTTCATGGCTACTAGACATTGGGAATGGGCTAGTAGGAGATCCTGATGTGCAAGATCCACAGAACACACGGACCATTCAGATTCCTTCTAACTTTCTAATTGAACCTGGTGAAAATGGCGTCCGTTCTCTTATCAACTTTGTCTATGATGAATTCATACTTAATTATCCATCAGCTGAGAATTTATCAAATAGAGCCATTGTTTACCCAAAGAATGAAACAGCAGATGAAATAAATAAAATCGTGTTGAATCTAACTCCTGGAGAAACAAGATCTTATATCAGTTATGATTCAATGATACCATATGCGCAAAACACAACAGATGTTGATGCCTTATATCCACAAGAATATCTAAACGAGCTAAGTTTTCCTGGCATCCCCCCTCATCGACTAGATTTAAAAATCAACACACCTGTCATGCTTTTTCGTAACATAAATCAAACGCTAGGTCTATGCAATGGTACTCGATTGTTAATATCTCAATTATTGCCGACTATCATAGAAGCACGCATAATAACTGGTACTTCAACAGGTAATCGTGTATATATCCCAAGAATTAAATTTGTACATAAGACTAATGATTTACCTTTTTCATTTATAAGAAGACAATTTCCATTGAAAATATGTTATGCTATAACTATAAACAAAAGCCAAGGTCAATCTCTTAACAAAATTGGCATACATCTTCCTGAACCAGTATTTACTCATGGTCAATTATACGTTGCCCTTTCCCGAGCAACTTCTCCATCTTCACTTAAAATTCTTATCACATCTTCTAACACCACCTATCAAGACTGTACCAAAAATGTTGTTTTTTCTGACTTGATGAGTAAAGTAGATGACCATCAGGTTCTTCTCATAAAACACTCATTTCATACATGTTTATTTTGTCATTATAATATATTAATCTTTGATGCACAAAATTTTAGACTGTATTCACTCTAATATATTTAATCTACTTACCATCTCAACATGAATTTTTTCCTATAATCACATCCAGGTTCCTACAAATGTTGACTGAAAAGATATTCTCCTTAAAGCTGGGTTCACCAAGATTCACAATTGAAGTGCCCGCTTTCAGATTGGAAACCACATATGCACTCAAACAAAAGCTGCCTCACTTTTGTCAATAATGTGAGTTTATATTTGCTTAACATTTATATCACCTCTATCCATTTTTCTCCGATAAGTCAGGGGTATTTTCATCTTTTTTACCTTTTTGTTTGGTGACAAAAATGTTGATCTTGTCTGCAGGTTGTTATAATAAATGAACATTAAGCGGTGTACCCCTGACTGCATTATGTTACGATATGGAAGCACGACTCCTCATATATGGAGATCAAAGTGGAACAGTAAGTATAAACATTATCAGACTGTAAAAATATCTTACATTTTAATTTGAATTGCATGCTTTAATGTATTTTATGTTGTGATACAGGTTAGAATTTTCAAATTTAAGCCCGAGCCGTATGCCACTGAGAACAGTTTTTTCTCCTTACAAGGTACCAACTACCAACTTTCATATTGGTAACTCATATATTCTATGTAGTTAATGACGGTGATATTGACCAATATTTAACCGATAATATCACCGCTTTTCCTCATGTCAGTACCTTTCTTATTAGTTCAACCATTTATCTTTCTTATATTTATGCTATTAGTATTTTAAAGTTTAATAATTTATCATATTTAAGTTATATAAAATCGTAAAACACTTTATAAATACATTGCTTTTTACTATTATTAAAGCCATACCAGATCAGTAGGGGTGGAGCACAAAAGAGAGGCACGAGGGTGAAGCGCACCTTAGATCTTTCAGCAGTTAACTATAGGGGGAAAAAGTTATGCTATTAAGGTACGGATCTTTAATGTTTATTGACTGCATATACCTATCTTAGTTGCAAACTAGTGGTCAGTGTATTCAGATTTGCAGTTTATTTTGTTATCCGAGTCAGGTTAAGTATCGATTTAAGGCAAAGTAGACGTCATAGAACAAGGAGGTAAACCGATTATTTCCCAAAATGACAAAAGATTGTTTACATGTGGAAGAGATCTTTCACCTTCGACTCATCTCGCAGGGGTATACCGAGGAAGCAAGTAACTGAGATGAAAGTAGCTCGTATGTAATTAAAGAAGAAACTAACTCAGAAAAGTATCTTCGTCATGCGACAGATGTAACACTTCATTTGAAGGTTGTTAGTATGTTAATATTTAAAAAAAAATTGCTTAACTAATAATATTGCTTTAATTATCTATAACAGTTTACAAATACTTTCCTTTTAATATTGTCAAGGGCAACCACATACCAGCTCAGCAGGGACAAGTCATGGAACCGAGGCGTCAAAGCAAGCAACAGCTTGAGTCTTAAATGTTTGTTGATTGCATGCACGTGTGAATTACAAAGTAGTAGTTGGTGTTTTCATATTTGTCATTTACCAAACTGGTGCAAGATATGTACACAAACAAGTGTTTTCCCTTTTGTGTTAGACCGGGTCAACCCATTAACCTCTCTTACGTCTAGAATAAGTCAGCGGACAAAAAAACATCTACAATCCGATTGATTTTGAATTTCATTAAGGACATAATATATCCTAATGAATCGTCATCATAATAAAGCATACTTCACCCGCCGCAACGCGGCGGGATATATCCTAGTTTATTAATAATAAGCAAAATTACTTGATTTTTGTTTATTATATCTCTGTCTTTGTGTACATTGCTTTCAACTTTTATTCACAGGGAAAATTTCAAATAAAAGCATTAGTTTTTATTCTTCGTTTTTTACTTTCACCGTTCCCTTCATTCACATTTTCACACGCAAAATCAGTTTTAAGTTTATGTTGGGTTGGGTTGGTTGTGAGTTTAGTTTTATATAGGCCCAAATTTATAGCATAGCCTCTTTTACTGCATAGCCCAATTAGTCGGTTTAAGTTTATATTGGGTTGTGAGTTTAGTTTTAGAGTTAATTTCCCGGATAGTCCCTACGGTTTATCATTTTGTCACCTATAGTCCCTACCTTTTTAAAATAGCATGTTCAGTCCTTGTGGTTTAATCATTTGTTACTCGAGTAGTCCACTGCGTGAATGAGAGTTAAGTTATTCCGGTAAATATGAGTAAAATAAAAAAAGCCCTTACTAAGACTATCTCCAACACATGTCGTTTGCGTTGTAGATCAGCGCCCGTGGATGTGCGAACATGCAAAGCCTGTGCAGAAGGGCGTGGATTTGCCTTGGTCCAAACGATCGGTGGCCCAATAGATCCTTCATGGTTCGTATCTCCTCCGTAGATCTCCTTCAGATGGGTTGCAAGCCTTGAACGGCGGAAATTGAAGGAGACGATGAGTTTTTCACCGGTTAGTTGAACGGCGGAATTGAATGGTTGGAGTTGAACGACGGAAGCTCCATTTGAAAGGGATGAAATCAACAATGGAAGGATAGATAAATAAAGGCTCATTCTATTTACACCCCCCCCCCCCTTTTACTAATTATACCCCCATCCTATAAAAACATTACATCCATCAATCACTTGCTTTTGTTTTTAGTCTTTTTTGTTTTTTTGTTGTCTTTTTTTTAGTCTTTTATTTAATTATTAGTTATTTATTATTTGTTTATTATTTATTTAGTTAGTATTATTATTATTATTATTATCATTATTATTATTATTATTAGTAATGATATATTATTTATTATTAGTTTTTATTGTTATAATTTATCAAATTATATTTATAGCTGTAACAAAAGCTATATAAAAATAAGTACTTTTTTACAAAATTATTATCATTTAATAATTTACATACCGAGGTTTAATCTATACACCCCCCAAAATAAGTACTTATGTAAGTGGTAGTTAATGTGAGATCTTGGTGATAAATGGTGAATCACAAAGTGATAGTATATTTATTTAAAAAAAATCTAGGAATTGTAATTTTTTTTTGAAAGATTAACTTCATTAAAAAAACGGCCTAACTCATTGTTTGTGCCGGCAATTGGATGCTCTCCTTTTTACCTAAAAAGGTAAAAAAAATAAAAAGATGTCTAGCATAAAAAAACTAAAAAAGTAAAAAAAATTAAAAGTTTAAGGCTTAAGTAATAAGCTTAATTATAATAATAATAATAATAATAATAATAATAATTCATTACTAATAGTAAATAATAATAATAATAATAACAAAAAGACAAAAAAGACAATAAAATATAATAAAAAAAGACAACAAAAAGACAAAAAAGACTAAAAACAAAAAGCAAATGATTTATGGATGTAATGTTTTTGATAGGGGGTGTAATTAGTCAATAGCGGGTGTAAATAGTATCACCCTAAATAAAACTCATAGCTGATGAATCATGGATATATGGTAGAAATGGTTGCGGCTGTCTGTTCAGATGACATTATTTAGTTTTAGGGTAGAAGTATTCAATATAATTTTAGAGTTGGGTTTCATAAGCTAGGCTTTTATTTAATCAAACACAATTGGGCTTTTAACTTGGGTGGTTAATTCAACACAGGCAAACAAAATAAATTGCTATTTTTATATTTAAAATATTTATATAACAATAAAGTTAATATTATAATTAAAAAATTAGGTGGTGAGGTGGAAAATATAAGGATATAAAAGAATGTTTGTATGGTTGGAGATGAAATTGAGGGTTTTAAGGATTTGTAAGGATTTTTAAAGATATGACGTGGCAGCTGACTAAGCAGCTAAGGACGCCTAAGGACTTCCTTAGCATTAGAGACAATTCAAGAAAAATAAAAACTAAAACAATAAAGTTTTCAAATGGGCCCCACACCAAACATATCACATCTTCAGTAAACCAACTCCGACGATCCCACCAAACCCATCGTCCCCTTCATCAGACTTACACCACCGCCGCCCCCACCATCACCACCACCCTCATCCACTGTTGCCGGCACAACTCCACACCAACATCATCAGCAACTAACATTTTCAAACCGTCAATAACCGTCAACCACCACCTTCAACTCTTATAGTTCATCACCCAATCATCACCACACTATTCATGCCATAAGAACCACCATGTATAACCCAAAACCATTATCCTTAAACCCACTCAAACCTTCATCTCCTCCTTTAAAAACATCATCAACCTCAACTGTGACCACCATGATGGTTACTTCGGAGTTCTTGTCAGAAATACACCTGGAATCTCGTTGAAATAGGCGGTCACCAGAAAAATAAATAGATCAGGCTTCGTCGGTGATTTGTCGCCGATGTAAAGCTTTGCACTAGAAAAATAAACAGATCAGGCCGATGTAAAGCTTGTCCGAAAAATAAACAGATCAGGTCGGCGACTAACATGGGTTGGTTGTTCACAAGTGTAATCTATCGTCTTTGGACCCGTCTTCCCCGCACTTTATTACAGGAAAACCTTCACTTGCTCTCGGAAATAAACTCCGTCGTGATGTTTGTCGGTAACGATGCCGAAACATTCGCAGACGGTCACATGTTTGTAGGTGATCTATGGTGGTGGCGATTAGGTGTCACAGAGTTGGGCGGAGGTGATGGTGAAGGTGTATGGGTTGTGGCTTCTTGATGCAAAAGGAATCGACGGGATGGGGTGGGTTTAAAGATCACCGGAGAAGAAATGGTTGGCCAGCATTAAAGATCACCGGAAAACATGATGGTGGTGGTCGTTAAAGATCAGGTGATGGTGGGGGGATTTTTTCTGATTTAGATATATATTATTAATGAGCTACTTCATATTTCAAATGATACTAGAATTACGACCCGCCGCATTGTGACGGGGATTCTTTAGTTATAACTAAGTCGATTTAGGACGTGCACGTTATGTTGAACCTGTCAAACAGGAAAAAAATAGACGATGTAAAAACGTTCACCAACACACGCACGTTGCGTCATATTAACTCGCAAAATTTAGAACGAAACATAAAAACGTTAAACCAAAGACGCATGTTGCGATGTGTTAAGTCACAAAATTAGAACGAAGCATAAAACGAAAAATTTGCGAAAAATGAAAACTATAAAGGAACAAAGTTGAAAGTAAAAAAAGTTGTGAGAACAAATTAAAAAGTGTTGTGTTTAAAGTAAAAAAAAAACAAATAGTTTTGAATTAAAAGTAATTTATGAAATACTTTTGGGTGAAAAGTAAAAAAATCATTTTTTTTTTTTGAAAATCCCCAAAGCCAAGGTTACAACAACCATATGCATAACCATTTTTTCTTTGAAAAACCCCCAAAACCAAGATTACAACACATAAGTAAAAAAATCAAAGTGGTTAAATCGCAAAAGATGGAAACTTTTGAATTAGAAGTGAAAAATCAAATTAACCAAACGGTTAAATTGTATAAGATGAAAATTTTTGAATTAGAAGTGAAAAATCAAAGAGATTAAATTACCAAAGATTAAAACTTTAAACTTAAATTGTCAAAGATTAAAACTTTAGAGTTAAAAATGAAACAAAGATTAAAATTTAAACTTAAATTGTCAAAGAATAAAACATTAGGGTTAAAAAAGGAAAATTCTATTTTTTTTTTTTTTTTTTTTTGAAAAACACCCTAAGCCAAAGTTACAACTTATATATGCATACAGATGTTGCTTCTTTATAATATTTAATATTTGAAGTTTTTAATGGTTTAAATAATTCTTTAATGTTTTAGATATTTTTTTAATAAGGAAGGGTAATTTGGTCATTTTACTTTAACTTAACGGAATAAACTAACATCAATCCAGTGTAGGGACTACCCGAGTAACAAACGATCAAACCACAGGGACCAAACTTGTTTTAAAAAGGTGAGGACTAAAGGTGAAAAATAGCAAACCACAAAGACTATCCGGGCAATTAACTCTTAATTTTATATAGGCCAAAATTTATAGCATAGCCTCTTTTACTGCATAGCCCAATTAGTATTAGGTTTTATCATATCTTTGATGTCTCATTTTATCCTTATAGCAACGCCTCTTGCTGCCGCTGCACTTCGTCGGAGCAGCCATCAGCCGGAAAAATTCAATCAATTTAGCTTTTACTCTTTGCTTCTCATCTTAACTAAGTTCAAGGGGTGCGGTTGAAAAATTCCAAAAGGTGCGCTAAGGATTTTTGGCGGAATAACACTAATATTTTATTTTTCAAGTGGTGCGCTCGCCCATCACAAGTTGAAGTGGGTCCGCCCCTGAGTTTGTGTCTATACCTCCTATATATATTGGGGTGTTCATTTCTGAAGAGATAATATGTTGAAAATTGCTCTCAAAATTCCCATCATTTAATCCTCTATCGTTCCTAGCTTACATTTGTATACACAAATATACATACATGTCCTCTACCTTTCTACTTGATACTGAAAGGATGCCTTCTAACCCCTAACAGATTCTCTATGTTGTTTTTAACTCAAAAAACAATGTCGAGATCGAATACACACACGCATTTGTGTGTATATACGGAAAAGTTTTTGGTTGTTGGATTAGGGGGAAGGATCCACTAAAAAGTGGATTTTGGCTAAGTAGTCTAAGAAGGATTGTGATGATGACACGTGCCACTCCTAATAAAGAGGAATCAAGGGCATTTTGGTCCTTATAAATAGGAGTGAAAATGACATGTGACACCCCTTTTGTTTTTTTTAAAATACAAAAAAAAAATCTAGTACAAAAAAATATAGCAAAAAAAATCTAGTACAAAAAAATATAGCACAAAAAATCTAGTACAAAAAATATAGCACAAAAAATGTAGTACAAAAAAATATAGCACAAAAAAATCTAGTACAAAAAATATAGCAAAAAAATGTAGTACAAAAAAATCTAGCACAAAAAATTGAGAAAAAAAAAATTAAGACAAAAAAAATCAGCACAAAAATTTTAGTACAAAAATATAGTACAAAAATCCAACACAAAAAAAATGTTATACAACATAGAAATACAACACATTTTAGTGGGTTTTTCTAGTCTTCATATTTTATATAGCAATATGGTACTCAAATTAAAGATAAAAAGACGCTCGATTTTATGGTGAAATTTTATGAAAAAATAATGTCGTATAAAAAAGTTATGAACGTTTAAAAAATTGGGGTGAAATATGCATGTGCCTTGTATGTGGAGAGAGAAAGTACATAAATATGATTTTCCCAAGATACCCTTGCACTCCTCCTTTCTCCTACACTTTCATCTTAACCATTGATTTGAAAAATGAATAGTTAAGATTCCTTCTCATCCTACTTAGGCAAAATCAATTTTTTATTTGATCTTACCCCGTTGGGTTAGTAGTGTGCTGTTTTGGAAAAATTGAGACTAGTCGCTAGTCGGCCAAAAATAGACGACTCTGGCGAGATTCCGGTCAACCAGTAAATTCAGGCTAGATTCCGGTCAAAACTTGTAGATTCTTGCGATTAATCTTGTAAAATTAAAAAAAGGGTCGAGAAGATGTTAAAACCTATCTACTTAGAAATTATATATAAAAATGTGTGTGTGTATATAGATATAAAACTCACATAAAAATCTCAATCCGATTAGTCACTAGTTGGTGCGGAAATTCTTGACATGACCCGTCACCCTGACCCGGACCCGACACGAAAAAATAGGTTTTGGTCGACTAACACGACCCGTTTAAAAAACGGGTCGGGTTTGGTTGACCCGTATAAAAACGGGTTGACCCATTAACCCGTTCAACTATTTAGAAAAAATCTTTTATATTTGTTTTTTTATTTTTTCCGTTTCTATTTTACATGGTTAGTTATAATAATGTTAATTTTGACACATTATATTATTTATTTGTCACACTCATACTCATCATTAAACATGGTATCGATAACGCGCTTAAAACCCAACAACTTGTTTATAGATCGCCAACTTATATGATATGGCTTAAACGGGTCGAGTTTGGGTTGACCCAAATTTATATGGGTCGGGTTAGGGTTGAAATCTTTTACCCGAATAATAATATGGGTCGGGTTCAGGTCAAACATTTCAACCCGCAACCCGTCAACCCACAAACCCATCAACCTGACACGATTGACACCCCTAGTTAGCACCCTACCGACTGCCTAGCAATTCTTACGAACCATGGTAGCGTCGTATATTACTTGGTTGGTTACTATTGGCAGACTTAGCTTTTTTTTCCTATAGGCTTACCCTTTTGGTAGTCAGACTTCTCACAACCTATAGAATACGATACCATAATAAAAACATATGTAGATTAAAAAATACACTATCAAATTACCATGTTATTAAAAATTAAAACAAAATACAAATTTAGAAAGTTGTTCCCTAAGAGTTTTCGGCCTTTGAAAACAATCCATGACATCTTCGACTAAAACATTGGCACGAAGGTCCCTATCGATATAATGAATGCAAAAATCGTTATTATAATCATCTCACCAATTCAATTACTCAAATCTGTTTTCACTGTCACACCCCAACCGATGGCGGAAACATCGGAGTGAGACGAACGAGATTGCTCATTGCATCATAACACTATTTGCGACAATAATTAATTTAAAACCGATTTCATTTCATAACAATAATTGTCAATTACATCAAAGAAATAAAAAAAACAGCACTTGAAATTTCAAAGTACAACAAAGTTTAATCAAAATACGATAACAAATCTAGCATTTCTATATGAGTTTCTAAAGTCGTCCCTACTAGATTTCAACAAGATCATCATCATCAACCTGCAACATGTTTAAAAGTATAGTTCAACATGTTTCTGAAGTCCTCCCCGCCCACCCCAGAGCCGGGGCTAAAAGATAACCTATGTTGAAGCTAATTTTGGCTACACCATCAAATCAAGCACTTGAAATGTTGAATGATTACTTTTTCATAAGTTCAATTACATTCATAACTATTAAGCCTATTATTCTAACATATTTAAACATGTACGTGCACAAAGTAGCTTGTTCCATATCACTTTTGAAAATAACTAGTGGGGAATCCGCGCGTTGCTGTGCTAGCGACAATTTGCTTATTTTTTTGTTGAAATGATAGACAATTCCGCTACTTACTACCAATGTGAGACTTATATAAAACTAATAATAATTAAAAAAAAATCATGAAAACTTTCAAAAAGATCAATATATTCTAACAAATTTGTTGTTGTGACATGCGTGACAACATGATCTCAATTGATGCATCATCAGCATAATCAAACAATTTATATTCCATAGAGATTTCTAGCATTAGTTATTGTGATGGTGATCTTGAAATTTTTCGGATGTATATAGATGAGTGGAAGGATAGACCTTTCAAATTACCGTTGTTAATTTCACAATCTATTTAATTAATTTTTCTTCTTCAATTTAATTATTATATAGAAAGACCACTTTACCCTCAACTAACCTCATTTAATATTTGTATTGTAAGCATAAAAATTTGCCCTCAAAGTATCTTAAGACTTCATATTTATGTTCAACTTTACACCCTTTAAAATGGTTTGCTTTATTTATATATGTGGCTTTAAAACTTGTACACATGATAAAATTACCAAAAA
This sequence comes from Helianthus tuberosus, assembly GCA_030545235.1. Classification (NCBI taxonomy): domain Eukaryota; kingdom Viridiplantae; phylum Streptophyta; class Magnoliopsida; order Asterales; family Asteraceae; genus Helianthus; species Helianthus tuberosus. The sequence continues at coordinate 44,239,735 of CM060410.1, forward strand.
GAGTATAAAACCCAGTTTACTTAATAAGGTATATAGATATATAGATAAACACACCAATTGGCATCTAAATTACCAGAAAAAGCACTATCCTAACAACAGAAATCGAACAAGCAAAGCCAAATTCCATTATAAGATAGTTGTACAGCCGACAACTGTGCAAATATAAATTACCCCCATTGGGCCTCCATTTATAAGAGAATTGGGCTTTGGCTTGTGGGCATACCATTAGAAATCATTGCGCCTAGTAGCCCACTAGATGAATGTTAAAACTTACAACTTATAAATAGAGATGCATAAAATCGATTTTTAAAAGAAGAAAAAAAAACGGTTCTGGTTTAAAACCGGATTTAGTTATGGTCATTGAAAGTCAATATTGGTTTAAGTCAAACCGGTTTTTAGCTAGAAAAAACACTAGAGTCGGGTTGAAAAAGCTTTCGGTAAAAAAAAAGTTGGTTCATAGATCAAAAACCTGTTTAAAAAAGTTGGTTCATAGATCAAATCAGTTTTTACAAACCAGTTTGAGTAGTGGTTTTGGGTCGGGTTTTTTTATGTTTCGGTAAGGAAACTAGTTTGGATGTTCACCTCTAGTTAAGAGGAGTTTAGATCTGAACACGCATAATTTTGAAATACAAACTGGGTCGGGATAACCCATTCTCAAAATTCATAAATAAGAAATATACTTAATTTAAAAACTGACAAATATTAGGTACAGTGATTGCAGTAAAAAAATATGTTTATTTTAGGTACATTGATTTGCAGTAAAAAAATATGTTTATTTTATAAAAGCAGAGAAAAAAAAGCATATGATTGACTTAGAAGAGATTTATGCAAGTCGAGTAAGTAGCTATTTCTCATCTCTTAAGCAGGGTGGACTTACAGGTGCTTGAGGGGGGTGGGGGTGGGTGATTTTGTTGGTTGATTGGGGTAACGGAATTGACGTGAGAATGAAATGGGCGAATTAATTTTTTTTTTTTAGATAAAATTTTGTTTCATTCCAATCATCAGGACAAATTACATAAGGATAACAGGTAGACGAATTAATGGAATAGACGAAATAATAAAATGGGTCATTACCATTCTATTGTCTCGTTTTATGGAATGGAATAGATATGATTACTTATGTTGCTTGGTAGGCAAGAGAGGAGAATGAATAAAATTAGTGGCGAGCAGCGGTGGTGGTGGGTGGTGACAGCGGTGGCGCCTGCGACAGGTGGAGGCGGCGGCAAGTGGTGGCGGTGGCCGAAGAGGCCACGGCGGGTGGAGGCAGTGGCGAGTGGCGGTGGTAGTGGGTGGTTGTGGCGGGTGGGTGGTGTGGTAATGAAGGGTGAAAAAGTGATTGAAATGAAAAGCAACATGGGGTGAATGAACTCAATTTGGGGTGTTTAAAGAGAATATGATTCTTTAGGTAATTTGTGATTCTATTCCATTTAATAATCAAACACGTTCTTTTTTCATTTACTTGCAAATTGTCCATTCCATTATGCCACACATTACTGCTTACCAAATACTATCTTAGTGTAACTTTAAGCAAATATCTCGATCACTCCCTTTATGGTAATATATTTCAATTCATTTATTAATATATAGTAAATAGTAATATATATTAATTAATATATAGTAATATATACTAATCACGTCATTGATTAATTTTTTTTTCTTATATCTAGAATTAAATACTCTTTCAACTTAGTTATTTGTCTTCTCTCAGGTTACAAGGGGCATGAGGACGAGTTTATCAACTAATATCTTAATCACTCTTTCAGCTTAATTCATGTTTATTACTTAAAATAACCAACATAATAATATCCTATATCGTTTTTATGTAATACTAGAAGGGTGTCTGCATAATGTGACGGGAAACATAGACATTGTCTTGGTGTGCATTGTTCGGTTATCATCCTCAGCAGAAACCGAAGTCATCGGTTAGTCTATTTCATTAACATATTGGTTTTTGGTTAATCAGTTCGGCTTATTTGGTTAGATTGGTGGCTTTTTGTCTGATTCATTTAATTTCAGTTAATAGTCAAAACGAAACTTGGCTAAAACTTTTGCTTAGAAACATATAAAATTGAAGTATAAATGCATTAAATAGAAGTACAAATACATAAAATGAAGGTATAAAATAAGAAATACATCAACTGAAGGTATAAAAGCAAGAAATATATGAAAATATGAATGGTTCAGTTCGGTTAATTTTGGGTAAACGAGGGTACAAAGATCGATAACCGATTTTGGTTAATTCGGGTTTCGGTTAATCAATTTTTAGTTAATTCAGTTTTTGTTGATTTCGGTTAGGTTTCGATTAATGGTTCAATTATTATTAACTCTTTGACAATGTTAATCATGTAACATATCAATTAATAATTTAAAATTATAGCAATAATATACTCAAATTAAAAAAGGAAAAAAAATATTAATGTACACAAAAATTATGACGTTTAAAACTCTGGGTTAGTTAGTTTTCTATAATCAAATAAATCGTTAATAACTAATTATCTATAGTTTTGTTAAAAATGAGGAAATTGAAGTATAACTAAGATTAGAGAGTGTGGTTTAAAGCTCTTATGGGTTTTATCACGGCACATCAGCTCCACTTATGCGCCATCTCAATGGTTTAAAGCCCCTTTTAAATAATATAAAAAAGAAAAAGAAGAAGGAAATCAAAAAAGAGGGAAATGTGATTGGTGGAAAAGAAATTGGTCTCACATGCATACTTAATAGTGCTCGTCACTGGGCTAGTAGAGGATTGATGACGCCTCCCTTTGGCGTGCAGGGTATGGGTAAGGACGCTAAAAGTGGTGATGTGGTTAAGTGCAGTATACCACACCCCTGGCATAAGAGAGTCTGATTAGTGTTATAAAGACTAGTGCCTCATTTTAAGTTGTAACTTATATATTAAAGTAAAAGAAAAAATAAAGGGGAAATGGACTATATCACTCTAAACTATGCAAAATTGGTCAATAGCACGCCCAACTTTCAACTTGGCTCCCACCACCCCCAACTTAATACTTTGGTTGTCCTGTCACCCCGTCGTTAACCAAACACTAACTCAGTTAGTTTTTTTAATCCTACGTGGCAAAAGAGTTGTGACCTGGCATGCTTAGTTGTGACCTGGCATGCTTAGGTGTACAAAATAATCAATCTACTTAACTGCACATCAGCCGCCCACATCTACCAAATCCAGACTCAACTCATCGTCCACCACCGCCACCTGTACCTTAATGCCACCGTAGCCCACCATTTCATTGCCGCATGCCGATCCTTTTCCCTTTTAACTTCAGCTTACCTTCTTTACATTCGCCAGCTGCACTTCAAACCCCACATCTTTATATGCAACACCCTCATCAAAGCCTTAAATCCTCGTACCTCCATATCTTTTTACACACACATGAACCGCAGCTACATTAAACCCAACATTCGACAGCCGGAGATACATTCACCGCCGTCTGCACTTTGCGTCAGTCATGGAACCGACGGAATCTCTAGCCGGCGCTGACGCCTCCGACACCCCAAACACCACCTTCGATAATCCTACCAACACCTCCGGAGACGACAACACTTCTCTCAAAACCATCAATCCCTTACCTCCAACCGCCACTCCGCCTGCAAATCGCGTCAAATTTACCTTCAGTTCCTTCAATTCAGAAGTTCATTCGGTCCGATAACGTCGAAATATCAAGTGATGGCAGATCTGTGAGCCGATTTGTGACAACCCGAACTTTCAAGGTTAGTTACGTTTTAATTTGTTATGACCTTAACTCCGTTAAAATTTGGTAATTCTGTTAATTATTATGTTTTGGGCCACAATAACCAATCATGATTATATTCGGGCCTGTTAGAGCACACTTGGGCCTATTAGAGTTGAACCTATTAGTGCTATCCGAACATCAGTGTGGACTGGTAGTTGTGGGTACGATCTTTACAATTTGGTGACCCTTTACAATCTTTACAATTTTAGTGTAGACCGGTGTTGTGAGCCCAAGTCAAGCCAGGCCCAACCGGTTGTTGGGCTGCCCAAATCAAACCCCTTTACCAAATCTCTTGCATATATGTTTAGCGCAACCCAGTTGTCTTTCAGCTCAACTTGTAGCCGGCCCACCTATCCTAAATGATTTAAGAATAGTATTTTACTTATAACCGATTAGCACATGTACGTAAACCTCTCTTATTACTTCTCAATCATCACGTAACAAACCCTAGCTAGCTATTGTGCGACGGCAGTAGCATAACCTCTTCCCCCCCCTTCATCGTGATCGAAGTCTGTCCCTGTTAAGAATCATCCTTCTTGTCTAGTGAATATCAATATCAGGTTAGTCCAATCATGTTTATTAAGTTTTTGATGTGTTGTACTCGTTTGTTCATAACTTGATTGGAAACTGGTTTGTGACAATAGGATAATTGTATGATTAATGTTGATTGATTTAATTATTAGCGCTGCATGATTGATGGTTATTATCGTATTATGATTAATATTCTTATATGAGTCAATGATTCACGTGAAGTTTGACTAGGTCGGTTATGATTTTGATCGGCTGGGTAAGGTGTTTGATAAGATAGTTTGGGGTTGTTAATTTTAAGAGGTGATTGTGGCTGATAATCGAGTTACGCAAATTGTGAATAGGGAATTGATTATAACAATACTGGTATATATTGAATAATATTCTCATCCTATCATTCTTAAGTCACATCTTTTGTTACCGGGGAGGTAACGGGGTATTAGTTGGTAGCGCTACTTAGGTTTGGCACCCTCACACCGTATCGGGGAGGACGGTTGTGAACTAATTACCCAGTCGGGCCCAGTGCTTTGATAGGAGCACTGGTGAAAGGGCAAAACATACATCAGGAGTCGTCTTATTTATCATCGAGATATTATCAATATTATTTGTGCATTTGTTAATGAACTGGTATAATCACTTGGTAACAAACGTTTTCATAAACTGTTAACTCGCCAGGTTTGTCTGATACACTTGTTGCATGCTCGCAGGTCGTTAGGTATCTTGGATTTGGAAACTTGCTGTCTGGAGGAGCAGGAGTGGTCATGGGTCGACTAAAGGGACTCATGTGATTATTTGTTTACTACTACACATTGGTTTTTGAATGATTTAACTATGGATTATTATTTGCTTCCGCTTAACATATTGGTTTTTGTATAAATTTGTGATGGTATTTTATTAATGATTGAGAACGTTGTTTTGAAACGTATGTGGGTTCAATGTAATTAGTGGCTCATTGTCAGTACGTCACACGCCTATCAGGGACACTCCCTAGGTGGTATTTTGGGGGTGTGACAGTTTGGTATCAGAGCCACTGGTTATAGTGAACTTGGTTTTAAAACATTTTTATAAAACCAGACTATAACCGAACGGATCCGAAATCGACCATGACACTCAGCTCCAGACTGCAAGGTTTGTTTCTCGTTTACTATTGCACAGTATCTCTAGAATTTACTATTAGACAACATCACACGTGAATACACACTTGGAACTACAGTATGAACTTATATGTTAACATCCCATGTTATGTGTGACACTCCTTGAACTTTCATGATCTGTGTTGTGATGTCATCTGTCTTATTGCTCGAATTCGGGGAACCTTTTAGCGCGAGTTAAAAGGCACTTAGATAAGCATGCAAATTGCCTTATTATTGTGGGTGCACACATAATAATAATGTGGGGTGCATGTGAGTCCCAGTGAGGCTTAACGAGTGTGAGAGGGGTTCCGCTCTGTTAATTGATGTTATGTTAGAACTCAGCAGTCTATAGGAGTCATAGCAGTGATTTTCTTCTACTCGAACATGATCTTTTCACCCCTTTCTGAATCCTTACGAATCTCGATGCTATCGAGTATCACCTGATCACACATCTGAATGCCTAGCGAACTGTATAGAATGTTAAGTGCTAGTACGAACGTCCCTGAGTTGGATGGCTCAGCGTCAAATGATTGGACTATACTTTCCTCACCTATCTTTGTTTGTTGGAACTTAGTGTATTGACGCCTTAGATCCCGAAGTGCGATCACTTCAGCAACACTCTCGCGACATACCGTGTATTACTCAGTCAACTTGCAAGAACGATGGACAAGAGGGTAAACGTAGTACCTTACCGACTTCAGCATTTGAACGACCCTAGTTACCGGCAACGAACAACAACGATTTGACTCCAATCGAATCCTTAACCCCAGCCAGCGACTCATGGGAGTCGACTCTTACGAACCAATCAGGACAAAATCGATGACGATTGACTGTAGAGCGGACTGTGTAACCACCCGCACCATGAGTAGTGCCTTAGGACGTGGCACGAAATGTGAAAAGATGGACCTTGTTGGTGAAAGGACGCAGGACACCGTTACAGGCAACAATATTAGAGGCAACAGTCGCGGCAATATCAAGGTACTCGTGATCATAGCTTACAGAATGGAAACGAATGTGACCTCGACAAGGATTGACTGTGTTAAGTCAAGGCGACGGCAACCAAGGGAACGACGGCAGTACTGGAAATTCTCATGACGAAAACAACACTGGAAATGAAGCTCATGGAAGGACATTTGGTATTGGCATAGGCTATGCCAGGCGTAATAGCAACACGATAGCCTGGATGGGTAGTTATTCGCTTCGTCTAAGTTCTGTTAACCCTGATGCTTCTTGAAATCGAACCTGTTGTGGAGTCGGCTGATGCAAGTCAATTAAAGCCTTATATGTTCGCTGAGATGCAAACTCGACCTTGGGGGACAGGTGTTCGACATCGACCTTCCTTCTACTACCCTTGATGGTTGCAATACAGTAGTTAGTGTGGATTGGTTATCCAGAGATCGCGCATATACACCAGTGAGGAGAAGACCTTGTGTGGAGAATCGTTATTTGTTCTAAAGCGTCAGAGTGGTGCAAAGGTTAGCGCCATTTCAGCTATGAAGGCCAGAAGTGTCTACGGAGGGATTACTCCGCTATACTAGCAAGCGTTACTGATGTTGGGGCTAAGGAGACAGAGGATCGATGATCCACCAACCATTCGTGATTCCTTTCGGTGTGCTACCCAAGGAACTTTCGGGCTTACTTCCACAACTGTTAGGCGAAATCTCAGTCTGATCTCGCGCCAGAGGCAGCCCTGACTACACGCACTCTTTCCGTCTTGCACCAGGAGGGTTGCAAGAGCTGTCTAATCAACTGCAGGAACTGTTGGACAAGAGTTTTATCCGACCTAACTCTTCGCCTTGGGGGGCCCCAGTACTGTTCGTAAAGAAGAAGGATGGGTCCTTTCGGATGTTCATAGATTATCGGGAGCTCAACAAGGTGACAGTCAAGAACCGTTATCCTTTGCCACGTATCGACGACCTGTTCAACCAGCTGCAAGGGTCAAGTTTTTATTCCAAGATCGACTTAAGGTCGGGTTATCATCAGGTACGAGTCAGAGAGGAGGATGTTCCCAAGACGGCTTTTCGGACGCGGTATGGCCACTATGAGTTTTTGGTTATGCCGTTTGGATTGACCAATGCACCAGCGGTTTTCATGGATCTCATGAACCGCGTGTGCAAGCCGTACCTTGACGACTTTGTTATTGTTTTTATCGACGATATCTTGATCTACTCTAAGAGTAAGGAAGACCACGAGCGACATTTGCGTCTTATCTTGGAGCTCTTGAGGAAGGAGCAGCTGTATGCAAAGTTCTAAAAATGTGATTTCTGGATTCGGGAGGTACACTTTCTTGGGCATATTGTCAACGAGATGGGGATACATGTGGATCCTGCCAAGATCGATGCTATTAGGAATTGGGCAGCACCGAAGAATCCTTCGGAGGTGCGACAATTTCTTGGTCTTGCGGGGTACTATCGTCGGTTTATTCAGGATTTTTCGAAGATTGCTCAACCTCTTACCTCGTTGACACAGAAGAACGTTGTTTATTCTTGGGGAACGAAACAGGAGGATACCTTTCAGCTTTTGAAGCAGAAACTATGTAGCGCACCGATTTTATCTCTACCAGAGGGTACGGAAGATTTTGTGGTTTATTGTGATGCATCGGTTCAGGGTCTCGGTTGCATGTTGATGCAACGCGAGAAGGTGATAGCTTATGCTTCTCGTCAGTTGAAGGTAGACGAGAAGAATTATACGACTCATGACTTGGAGTTAGGGGCTGTAGTATTTGCGTTAAAGATTTGGAGACATTATCTGTACGGTACCAAATGCACCATCTACACCGATCACAGGAGTCTCCAGTATATCTTCGGCCAGAAGGAGTTGAATATGCGGCAACGTCGTTGGATCGAGCTTTTGAATGATTATGAGTGTGCCATCAAGTATCATCCGGGGAAAGCTAATGTTGTGGCTGATGCACTTAGCCGAAAGGAGACGAAGCCTAAGCGTGTTCGCGCTCTGCAGCTTACTATTCATTCTGGTTTACCTACTCAGATTCGTTCCGCTCAGATCGAGGCATTGAAGGAAGAGAACATCGAGGCTGAGTACTTACGGGGCATGGAAAAGCAACTTGAGGAGAGATCTGACGGCCTTCGTTATTTTATGGAACGGGTATGGGTTCCTTTGTTTGGTGATCTCAGAGAACTTGTGATGGATGAAGCGCACAAGTCACGATACTCTATTCATCCGGGATCGGATAAGATGTATCAGGATCTTAAAGTTTTGTATTGGTGGCCGAATATGAAAGCCATCATCGCCACATACGTGAGTAAATGCTTGACTTGTGCTAAAGTCAAAGCAGAGCATTAGAAGCCCTCGGGTCTACTTCAGCAGCCAGAGATACCCACGTGGAAGTGGGAGCAGATCGCCATGGATTTCGTTACAGGGTTACCAAGGACTCAGGCTGGAAACGATACTATTTGGGTGATTGTTGACCGTCTCACGAAGTCAGCGCATTTTTTGGCAATCAAGGAAACAGATAAGTTTTCACAGCTGGCAGCAGTTTATCTTAAGGATGTGGTTTCTAGGCACGGGGTGCCAACTTCTATCATCTCAGATCGAGATCCGCGTTTCACTTCTGAATTGTGGCAGTCAATGCATAAATCGTTCGTTCGCAACTCGATATGAGTACTGCTTATCACCCGCAGATGGATGGTCAGAGTGAGCGCACCATTCAGACACTTGAAGACATGTTGTGGGCATGTGTGATTGATTTTGGGAAAGGATGGGAGAAACACTTACCGTTGATAGAGTTCTCCTATAACAACAGCTACCACAGTAGTATTCAAACAACTCCGTTTGAATCATTGTACAGGCGGAAATGTCGTTCGCCTCTCTATTGGGTTGAGGTGGGTGACAGCCAGATCACAGGTCCTGAGCTTGTACTTGAAACTTCAGAAATGATTGTTCAGATCAGAAACCGTATGGCAGCAGCGCGTGATCGTCAGAAAAGCTACGCCGACAAGCGTAGAAAGCCTTTGGAGTTCGAAGTTAATGATCGTGTCATGTTGAAAGTCTCACCTTGGAAGGGTGTGGTGCGTTTTGGGAAACGTGGCAAGCTTAATCCACGTTATGTTGGGCCATTCAAAATCCTGGAGCGGATCGGTAAAGTCGCTTACAAGCTTGAGTTACCTGCTGAGTTGGGTAACGTTCACGATGTCTTTCACGTTTCGCAGTTGAAGAAGTGTTTGTCTGATGAGACATTGGTTGTGCCATTTCAAGAGCTGAAGATTAACGACAAGTTGCAGTTTGTCGAGGAACCTATTGAGATCATGGACCGGGAGGTCAAGGTACGTAAACACAGCCGTATTCCGATTGTTAGAGTTCGTTGGAACTCAAGGCGTGGACCAGAATTCACATGGGAACGTGAGGATCAGATGAAGCTCAAGTATCCTCAACTTTTTCCTGAAGACAAATCTAAACCTGGTAAAACTGGTGAATTTCAGGACGAAATTCCTCTTCAAGTTCGGGATGATGTGGCACCTGAGCAAAACCCGCAACAATCTTGATTTCTCACTTCACTCATCTGTGCTTACTTATCAAATTTCGGGACGAAATTTCTTTCAAGTTGGGGATGATGTGACAACCCGAACTTTCAAGGTTAGTTACGTTTTAATTTGTTATGACCTTAACTCCGTTAAAATTTGGTAATTCTGTTAATTATTATGTTTTGGGCCACAATAACCAATCATGATTATATTCGGGCCTGTTAGAGCACACTTGGGCCTATTAGAGTTGAACCTATTAGTGCCATCCAAACATCAGTGTGGACTGGTAGTTGTGGGTACGATCTTTACAATTTGGTGACCCTTTACAATCTTTACAATTTTAGTGTAGACCGGTGTTGTGAGCCCAAGTCAAGCCAGGCCCAACCGGTTGTTGGGCTGCCCAAATCAAACCCCTTTACCAAATCTCTTGCATATATGTTTAGCGCAACCCAGTTGTCTTTCAGCTCAACTTGTAGCCGGCCCACCTATCCTAAATGATTTAAGAATAGTATTTTACTTATAACTGATTAGCACATGTACGTAAACCTCTCTTATTACTTCTCAATCATCACGTAACAAACCCTAGCTAGCTATTGTGCGACGGCAGTAGCATAACCTCTTCCCCCCTTCATCGTGATCGAAGTCTGTCCCTGTTAAGAATCATCCTTCTTGTCTAGTGAATATCAATCTCAGGTTAGTCCAATCATGTTTATTAAGTTTTTGATGTGTTGTACTCGTTTGTTCATAACTTGATTGGAAACTGGTTTGCGACAATAGGATAATTGTATGATTAATGTTGATTGATTTAATTATTAGCGCTGCATGATTGATGGTTATTATCGTATTATGATTAATATTCTTATATGAGTCAATGATTCACGTGAAGTTTGACTAGGTCGGTTATGATTTTGATCGGCTGGGTAAGGTGTTTGATAAGATAGTTTGGGGTTGTTAATTTTAAGAGGTGATTGTGGCTGATAATCGAGTTACGCAAATTGTGAATAGGGAATTGATTATAACAATACACTATATGAGTAGATGGTGCATTGATTCGTCATAAAAAAAACGATTGCTTCTGTTATGTACTAAGGGGGTCGGGTATAGCTTGGGTCCGTTCATGGGATTCATGCATAACTGGGGTCCGATCACATCATGTTTTACTAATAGGACAAGCACTTATAACTTATTGATTTATGCATGAAAGTGGACTTTATGATTAATGATGTAGTAAGTGTATGATCGATGGGGAAGGGGGATTACATGTATTACTGTTTGGGGATGCAAGGGTATGAAATAGTAATGGCCATGACTACACATGATTATGATAGTTACATAACTCTTGCATGAATCAATAAATTGGAGACGTGAATGGGTCTTGAACGGATAGGTGTAGCATGTGATCATTAGGTGTTGATCAGTGGGTTATTGAGGAGTGGGCCTGGGAATCAATTGGTTGCAGGATGAATGTGGGCCGAGGTATATTGTGGGTTGATAAGGGCTGGGTATCATGCGACACAACAACTGGGCCAGACCCCTTTATCAGTTGCATGCATCACATGAGATTACACACCTTGCCCGGGCCACGTTAAGATCTGGGCTGCACAGTTGAGTTGGGCCCAACCTGTTTGGGCCGAGTCTTATTTTCTTTCTAAAACACCATATGGGGTTGGGTATAAGTGTTTGTTACGAATTGATTAATTTGCATACCCTGATAACTTATGTGGTACCATTTCGATGCTACTTGTGAATTATGGTGTATTAGGTGCATATAATGGTTCATGTGCTAGATAAGTAACATTCAAACACGTTACGAGTAATACATGATTCCTAGGTGCTATGCTTTATATGATTGTGTATGTAAGTATACGTGATTACGAGCCTAATGTTGAAATGAAATTAATAATAGGGCGTGGTGAGTCTTAATAACTAATACAAGTGAAACACTCTGCCGAGCACACCAAGGTGAGTTCACTACTTTGAGCATGCGTCCCAGTGGTTGGGACAGTCAGTGGGTATCTCGGGGAGGGATAAGTCTTTTGGGTAAAAACTGGTATATATTGAATAATATTCTCATCCTATCATTCTTAAGTCCCATCTTTTGTTACCGGGGAGGTAACGGGGTATTAGTTGGTAGCGCTACTTAGGTTTGGGGAACTAATTACCCAGTCGGGCCCAGTGCTTTGATAGGAGCACTGGTGAAAGGGCAAAACATACATCAGGAGCCGTCTTGTTTATCATCGAGATATTATCAATATTACTTGTGCATTTGTTAATGAACTGGTATAATCACTTGGTAACAAACGTTTTCATAAACTGTGAACTCGCCAGCTTTGTCTGATACACTTGTTGCATGCTCGCAGGTCGTTAGGTATCTTGGATTTGGAAACTTGCTGTCTGGAGGAGCAAGAGTGGTCATGGGTCGACTAAAGGGACTCATGTGATTATTTGTTTACTACTACACATTGGTTTTTGAATGATTTAACTATGGATTATTATTTGCTTCCGCTTAACATATTGGTTTTTGTATAAATTTGTGATGGTATTTTATTAATGATTGAGAACGTTGTTTTGAAACGTATGTGGGTTCAATGTAATTAGTGGCTCATTGTCAGTACGTCACACGCCTATCAGGGACACTCCCTAGGTGGTATTTTGGGGGTGTGACACGATTGATCATCAAACGATGAAGATGGAGACGTTGAGGCGTCGTAATCGATCATGCTCGGTATGTTTCTCTCTCTAGATCTCGTTAGTAGCATCGATTTTTCTTTCTATATAGGCATCGGTGGGTTTGACTGCTGTTCTTTGGTCAAAATTACAGAGATTGAAGAGGAATTGGTTGGGGGATTTGGAGTTTTAAGCAGGTGTGTTTTGGTGTGTTTATGGTGGATTAGGGTTTGAAGGTTTGTGCGTGTTTGGGAAGGAGAAGAGAGGGTTTGTTTAATCCTGCCTTGGATCTTTTAAAATGAGATTTATATATTAATTATAATTAAAATATAGATTTCTTTAAAAATAATTGGCCACCTCAGCATGACACGTCATAAAAAACAAGCCACATCATCAAAATTTAGTCATGTAGGATAAAAAAACTAACTGAGTTAGTGTTTTGTTAACGACGGGGTGATAGGACAACCAAAGTATTAAGTTGGGGGTGGTGGGAGCCAAGTTGAAAGTTGGGCGTGCTATTGGCCAATTTTGCATAGTTTAGGGTGATACAGTCCATTTCCCCAAAAATAAATTAACTTTTGGGTGTTTTTATCTTATGCATCATAAATTGTATATATTATTAACTAATCTGATCAGTTAACTAGTATTTATCTTATACATTATAAATTGTATATATTTAAGTACTTTTTAAAGGTTTTTCTTTTAGTATGTAGAGTAAATTGTCAAAATCGTCCATTATATTTGGGCATGTTTGTCATTTTCATCTAAAACAACTTTTTTGTACTATATAGTCCTTCATTTTTTGGATTTTTTGCTATTTTTATCTAAACGTCTGATTTTTTTGCTAAAATTATCTCTGAGATTTAGGATTTTTTACCACTTTCATCCAAATGTTTGATAGAAAAATAAAGCAAGTTGGATTTTGGATGAAAATGACAAAAAATCCCAAAAGTGAAGAACTAAATTATACAAAAAAAAAATTGTTTTAAATGAAAATAACAAACATGCCCAAACCTCATAAACGATTTTAATAATTTACTCTAGTATGTATTAACTATTCTGATCAGTTTACCAGTAATGTGATCACCCTGGTTATTAAAACATTACTAAGAATGAAAGATCGTATTAAAATAGGTGTTGAGGTACTATTTACCTAAATGAAAATAGAAATATACCTACTAAAATTTCTTTTCCGATAAGACTTTTTCTGCTCGTTTTTAATTTTAATAAAAAAATATATTTTATCTGTAAATAATGTATATAGTATAATAATATAAACTAGTACGATACCCCCCCCCCCCCACCCCCACCCCCACCCCTGCGCGCGCGCTACACTGCAGGAATCAAGCGAGAATTCAGTCGGTATCAGTTCGATTTTTTATTGCAACGACACTCGTTATAACTAATGAAATAAAAAACTCCAAAAATAAAATCTTGATATACCAAAAGAATATTGACACTTATTTTACATCAGTTGAAAACTATAACAAATATCAATACCAGTTCCAAATACGGGTACCGATATTGCTTAGTCGGAATCAGTTACTCTTGGTAACGGCACTTCCATAAAATTAAGATACCAAAAAGATACTTTATTTTGTATATAAATTTATACCAGAATGTCTAGCAAAAAAGTTACACATAGCCGTGTGTTCAAACTTTTTAAAAAAGTTAACGAACAAAAACTATCAGATATATCAAATTAAAAAAATATAAATAGATTAAAGACGCATATCACGAAAACCTGTACCGATATAAAAACATTAAGTTTTAAATTGTGTAATTTTTAGTTAGTTTAAATTAATATACCAAGTTAATGAGAACTTCAAAGACAAGGGGGTACATGCACTAATCGGCGTTTGTCTCAATTGCTGAGTGTTATGTGCCTTATGTCCAAGGCTTGATGCAAAACTACAATCGAGCCGAGGGTCTCATTGGAAGCAGCCTCTCTATTCCTACGGGGTAGAGGTAAGGCTGTCTACATCTCACCCTCCTCAGACCCTACCTTAGCTTTGCTATTGGTGGGATATACTGAGTATGATGATGATGATGATGATGATGATGAATGAGAACTTCAAATATTATAAGGTTAGGAAATAAATGTGACGTATGATTCATTGTTTCAAATGAAAAGTAAGTAAATATCAGTGTTAAAAAAACGTATATGTACATGTAACCCCCTACTTGTTTGAAATCTAGTGTTTAAAATATTGAAGAGGTATGGTCCCAATTCCTTGCCAACATGGCAAGGACCACACCACCTTTTCCATCAGACGTAGCGCTGACATCGACCGAGTCATCCAGAAGCTTCTAAAAGCTTCTGGAAAATATCTGGGTGGCCCCAAAGATGCTCCACCCGACATGAAGGACACAACGTGTCACCAGTCACCAGGCGCCACGTAGGCCAGTAACAAATCCAAGGGCAGCCCGACAATGCCAGTACGACGTCTCCAAGATGAGCGAATGCGAGCGCGCCACGTGTACCACTACACTGACTACAGCAGAGGAGACCAAGAGGATATTCCCCTTGGTCGGACAGCTGGCGCGCAACCACAGCTGGCATCGCTGCTCCTCCCTCTCTCACCATCCGGCTATAAATAGGACCCTTCATCATCCAGGTTGATCATCTTACTCTCACCATTCTCATACTTAACACACACTGATTATTCCTCCTCGGAACAGTACTTATTCTCACGCCGGAGCCTAGTTAAGAGGGAAACCCCCATATTCCCCTCTTAACGAGACTAACGGTGTTGCTGTTTTGCAGGGAACAGACCATCTTGCGAGTAGGAAGAGAGATTGAACCCACAAGAGAAACAACCCCACCAACTAGCCTTAGTGTTAATCGGTGTTTCATCATTGGCGCTATAAAAATAAAAAAAATTATCTACAGTTTAGATGATGTGTTTTAATATAGATAATAATATCTTCTTATTTTCACAAATTGAATGTATGTGTCGACGTAATTGTGTCAAATTATTGTGGGTCACTACAATAACATTGAAAAGGCTCATGTAGCTTATATCTTTCTTTTTCAAAAGTAGGTAGATATGGACATAACATTTTTTATAAAGCTAAATAGTAATAATAGAGGCTTAGGATATAAGAAGTTTTTTTTTTTTTTTTTTAAGGCTAGCAAGTAATCTTCTCCATCAATTGATTTAATTAAAAATTAAGATTAAATGAGTGAAATTGAAGAGCAAAAAAAGAGGCGCGTGAGTTTGTGTAAGAGCATTCTATTCAATCTTGAACAATAGTCCCTCGAATTTTTTAAACGACAATAACTTTTCCATACGACATTATTTTTTTTTAAATTGCATCAAAAAAACGAGCGTGTTTTTATCTTTAAAACGAGTATACTATTGCTATATTTTCGAATTTTTTTTGAAAACCCAGTTGCATAAAACGCAATGGACAAAAAACGTAAAAAAAAAGACTTTTTTCTAAAACGCAATACACAAAAAACACAAAGAAATGTTTTATTTCTAAAACGCAATGGCCATAAAACACATGAAAATGTCTTATTTCTATAATGCGATGGCCAAAAAACACAAAAGAAATTGTACTTTCTAAAACGCAATGGACAAAAAACGTAAAAAAAATGATTTTTTTTCTAAAACACAATGCACCAAAAAACACAAAGAAATGTCTTATTTCTAAAACGCAATGGCCTAAAAACACAAAAAAAAGTTTTCTCTCTAAAATGCATTGAACCAGTGTATGTTTTGTCTGTGAATTGTCTGAATCAGCCAGGGGCTCTGCCCCTTGACCCCGTTAGGGGCTGCCGCCCCTTGGACCCTGCTCCCAGGGGCGTTGCCCTCGGACCCCCGTCAATATTACTTTGTAAAACGCAATGACTCAATTCAAAACTCAAATCGTAAAAATGTAATTCAAAAATTTCTTACATATATCGAAGCCGATTTCTTCAGATTTTCTTCAACGATTGACGAAATTTTAATGTTAGAAACACTTATCAGCGATTGAATCGAACAAATCGAGTGATTCGCTTCAAAAACATGAAAAAATGAGATATTGTATGAAATTAAACTTGGTTTCTTCAAAAAAAATGAAAAACACGTTGATTGTGTGTTTGAATCATTGATTAATGATGAAAATCGCACTATAATGTAGTGATTATTGAGATAGAAAGTGAAGAAAAGGTTGAAGATTGTGGGTTTTATAGTTATAGAGAGAAAAAGAAGGGAGAAAAGTAGATAAAATTAACTAAAATATCATTTTTCTTTATTTTAAAAAAAAGTTATCTGCAACGTGTTTTAATATAGATAATAATATCTTTTTATTTTCACAAATTGAATGTATGTGTCGACGTAATTGTGTCAAATTAGTGTGGGTCACTACAATAATATTGAAAAGGCTCGTGTAGCTTATATCTTTCTTTTTCAAAAGTAGGCAGATATGGACATAACTTTTTTATAAAGCTAAATAGTAATAATAGATTTAAAAGAAATTTAAACAAACATATAAGAAATCGAACAAACACACCTCTGACCCCTCCTTTGGAGCGTTTTTTTATGGAAAAAGCCCGAAAAATTGTTATATATAACGAATAATGGAAAGGAACAAAAATTAGCACGTCACCACATCCTGTCTTTGGGTCATTCCCATTAGAGGAATAGAATTGATATTGCTCTCCATAAGGTTAATGATTGAGCTCTATTAAAGACGGATTTTAGTGTAACTTAAGCCGTTAAGAAAAAATCGAAGTGAAAGTAACGATTGTAAAATAATTTATTCGAAACTTAGTGTTGACTTATATGTTTGGGATAAAGTTTAATTAATCTAGTGTAAATTAATTTAGTTTTTAGTAGGTGACAAATATTTGTATTTAGGTTATTGGGAGATATGATTGTCTATTCAGTAGGTGACAAATATTTGTATTCAGGTTATTGGGAGATATGATGGTCTATTTTTATAACAGTTTTTATATTAAAAATTATCTATTTAAGTTTTAAATTTTGATATTATTATATATTATATATTTATTCTTCATCCTTCTAAAGATATATCTTTCTTTATATTTATCTTTTTCCTGTAGTTTTCTTTTTTGTAAAACCATCCTCGTCATATGTCACTGTTATTATAAATTTTTGCTTATTTGCTTTTATGATACTTTATTTTTTCTTTGTAAAACTGTCCTCGTCATATAAATTTATGTGGAACTTAAACCTCTTTTGGTATTCTTTTTTAAAGTCGTGTTCAAATTCTTAATCATTTTTTTTTCTAGATCTCTCTGAACGTGTACACATATTTTTCTTTGACCGTAGAAAATGATGTTTTTAACCACTTTTGCATATATACATATTGTTCACAAAAGCACGTGACTTGAAGTCAGTCTCTTTTTAATTAGTTTTACATTCAAATTTAATCATAGCATAACCGTAAACTTGGTTTCCTTACTTTTAAGTGATATATGAGGTATGTTATTATTATAGACATGTTTTCTAATTTATCCTGTACGTTTTTTAGCCAATAATCTCTGTGATCATGCTATGAATCTTTTCTTCAAATATGTTTCTTTACAATTAAAAGAAAGCTGAAGTTAGGGGTGTTCAGAATTCGTTTCGAATTCGAAAAATTTGAAATTCGACTAAATTCGATTCGATTATCAAGAATTCGTTTCGATTATAAGAATTTGAATTCGAATTCGATTCAATTCGAGTCAAGTAAATCGAATACAAATTTATAATTTCAAATTCGATTTGAAATTCGAATAAAAATTATACATTTTTATTTATTATTTATATATATAATACATATATAACTTTTATTATATTATACTATAAATTATTTTCAAAATTTATTCCAAGTATTAAAATTATCCATTACCAAATCCACGACATGGCTCATAACTAAAATTTAAGTAACAAATCTATCAATAAATTTCTAACCTTAAAAATATTAACTTGTAATGTGAAATGGTTATTCCCGACTTCTTGTTTTGATTTTAGAATTATAGTACTTTATTTGAAACTTTTTAATGTGATATCGTGCTTTATGGCTGCTTTAAAATTTATGTTTCATTTTGATAGTTATTTACATGTTTTTAAAGAATCTGAATCAAATCGAATTTATTCGAATTCGATTCAAATACGAATACGAATTGGGTTTGTTATTCGAATACGAATTTGAATCGAATTCCGTAAGTTTTAATCGAATTCGAATCGAATACGAATTCAAGAGAAAAATAAAAATTATTCGAATAATTCAAAAATTTGATATTCGATTCGATAAACACCCTAACTGAACTTCTGAGACCGCCACCAGTTTTATGTTGAAAATGTTGACTTTTACAAGTAATAATGTAATATTATCATTCTAGATAGTTCCTGACTTCCTTTTGTTTGCGTTTCAATGATGGTATTATATTATTATGTGTGCTCGTTGAGGAAAATTAATTTTGTTTGTCAGGCGAAATTTATCAAGCGTCTTTCCATTATTTGATTTTTTCTAATTCCGATTCGCTTAATTGGCTTGATATATTTTGATTTTATTTTTGAGAAGCAAAATGATTTGCTTATTTCTTTTCTTTTTAAGTATGTATGAGTATAGATTCAAGTTGTTTTACGTTTTTGTATAAATGGTTTACGTTTTGTCATAAATTTTATTCGAAAATGAGTCGGTCAAATATAATACGTTTTCACCAGTAGGTATATAAGTTCGAGTTACTTTACGTTTCAACGCCGTCGTAACGTACGGTACCATTCTTTAGCTTAAAAAATACTTTGTCTTACATGTGTTTTTTTAAATATGTTTCGGAATAAATCTAAGTTGATTTACGTTTTGACGTAATTTTTTTCTCGACAATGAATCAAGTCAAATATAATATATTTTCTTGCTTATTTTATGTATGTATTTAGTTGGTCTACCTTTTGACATTAGTTTTGTTTGGAAACGAATCGGATCAGATATTTGACGGTATAAATTCGAGTTATTTTAAGTTTTGCTATTTAAAAAGGGGTAGCGGCGCAGCTTGTTGCCCGTTTACCAACTATCTCGATGTAAATTATTTTGAAAATGAATCAAATTTAAGTTTCGACCCTGCCGCAATGCGCGGCGTGTCAAAAATCTAGTTTAGATACAAAATACACCATTTAGAGTCTAGACCCTTCCAACTGCTCCAATTTTTTATCTGTTTCGCACCCATAAGAATTCCAATGTTTTGATTTCAGCCAACAAACTTGCAATGTCAACCTTTGTAGACGAATAAACCACTTCGTTTCTAAGCTTCCGTATAGACCAACATGATATTAATATAACCGACTATACCAAATTCTTCTTGACCTCCGATTCTTTAATGCCTTCATGTATCTGTAACAAATCACGGAAATTAAAGGCAAAACGGGATGGATAGAGCACAAGATGAAACTCGTTGCCAGTAAACTATAGCGACTAACCAACCAGTAAAAAGGTGCTCTAACGATTCCTCAAACTCGCCGCACAAAGGACATAGGGTTGAATGCATACGAATACCTCTAAGAGCTAACTCGGATCTTGTTGGAAGACAATTTAGGGCTGCACGCCATCCGAACACGTTAACTTTTTTGGGCACCCACTTGTTCCAGGAATAGACATATCCCGGGGAGGTTATTAATGATGTTGCTAACAAACTTATGACAGATTGAATCGGCTAACGATATCCATGAATCATCGTGGAACTGCAAATAGGTCTACACTAATAAATCGCAAATAGGTCTACACTAATAAATCATCCTGTCAAAGAACTTAATGACGAAACGTCCTCTGACCTCTCAAACCTCCATGCAATAACATGTACCATTTTTTTAAATTATATGACGTTTTAGACAAGATGTGGCGTTTTTAGAGAATGTGTGGAGTGTGAAGCTTTTGTTTAGCTATTGTACTTATATAATGATCTTTTTTTTGGCCGAGTAGATATTTGTTTTTGGCGGTAAAAAACATCAGTAATTTTTTTGATGTGTATTTTTTTTTATCAATTGTTGTGCCATGTAGAATGCAGACCTATAATGTGACAGACAATTATAACGTTTTGAAAGGATAAATAAATTCAATTTCCCATGTAGTGGCTTTTAATATAATAAATGTTTAGCAATAATGTTACCATCTCTTCGTTTTTTACTTTTGCAGTTACTGTTTCGTTCAGTTTCATCTGTCAATCAGTGTTGTTTTCCAATAATACATTGTTTGGCATTTTTTGGCGTTTTATGTAGCAATAACGTGCTTTGCTAGCATCCGTTCTCACAGTTTTCATACTATCAGGCGTTTGGCGTTTTATACTCAATTTTTGTATTATTAGAGAATTCGATAATAAACAACAGAGAATTAGATAACAAACAATTGAAAATGAAAAAAAAATTCTAACATAATTTCTCATCCAAATCTTCACTGTTATCGGTCTCATCTTCTTGAACCTTTTTGGCGTTTTAAACCTTTTTGAATACCTTACCTAGATGCTAATTTTTCCTACATAATGCTCGTCTTTAGAAGAAGCTTATTTTTAGTGGCATCCTGTATTTTTGTTTGATGTATACTTGTTTGGTGAAATGTTGAAGACCAACGCCTGCTCGAATGTATTGATCCCTTCATGCCATCAATATATCAATAAAGAACAAAGTGACATGATGACATATCAGTGTCACCAGTCTCTTTTTCTTGAATATTTGTCCATCTCATTCAACAAAAGCTTATAGAGATACCCACCTTAGAGAAGAATCCATTCAGTGAAACTTCATTCAGAACAATACTCAATATAGAAGAAATGAGGTTTCCAATATGTGTTTTTTTAACTATTTTTTGGCGTTTTTAAAGTGAGTGGTTTCTAGGAAAGATGGCGTTGTTTTTGGGTGTGATCAATTGATAGTGCCGAGACGTCTCTCTTATAGGATGTTTTTTGCGCGTAGCTTAGGCGGGATTTTATTATAATAAATGTTATTAATAAAGTAACCGTCTTTTCAGTTACTGTGTGTATTTTTTACTGTTTTTGTTCTGGGTTTTTATGAGTTTAGGGTGATAGACGTCCAATCTTCCAAGTTTGGCGTTTTTAATGGCGTTACGTAGTTTTTGGCGTTTTTTTTTTTTTGAGTTTTTAATAATACTTGTCCAAATTAATTTTATTATAGTTTGGGAGTTTTTGGCGTTTTATGGCATGATAGCGTTTCACAAGCATTTTGTCTGTGCGACGTTTTTATTAAAATAATGTATTTTGTTCTTAGATGAAAATTACATAACAAACAACAGAAAAAGAAAATTAAAAAAATAAAAATAGAAACAATTCATCTTCCAAATCTTCACTGTCATCAGTCTCTTTCTTCTTTGAAACATGTTTACTGGCGGTTTGACTTTGATATGCTTCATTTTTTTTTGTTGAAATAGTTTTTTTGTGGCCGTTTGGAAGCACAAATGAGGTGATTTTTTTGTTTGGAGTTTATCTTTGTCTTCATCTTTATCTTCAACACACTCATCAGTGTCATCCGTCTCTTCATTCAAATATTCATCAATAACAAAGCACAGAAAATGACATAAGTCTGACACCAGCATCTTTTTCTTAAAGATTTGTCCATCTCATTTAGCAAAATGTTATTGTGTTACACACCCTCAGATAAGAATGCATTATGCGAAACTTCACATAGAACAATATTGAATATACAAGAAACGATGTTTGCCATTTTTGGCGTTTTACTGAGAAAATAGTGTATCTAAAAGAAACGTCGATTTGGAATCTTTGATGTTTGAGTTTTTTAGCGTTTTATAAGATGATTGGTATATAGTAAAATATGGCGTTTTGAGTTTGGTGTGTTTGATGTTTTGGGTTTTTTGGCGTTTCTAAGATGAATGGTATGTAGTAGTAAATATGGCGTTTGCGGTTCGGAATGTGTTTAATGAATGTCTGAGGTTTTTTATTTATATAGGATGTGTTTTGGCCCGTAATGGCGTTTTATTCACGAGTTTGGCGTTTTTGGTAGAGAAGTCTAAAGTCTCTTTTACCCTTAATGAAGCGTGTACACTTAATAGAATTGGTGTTATTTACGAAAACGTCACCGTGCCAATGTAGTCCATGGATTGTTTTGATCGGACGATCCATAAGCGTTCTCACCGTTCTCACACTTTTCACCGTTTTCTCTAAATCCTGACCCTATATATATATAGGTACGGGATCAGGAGAAAACGCCCTAAAGTGTGAGAACGGTGAGAACGCATACTTGCGTAACACGTGTCACGCGACATAGTGAAGGGCGGAGGGGTTTTTTTGTCCTTTTGTATTCTTTTTTTAAACGCGTCTCACAACAACTCTCTATTTTTTGGCGTTTAACAAATACGTGGCGTTTTTATTGTTTTTAGATCAGGAGCATAGTAAATATTTTGGCTTTTTAACTAAGTATGACTTTAATTGTTTTGACTTTCACCGTTCTCCTGTCAGAGAACTTAATGACGAAACGTCCTCTGACCTCTCAAACCTCCATGCAATAACATGTACCATTTTTTTAAATTATATGACGTTTTAGACAAGATGTGGCGTTTTAGTGAATGTGTGGAGTGTGAAGCTTTTGTTTAGCTGTTGTACATATATAATGAGCTTTTTTTTTGGCCGAGTAGATATTTGTTTTTGGCGGTAAAAAACATCAGTAATTTTTTTTATGTGTATTTTTTTTATCAATTGTTGTGCCATGTAGGATGCAGACCTATAATGTGACAGGCAATTATGACGTTTTGAAAGGATAAATAAATTCAATTTCCCATGTAGTGGCTTTTAATATAATAAATGTTTAGCAATAATGTTACCGTCTCTTCATTTTTTACTTTTGCAGTTACTGTTTTGTTCAGTTTCATCTGTCAATCAGTGTTGTTTTCCAATAATACATTGTTTGGCATTTTTTGGCGTTTTATGTAGTAATAACGTGCTTTGCTAGCATCCGTTCTCACAGTTTTCATACTATCAGGCGTTTGGCGTTTTATACTCAATTTTTTTATTATTAGAGAATTCGATAATAAACAACAGAGAATTAGATAACAAACAATTGAAAATGAAAAAAAAATTAAAAAATTCTAATATAATTTCTCATCCGAATCCTCACTGTCATCGGTCTCATCTTCTTGAACCTTTTTGGCGTTTTGAACCTTTTTGGCGTTTTGAACTTTTTTGAATACCTTACCTAGATGCTAATTTTTCCTGCATAATGCTCGTCTTTAGAAGAAGCTTATTTTTAGTGGCATCCTGTATTTTTGTTTGATATATACTTGTTTGGTGAAATGTTGAAGACCAACGCCTGCACGAATGTATTGATCCCTTCATGCCATCAATATATCAATCAAGAACAAAGTGACATGATGACATATCAGTGTTACCAGTCTCTTTTTCTTGAATATTTGTCAATCTCATTCAGCAAAAGCTTATAGAGATACCCACCTTAGAGAAGAATCCATTCAGTGAAACTTCATTCAGAACAATACTCAATATAGAAGAAACGAGGTTTCCAATATGTGTTTTTTTAACTATTTTTTTGGCGTTTTTAAAGTGAGTGGTTTCTAGGAAAGATGGCGTTGTTTTTGGGTGTGATCAATTGATAGTGCCGAGACGTCTCTCTTATAGGATGTTTTTTGCGCGTTGTTTAGGCGGGATTTTATTATAATAAATTATATTAATAAATTAACCGTCTTTTTAGTTTCTGTGTGTATTTTTTACTTTTTTTGTTCAGGGTTTTTATGAGTTTAGGGTGATAGACGTCCCATCTTCCAAGTTTGACGTTTTTAATGGCGTTACGTAGTTTTTGTCGGTTTTTTTTTGAGTTTTTAATAATACTTGTCCAAATTAATTCTATTATAGTTTGGGAGTTTTTGGCGTTTTATGGCATGATGGCGTTTCACAAGCATTTTGTCTGTGTGACGTTTTTATTAAAATAATGTATTTTGTTCTTAGATGAAAATTACATAACAAACAACAGAAAAAGAAAATAAAAAAAATAAAAATAGAAACAATTCATCTTCCAAATCTTCACTGTCATCAGTTTATTTCTTCTTTGAAACATGTTTACTGGCGGTTTGACTTTGATATGCTTCATTTTGTTTTTTTTGTTGAAGTAGTTTTTTTGTGGCCGTTTGGAAGCACAAATGAGGTGATTTTTTTTGTTTGAAGTTTATCTTTGTCTTCATCTTTATCTTCAACACACTCATCAGTGTCATCCGTCTCTTCATTCAAATATTCATCAATAACAAAGCATAGAAAATGACATAAGTCTGACACCAACATCTTTTTCTTGAAGATTTGTCCATCTCATTCAGCAAAATGTTATTGTGTTACACACCCTCAGATAAGAATGCGTTCTGCGAAACTTCACGTAGAACAATATTGAATATACAAGAAACGATGTTTGCCGTTTTTGGCGTTTTACTGAGAAAATAGTGCATCTAAAAGAAACACCGATTTGGAATCTTTGATGTTTTAGTTTTTTAGCGTTTTCTAAGATGATTGGTATATAGTAAAATATGGCGTTTTGAGTTTGGTGTGTTTGATGTTTTGGGTTTTTTTGGGGTTTCTAAGATGAATGGTATGTAATAGTAAATATGGCGTTTGCGGTTCGGGATGTGTTTAATCAATGTCTGAAGTTTTTTGTTTATATAGGATGTGTTTTGGCCCGTAATGGTGTTTTATTCATGAGTTTGGCGTTTTTGGTAGAGAAGTCTAAAGACCCTTTTACTCTTAATGAAACGTGTCCACTTAATAGAATTGATGTTATTTACGAAAACGCCACCGCGCCAATGTAGTTCATAGATTGTTTTGATCGGACGATCCATAATCGTTCTCACTGTTCTCACAATTTTCTCTAAATCCTGACCTTATATATATATATATATATATATATATATATATATATATATATATCTTAGATAAACAGAGACATGGCAGGCCTGATGACATTCGCCCACACGCCAGTTCGTCCAAATTTTAAAGGATGAAACTCAGATCTTCTTGGAATGTGATGAAGAGAGGAAACAAATGTCCTCCATCGTCTATTGTCATTCTCTTGAGCCTCCATGCCCACTTTGCAAGGAGGCTTATATTATAGCCGATCATGGACTCTAAACCCAAACCGCCTACCTTTATTGGGGCAATGACATCCTCCCATTTTACCCGACACATATTGTATTTGCCCATTGAGTCGCCCTAAAAAGTTCCTCCGTATTTTATCTAAGGTGTCAATCAACGCTTGTGGCGCCTTGAATAAGGAAAAATAATGTGTAGGCAAGCTATCTAAAACATACCAAATAAGGGTAAGTCTAACCCATGGACAAATTTGATGCTTTCCATAGGGATACCTTGTTGTGCACAATATCTACAACTAGAGTCCAATTCAAAATACGATTCATGTTCACACCAACCCTTAATAAAGTGTATATCTCTACTTATATGAGATTATATAATTTTTCAAAAAATAATGAAATAAATAATTTATGTGTGTCTAAAATAAATAGTGGAATTAGGAGCACATTTACATATGTAAATGTTTAATTAACTTCATTTGGTTTCTCTTTGTTTTCATCCTTAAAATCAATTGATTCCTTCCTTCTCCGTCTTCGTCTTTATTTTCACTGTGTTTTCTTCTTCTTTAAAGAATTTTGAAGCAGTGAAAGGCGCATAATTGTTTATCGTGGAAATTGGCTGGGCAGAGCCTGAAACACACTGATCGGCTGCAGGCTGCTGCAATTTGTACTGGCTCACTTTCATGAGCTGTCAAAGTTGCACGTATGCGAATATATCCCGCGCATGAACCTTGGAGCCGAGTGTTTTGGCAGTTGAGTGTGAGTATAGCCCAGCGCGCGTATGGCTTGCGCAACATTTGGGACCATACCGCTTCAGTAACGTAACATAACTCATTTCGTTACTTATGGTTTACAACATAAACTTGAAGTGCCACTTTTGATAACTAGATATAATTTTGGGTCCAGGTAGAGGTGTACAAAAAAACTGGTTTTAGAACCGAAACCGGAAAAAAAACTGTAACCGGTTTTTTTTAACCGGTTTTTTTAACCAGTTTTTTTTAACTGCCGGTTTTTATACCGGTTACTATTCTTGACTTCAAAAACCGGTTATTAACCGAACCGGTTATTAAAAAACCGGTTAAAACCGGTAAAAACCCGTTTTTTTTGGGAAAAAACCAGTTAAAAACCGGTCTCAACCGGTTATATCGGTTATTGTTTGTCATATGAAATTAGTGGAATATATGAAAAGCAAATCATGTTTTACTTTTGTTTGTCATAAAGTTATAAAATTAGTGGAACTTGCCCTTTTTGGTCCTTTTGGTCGGAGGTGATTGTTTAATGAAGTTAATTTTCAAAAAAACAACAAAAGGTGGTGGAACTTTATATGATACTATATAAAATATACTTTAGATGCTAAAAGTTAAACCTAAGAAAAAGTGATTACTTATTTTAATTACTTGAGATGCTACTTACTTTCATGCATTTTTAACGTGCATGGCAACGTTGTTGTTTTGCAAACTTTTCATGATTACCCATAGACGTTGTGTTCAAATATAAACGACAACACAAAAGTTATTGACTTATCTTCATATTGACGAATGATGAACAATTATATTATGATAGAAGGCAATAAATAAATAAATAGAGATAACCATTATCAAAGGTTAGAGACATTAGTGACATGTTGTATAATTTATAAACATTATGTGGGTTTACTATGATAGTTAAATCGTAAAAAATGATAATACCGTATAAGTGTTTAACTAATAAATCTAAAATCAACGTTAGTGATATGCTTATTGATTGGTTTCTGTTTTATGATTATAATTTTAAGATTAATTAATATAAGTTTAAGAGAGAAAAAAAAAGGGTACTAATATTAACACATGGGAAAACTTATTTACACATGGTGTATACGGGCCGTATACTGTTATACGGCCCGTATACATGTAAGTGCAGATCCTGCCGGGTAACTGTCGCTTATCAGTTCTGGTCAATCAATACAGAAGTTCAAGTTAAAGTCAACGATAATGAAGAATTCAAGACCACATAAAGACCATGCACTGATCAAGGGGGAGTTTGTTAGTGCACTTTGGATGATAAGTGCATGCTTTCCAATTGTGAGGGTCTTTATTGTACATTCTTGAAAGTTAGTCCCAAGTTTATCCTAGGGAACTTTGTCCCAAGTTTATCCTAGGGAAAGTTGTCCCAACTTCATCCTAGGGACATTTGTCCAAGGTTTATCCTAGGGACATTTGTCCAAGGTTTATGGCTAGGAAAAGTGTCTGAGGTTTATGCTAGGGACAAGAGTTAGGGTTTGGTGTAGAATTGGTTTGTCCGAGGTTTAGTCCCTAGCCTATATATATGTGTGTATTGTATAGATTAGGGCAACTCTTGAAGCTTGGTGCTGCTCTCCCACTCGTTCATCCTCCTGGTGTGAATTCTAGAGAGAGAGAGACTATGTGTTAGTGAGAGAAAGCTAGGGTTTAGATCTTTGTGATCTAAACCAGCTTGTAGATGATGTTTACTCCTTTGGTATGTAATCTGTGATGACTGATTCAATATAAAGGGTTCATCTTCTAAATATTTCTATCTTGTTCTTCATATTTTGTTCTTCATGTCTTGAATCAAGTGCAATGTTTGATGTTCGTCATCGATCCGGTGCTTTCACAGTGGTATCAGAGCATGGTTACCGATTCGGAATGGTCTAACCGCCATCCGAATCACCATTGCTCTTGATTTGATGTTTGTTTCCGCCAAACATCTTGAAGATGTGAAGAATCTGCTCAAAACTTGAAGAAAATGAAGCTGTTCGTCGGCTGTGATGGTTTTTCTTTTTTGGAGATCTAGGGTTTTGATCTGAAAAAGGCTCTGTCCGAATTTTTGTAAGTGTTTTACCAAGTCCGAGTTTCCACTTTGTGTTTGTGTTTCCGGGGTTTTTGGTGAACCAGTGTGAAGTCACACTGGGGAGAAAGTCCGGAGATTGGTTATTGAAACTTGTCTGAGTTTTACACTTCATTACTTGGTCCGAAGTTTTCATGATTCTAAGGCTCTGAGTTCTTCATAATGTTTAACATTCCGAGTTTTCCGAGCTTTCATACTGGCTCTAGTTATTCCGAGTTTTCCAAGTTTTACAGATGTTCCGAGTGTTAAACTATTCGGAGTTTTTTATATGGATTTGTTCTGAGTTTAAGTTGGTCACTTGGTTCCGAGTTTTAAAAGAGTTCCAAGTTCCGAGTTTTTTTTGTTCAAAAACTGTTTCCGAGTTTTTCATTTAACTGGTTCCAAGTTTCATTTAAAGGGTCCGAGTTTTTAAAATTCATCACATGTTACAATAGGTCCGAGTTATCAACTGGTGACATGTTACTAAATTTAGTTCCGAGTTTTATTTCAGTTCCAAAGTCTTAATTCAGTTCTGAGTTTTTAAGTCAGAGTTTTGGAAACAGTTGTCTAGTCTGAAGTTCTGAGTTTTAAGTCAGAGTTTTGGAAACAGTTGTATAGTTTAAAGTCTGAGTTTTTAAGTCAGAGTTTTGAAACAGTAGTCTAGTCTGAGTTTTGCAACAGTCCGAATTTTAGATCATCTTGTGATCAGAGTTTCTATTTAATTGGTCAGAGTTTCTTTTGAGTTTATACATTTCATCCGAGTTTCTTGAAGTCCGAGATATAAACTCAGACAATATGTTGTGTCCGAGGTTATTGAAGAGGAAATTTTTGGATGCCTGACAATGTGTCCGAGTTTATGAAAAATGAACTTATGTCCGAGTTTCTTTAAGAGGATTGGTCAATCTCAGCTCAGCTCCGAGTTATGTCAAAATTGAACAGTTCCGAGTTCCTGTTTGTTATCAAATCTGTTCAAACTTCATAATCAGTTCCGATATTCAGATTCCGAGTTTGTAAAAGTTCATTTTATGTGAGCTCCGAGTTTTGGCCAGGTTCACTTCGTTCAGGGTATTGCTTAGTGTTCCGAGTTTTTTAAATATATTCAAAGTCTATCCGAGTTGTTTGTTTCAGTTCCGAGCTTTAGTCAATGATCTGCAGTCCGAGCTTTGAGTGAGTTCCGAGTTTTGGTCATTGGTTCAGTTCCGAGTTATGATCAAAACTGTTTCTATTCCGAGTTTATCCGAGTTCTTCGTTTCAGTTCCGATACTCAGTTACGAGTTTTCATATTCTGTTCCTTTAAACTTAATCTCCGAGTTTCTTTTTAAACCTGATGATCATGATTGCTCTGGTCTAGTTTCCCTCATCCGAGTTCCCTTGAAGTTCAAACCACCCGAGTTTCTTTGTGAAACTTTAAGTCAGTTTCGGGTCATTGAACTTATGTTGTCCGGTTTAAATGAGGGGACGAGACGCGGTAACGGTGGTCCACGGTATTCTTTTCAAGATTCTCGGAGTTCGGATTCGGTACTTACTAGAGTTTTGGGACAATCTTGGATATTATCGTGACTTGGCTTGAATTTTGACAGTTTACAAAGAAAAAGGGGGAGTAAAAATTTTGAAGTTCCTGTTTTCTTTGTAAAGATAAAGCTTGTGCGTGAAATAGCTCGTGTGTGATGGAGTTTTTGTCACGTGTGTTTATGTTATTAATCAAGTGTTGACATGATGAAGCTGAATTCTCGGTTGACGACTAGTTGAAGATTGAGCCTTATTAAGTTGCTGTTTAGAGTAGAGTAGATTAGTTCTGGTCTCGAAATAATGTGGGGCTTCTTGATTTGAGGGGAAGGTCGGAGATGAAAGCCATCGGGGATTTAGCGGATTTGTGAAGATAGGAGATTGATTCATGAAGATTCGTGACGAGATGAGATCATACATGAAGGGTTGAAGACTTTTGATCAAGATGGTGGATGTACCTTTACAAAGTTCAGTTTTGTTATTAACTTATCGAACTGAGCTTCATGTTTTTGGGATCTTGAAGTGTTTGGTGTTGGGCATTGGAAATCCGACGTTTCGTTCTTCTACCGGTTAAGTTTGAAGATTAATGTATCGAGCGATATTCTCACATGTTGTTGTAAGTTGGTTCGCGTTAACTTGATTCGGGAGTAGTTTGAGGGGGAGGATCTACAGTGTTTGATGTTGGATTCTTCGGGTTTCTCAAAGCGACATTAAGTGATCGTCAGCAAGTCTTTTATTAGAAGGGTTGAAGATCGCTGTGCTCTTCCGGAAAGATCAAGTCTCAGCCAAAGTTAAAAGCAGGCATGATATCATCAGTCAAGGGGGAGTCTGTAAGTGCAGTATCCGGTGACTGAAGATTATCGATGCCACACAGAACTGATGCAACAGTTAAGGGGGAGACTGTAAGTGCAGATCCTGCCGGGTAACTGTCGCTTATCAGTTCTGGTCAATCAATACAGAAGTTCAAGTTAAAGTCAACGATAATGAAGAATTCAAGACCACATAAAGACCATGCACTGATCAAGGGGGAGTTTGTTAGTGCACTTTGGATGATAAGTGCATGCTTTCCAATTGTGAGGGTCTTTATTGTACATTCTTGAAAGTTAGTCCCAAGTTTATCCTAGGGAACTTTGTCCCAAGTTTATCCTAGGGAAAGTTGTCCCAACTTCATCCTAGGGACATTTGTCCAAGGTTTATCCTAGGGACATTTGTCCAAGGTTTATGGCTAGGAAAAGTGTCTGAGGTTTATGCTAGGGACAAGAGTTAGGGTTTGGTGTAGAATTGGTTTGTCCGAGGTTTAGTCCCTAGCCTATATATATGTGTGTATTGTATAGATTAGGGCAACTCTTGAAGCTTGGTGTTGCTCTCCCACTCGTTCATCCTCCTGGTGTGAATTCTAGAGAGAGAGAGACTATGTGTTAGTGAGAGAAAGCTAGGGTTTAGATCTTTGTGATCTAAACCAGCTTGTAGATGATGTTTACTCCTTTGGTATGTAATCTGTGATGACTGATTCAATATAAAGGGTTCATCTTCTAAATATTTCTATCTTGTTCTTCATATTTTGTTCTTCATGTCTTGAATCAAGTGCAATGTTTGATGTTCGTCATCGATCCGGTGCTTTCACAATACACCATGTGTAAATAAGTTTGCCTGGTCGTATACAATGTATACGAACGTGTATACGAACGTGTATACGGGCCGTATACTGTTATACGGCCCGTATGGAACGAAATTTTGTTTTTTCAAATATTTTTAGAGTGGTGAGGTGCTCAAAACTTTCTAAAAGTAGAAAAAAATAAAACATCAACAAGTAACAAAGATTGAAGAACAAGAAAACGTGTCGTATGACTGTAATAAAACGGAAGCTATCAACGCGGGATTACGGGCATGGTGTTATTCTTTATTTAATATTTATAGAATAAAAGGAAGGGTGAGACATTTGATGAGAGTTGTAAGGAGTCTGAATAAAACGGAAGCTATCAACGCGGGATTACGGACATGCGTTTAATTCCCAACATATTTGTTTTGTCACGTACATTTCGTAAGAAACTTTTCGTGCACTGAACCTTCACCTCCAATCATTTCCTGGTCAAATCACACACTATAAAGTTTAAACTTATCGTGTGTTGTAGTTTGGAAAGATGACCGAATAGAGATCTGAATAACAAACTGTGGAGAACTTGTTTGCGTTATCCACCAACAATCCGTTCATTATCTGTTGTTGTCTAAAACAATATCAATTAACGTTCAGTTGTGTATACAAATTCATCACCGGTTTCTATAGCACAAGCACATACACAGGGAGAATGTTCTCGAAATTGAAGGAAAAGAAAAAATGGTTGTTGATGTTTTTTCTCTATCAGGATTTTGTTGGTTTGTTTGAGAACCAGATTCCAATGTCCTACTACTTCAATCCTTCCTACATTATTGAAAATTACTATATCATCCGGCATTCTCTTGCACCTGTATACATTGATTGTGGATTTTCTTGAGTCGTCGGGAAAACTTTTCCTCAGGGGAGGGTGAGTAGTATGAGTCTGAGTCCATTGTGGTTCGTGAATGTTGGAAGAACCCGACGCGTCTTCTGCTGCCTCTTCGGTTGGTAAAAGACATAGGATGGCTTCTAATACAGGCTCTTTGTCAGTTGTGGTTGATTTATAGGAGGAGGTTATGAAACGAATATATGTTTATGCGAACATCCTTATTTTATCACGTACATGCGTTTAATTCCCAACATCCTTATTGTATCAGACTCTCTCCCCTCCTGATGCAATTTTACTCCCGAACAAACCATGCCCACCTTGACCAGAATAGATAAGCGTATCACTCGATCCACTGTCAAGATAATATTTGCAGAATCCGACATACTTGACAGTGGTACCAATGTCAAGTCAACTTGAGCTTCCTGATGCAATTTTCACAGTGGTACCAATGTCAAGTCAAGTTGAGCTTCCTGATGCAATTTTCACAGTGGTACCAATGTCCTACTACTACAATCCTTCCAACGCCTGACTCATATACTCTCGGTTAAAAAATGGTAAAAAATGGTTTATTCTCTTTAATCTATTAGAACGATCCTTGTCTTAAGAACCTGATTCTGATTTAAACAATGTAATTTGTGGATCAACAGAAATAACTGAAAATAACTCGTCATTCAATACAAACTCTTCTGAAAGACAAGAATACAACGTTCATGTATCACAAGGAATGACCGAGTTTGGAAACCGGACGGAATCTACGAAGAAAGAAAATTTTTACCATTTTTTACCATATGTATACGGGCCGTATACCGTTTATACGGCCGTATACTCTGGGTAAAAAACATATTTACCGATCGTATACAATGTATACGATGATTGTATACGGGCCGTATATTCTGATACGGCTCGTATACTATGGTAAAAAACGGTAAAAATTGGTTTATTCTCTTTAATCTATTAGAACGATCCTTGTCTTGAGAACCTGATTCTGGTTTAAACAATGGAATGTGTGGATCAACAGAAATAACTAAAAATAACTCGCCATTCTCTTGCACCCCTATACGTTGCAAGGTATAGAATGTTTGAAGTATTCTTGGTTCAATACAAACTCTTCTGAAAGACAAGAATACAACGTTCATGTATCACAAGATAATGGTTTCTCGACAAATGAAGTATTATCTGACATCATCTGTTCATCATTGTTCTTCAAGATGAAGATGAAGAAACGAGACTTTGTTTTGAGAAATTAACAAGGTAAACCTGAATTTTCAGATTTTTAGACACTTACTTGAACATGAGTCTGAGTCCATTGTGGTTCGTGAATGCTTCGATTTCAACAAATCGATTTCAACAAATCTTTTCAAGGTCTTAAGTGATGGACAACTGGTTAAAAGATGTAGAAGAGTTTGTGTAGAGATCTTTACGTACAAATTTGCATCATCCTTACGGTTACAAATGAACCGTTGGGATTCAAGGGTTTATGAGTAAAAGAATTGTGGATTTCGGTTCGGTCAGATCTCGGAAGTACTGAACAACAGAAATAACAAAGTTGTCATTTTCAAGTGTGAGATTAGTCAAACGAGGATGAAAGATACTTAAACCATCTGATCCCGTTGTTGCATACTCCTTTAATGTGAGATTCTTCAAGTTTGCACATTTTGAGAAAATACCAATGTGTTTGTCAGCTTCGTCAATACACAAAGTGACAGAATTTGTGGATTTCGGTTGGTTCAGAAACTTAACAAGATAAGCAACTAAAAAGTTAACATTCTGATTCAGATTCAGAAAGCAGATGTTTAGTAGTGTTTACAATTTTTTACCATATGTATACGAGTCGTATACGGTTTATATGGCCGTATACTATTGGTAAAAAATATTTTTACCGATCGTATACAATGTATACGATGGTTGTATACGGGCCGTATATTATTATACGGCTCGTATACTATGGGTAAAAAATGGTAAAAAAAGGGGTTATTCTCTTTAATCTATTAGAACGATCCTTGTCGTGAGAACCTGATTCTGATTTAAACAAAGGAATTTTTGGATCATACTACTAGCAGAAGAACCCGACACGTCTTCTGTGATGATTCGAAACATTCACGAACCACAATGGACTCAGACTCATACTACTAGCAGAAGAACCCGACACGTCTTCTGTGATGATTCAAAACATTCACGAACCACAATGGACTCAGACTCATACTACTAGCAGTAGAACCCGACACGTCTTCTGTGATGATTCGAAACATTCACGAACCACAATGGACTCAGACTCATACTACTAGCAGTAGAAACCGACACGTCTTCTGTGATGATTCGAAACATTCCGAATAACTAGCAGAAAAGCCCGTACCGGTGATTGTTTATCCATACTATTCTTCATAGCCATATTCCCACTCACAATTTGTTGATACTTATCGTCCGTTCAAGTTGAGTATTTTTCTAACTTTATGCTTGCATCCACCACAGTGAATATTAACTTTGTGCGAAAGAGTTTGGAAACCGGACGGAATCTATGAAGAAACTGTTGGAATTTGTGGATTTCGGTTGGTTCAGAAACTTAACAAGAGAAGCAACTAAAAAAATACAATTGATTTCTCTTCCGGTTACCAGGCCTATCATCTCCGTCTACGTTTGGTTTCCTCAACGAAGAACCATCAGCCATTATCAGCCCTTTTTTCCTTTGGTTTCTGGTTGATTTTTGAGGGGTGAGGGTTTTGAATTGATTCCTGCGCTCAAGTTTCAACTACTGGAGTAAAAATTGGTAAAAAATGGTTTATTCTCTTTAATCTATTAGAACGGTCCTTCTAACCATCAACCGTTCAAGTTGATATAGGAGAGTACTGAACAACCGAGATAACAGCTCCGGTATTTATCACCAACCCATCTTTGGTAGTGTTTGTTTGAGAACCTGATTCAGATACACAACGGTCTCTTTGCTTCGTCCACTAGAACTATTTGTGTATGCATTCTTTTGGTAGTTAACAACGCTAATTAGAAAAAAATCTGAAAAAATTAATCATATCGATTGCAATAACAGGATGGATGTGACACACATAGATAGATAAAATGTCACAGTTGTCAAGACTGTTTGTCGGGTTTCCAATGCTCACACAGGGTGATAAACAACGCTGATACACGTAACATCTAGTTATATTCAGATTTAAACAATGCCCGCCTCAATCTTCAATACTTCAGTAAAATACCACTAGTAGAAGAACCCGACACGTCTTCATGTAACAGAGAATGTTTTAGAAATTGAAGGAAAATGAAAAGATTTGTTGAAATC
The DNA here is from genome assembly GCA_030545235.1 of Helianthus tuberosus. Classification (NCBI taxonomy): domain Eukaryota; kingdom Viridiplantae; phylum Streptophyta; class Magnoliopsida; order Asterales; family Asteraceae; genus Helianthus; species Helianthus tuberosus. The sequence goes on from CM060410.1 coordinate 44,275,429, forward strand.
GAATTTGACAACTATGACAGCTTATTAAAAGTATCGTGTGTTGTAGTTTGGAAAGATGACCGAACAGAGATCTGAATAATAAACTATGGAGAACTTGTTTGTGTCAGGTTCTTCTGCTAGTTACTCGGAATCGATAAATAACCAACACGAAGATCTCTGCGATCGCTAAGGTTTTCATCAACGGACTGATCGATAACGTTACTCTACCTGTGCTCCGATTTAAGCGGCATGTTCCGATCAACGTTTATCGACATTGTTAAAGGTGATGAAGAGTTTAGAAACCCTAGAATGATTGTGTTTTTACGGGAATAAAACGTGATACTTGAAAAAACGCCAATATATACGGCCCGTAAAGGTGATGAAGAGTTTAGAAACCCTAGAATGATTGTGTTTTTACGGGAATAAAACGTGATACTTGAAAAAACGCCAATATATACGACCCGTATATAGTTATACGGCCCGTATACATGTGCTAACATCAAAACCCCACAAAAATAAATCAATTGAGCCGTATACGTTTTACAAATCGTATACACATGTATACGACTCGTATAACTGTATACGGGCCGTATATAATAAAACAAAAAAAAAACATTCTCTGCGCATTTTCCTATTCAAAAACATTCTATACGAGCCGTATTATTGTATACGGCCCGTATACAATAGGGGATGTGAAAATAAGATATAGGGTATGTGGGAATAAGGCAAAAAAAAAAAAAAAAACAAACAAAACCATACCCGTCACAACACTGGTAGTGGTACCCTCAGGTCCTCTTTGTTATCACTAGTGGTGGTGCCCACACTCTTATCGTTTTTTTTCTAAAATACAATTTTCTTAAGATTTATGAACATCTACTTATCGTTTTTCTAAATACAATTTTCTTAAGATTTTATTGTTTTATGAACATCTAAAAAATCTATACTATATAATAAAAAAAAAACAATTTTGTGGACACTTATCATAATATTAGGTTATGTCTCATGGATAACACGCCGCAACGTACGTGTGAGATTCAACATTTTGTCGTCTATTTTTCCCGTTTGACAGACCTGTTACAACGCGTCTATCTTTCCCTATTTGACAGGTTCGTCGCAATGCGCGTGCTCTTAGATCGACTTAGTTATTCTTTTCTATTTTACATTTTAGTCTAATTTCTTCGTATTATCATGCCGCAACGGGCATGTGTGATTCAACGATTTTACATATGCTTTTCGTTCAGTGTTGTTATTTTTTCCTTTTTGTTTATTTTGTTTTTACGAGCTTTTTCGGTGTTGTTGGTCGCTGATAGTTGTGTAGCATTAGTACTACTTGGAACGGTTTATGCCCCCCGCCACAACGCGGGGCACTTAATGTTTGATTTATTACAATTCATTATATACATTATTTTCATTAATGAATGATAGTACAATCAGATTATTATTTCATTTATATTTAACATACTGAGTTTTATAGTTATTTAACTTGAGGCTTTTTTTTTTATTTTACCTTTTCTTGTTATTTAAATAATGTCTTTAATGATACAAAGACTGAACTCTAATAATTTTTTTTTATAAAAGATTTTCGTTTATAACCCTATACTTTAATAAACTTATCATACGGAAGTTTAATAATAATTGTTTTTCTCTAAACGATTAAAGTTTCGACCCCCAAACTTTAATAGAGTTATCATACGGCCCTTGAAGTTTGATAAAGTTATTTTTTCCTTTTTAACAAATATGTGTTCTTTTATCTTTTTCATAAGTTATTTTTTCTTTTATCTTTTTCATAAGTTTAAGTCTCTTTTATTTTACTTATTATTTATTTAATTTACTATAACTAAAGTTAATTTTTAACTCCAGAAATATTTACTTGATCGTAGTTGTTGTTTAGATTAAAGCATGCATAGTCGTCTATATTAGTCTTTCAATATACCAGGTAACAAATTTAATTATTTTTTGTTTTCCTTATTTATAGTTAAAACTAACTTTTAACTTTCGACACGTTTACTTAACTTTGTTGATTACTTACTTTTACCGGTGTTTATATTAAAGTGTGCATGCCTATAATAACCTATCAATATATCATGTAACAAATACATCCTTGCTAACACCCTCCTACAATCTTGCCACGAAGCGCGGGCTTTGGTACTAGTTATAGAACATTCAATTATTGTAAGAACAAACCTATATCTTTTTTTTATCTAATATTCATATATTTTTAAATTTTGTACCTTTTACATGAATATGTTTATATAAAAAAAGCTATCAAACTCCTTTTATCAATATGTTTTTAAGTTTAATAAATATTTCATTTGTTTCATTTTAATTATTTCTTTTGTTTGATAATGGGTAAGATTGAAAAAGTAAATGATTCGCTGGAGGGTGTGAGGCACCACCCGTCGGCCACCTGGACCACCATAGCGCCCCCTCCGCCATCACCCACACCCCCGGCGCCATAGCCGGGGCGCCATTGAACCTCCGCCACCGCTATGGCGAGCGGTAACGCACAGGGACCGAGACAAATTTGATTTTTTAGACCGTTGGAACGGTCAAAAAGTTAAAAAAAAATTAACTTTTTATTTTATTTATAAAATCACACTATAAATCATTCCTTCTACCTTCATTCCTTTCACTCTCTACCTCCATTTTTATACAACTCTCTTAATTTTTTTAAAAACTTCCAACAATGTTTCCCAACAACTCAAACAACCCATTGGATCCGACCAATCCGTATTGGCAAACTTTGCAAAACAACGAGCAAGAGGACCGCTATCGCCGAGACCCGCGTACGGGGGAGGTTGGATATTATCCAATGCCACCAACTTCTCCTCATCCCACCACTCAACCGATGCCTCCTCCATATTTCGGGTATTATTCTCAACCCCCTTTTTTTCCGCCAAACATGCCACCACTAAACATACCCGCCCAAGACACAAGCGAACCGGAATTCGTTCCCGAAACCCAAGTCGAATCCTCTTCTATAAAAAAAAGAAGCCATAAAAAGAAGGATGAGACCGAAAAACGTGCGACAAAGAAGGTAGAATTTTGGTCGCCTAAGGAAGAGTTCGAGTTGGCAAAAGCTTGGCTCGACGTGTCGGAGGACGAGATTGTTGGTAAATAAATTTTTTTTATGCTTGTCTAAATACTAATTTTGATGCTTTTGTAAATAATATTTTTTATGCTTGTCTAAATAATATTTTTTTAGGAGACGACCAAGACATAAAGGCATTTTGGGGTCGTATACGCGATAAGTTTTTCGCCGCAATGGGTCGTGGCGTGTATCGAACCCCCGACTCTTTTTCGGGAAAGTGGGGGGCTTTGAGGACGAAGGTTAGCAACTTCAACAGCATATACAATAACCTCGTCAATAACACTCGAAGGAGAAGTGGTGCGAGCGATGTCGATATCATGACCGAAGCCCACACCGAGTATAGAATGCACCATGGGCATATGTTTAACCTGGTAACCACATGGGAGCTTCTTCGCAAATCTCCAAAGTGGCACCTTGTGCCACCGTTCGACCCAACCCGCCCTAGATCCAAACGGTCCAAATCGACATCCACCACCGAACCTTCTAGGTCAGATGCTCGTACAGTAATTAATCTAAACGAGGATGCTGACGAGTATGAAGAACCCCAAGAGCTGCCTCGTCCAACTGGTAGGGATAAAAGTAAAGCCAAGGCAAAGGCACATGGAAAGTCTACTAAATCAGATGGCCCGTCAAAGATTACCGAGTTCCAGGCAGACCTGAAGCAAATAATCTCCATTAGGGAAAAACAACAAGAAATGAAAATGGAGAAACAAATTGCGGGAGACATGGACTTTCTCGCAAGGGATCTGTCACATGTCTCGGAGGAGGACCGAGTCATTTTGGAGGCTCGTAAGGCACAAATTCGGGCAAAATATGTGTAGTTTTTTTTAAGTATGTTGCATTTTTTTTTTTCTAGTATGTTTTGTTTTTTTTTTCTAGAATGTAATGTTTTTTTTAATGAAATTATGTTTTTATTTTTAATTTTGTAGTTATTAAAATTGCCATTTAATTAAAAAAAATAAATATTTAAATAAATAATTACTTAATCATTACACGGGGCTCCATCCACACGCTCCAAATTAAAGGGGGGAATGATAAAGCCCCTTTGCTGACATGGCGATGACATGGCGCCTACATGGCATAATAAAGAAAAGGGGCTCCATCCACACCCCATAGCCTTACGTGTGTTATCTCCACTTTGTTAGTGTTATATACATCACTCCCTATATGTGTGGTGAGATTCGTTAAATAACACTAAGATATTGCAAAAACAAAAGTGCACTAATTTTTAACGTTATAATGTAATATATGTGTGGGCGCTCATATAATGTAATATATGTGTGGGCGCTCGGGGGGGGCAAAAGCAAAAGTGCACTAATTTTTAACGTTATTTTACTAATTTCGTGAAAATAACGTTAAAAAGAGGGGATCGTTAATCAGGCATCATGTGGTGGCGTTGATAGCCGAAAGACAAGGGGGTACATGCACCAATTGGCGTTTGTCTCAATTGCTGAGTGTTATGTGCCTTATGTCCAAGGCTTGATGCAAAACCACAATCGAGCCGGGGGTCTCATTGGAAGCAGCCTCTCTATTCCTACGGGGTAGAGGTAAGGCTGTCTACATCCCACCCTCCTCAGACCCTACCTTAGCTTTGCTATAGGTGGGATATACTGAGTACGATGATGATGATGATGATGATGATATTGCAAAAACAAAACGAACAAATCTCAATCGTTTAATTTTTATCAATGGTTCATATTTATTTATCTTTTTTTACTCTTATATACAAACATGGATGTTGTATAACATTAAACTAATTTGTATAGATAAAAATATGAATAAAAACTGTTCATATTTTTTTGAAATTCCAAGAGAGATGTAGCATGAAAATTGAAAAGTGAGCACTCATCAAATTTAACCTCTTTTGGTGTTTCACATAGATCTACTTGGCTCAAATATAATGTCCTCAAAATTTTAGAGCATGCCAGTGGTTACCAAGCCACAGATATACGAAATAACGAATATTCGATCATAAAGACCCCACAAAATAATAATAATAATAATAATAATAATAATAATATTCCTCGTGATAGCATTCAAAACGGATCCATTTTATATAATCCAAGTTGGCCATGGCTGATCTCAATGCGCTTTGTGACCCTAATTACCATGTCAAACGGAGACACACAATGGTGGATTCACGAATTTTTTTGCATGGGTTCCTTTTAGTAGATTTTCACTAATTGTTAGTAATTTTTTTCAAACATATAAAGTTTCCACTAATTTTTTTCTAAACCGAGGAGGTTTTCCCGGCAGTGGTGGCTTTGATAGTGTGCGGGGAGGACCTTCACACAAGACCCGTGATTTCGAGGGGCCGCGATTTTTAAAAAAAAATCCGATATATATATAGGACAAAGATCCGTTAGGAACCACCCATTATTGCGAGAACCGATGTGAACACAACCAAAAATGCCTAAAAATAGCTAAAAAACACAAATTTTTTTTCTTCCTATTTTTATAAAAAAATTGCTACTTTTAGTAGCATAAAAAAAGTAGCGATTTTAAAATAAAAAGTAGCGATTTTAACATAATTTTTTTTTACTACTAAAAGTAGCGATTTTAACATAAAAAATATTAAAAAAAAAAAGATTTTTTTTAGGTTTTTTGGGTGTTTAGTTTTTAGCATTTTAGCTGGGGGGGGGGGGGGGGTGGACGTTTAGGTTTTTGGGGGGTTACAGTCGGCAGTGGCACCGGTGTTCGGTGGCAGAGGGTGGCGACGGCGGCGGGTGGCGGAGGTGGTCGGTGGTGTTTGGTAGTGGGGGTTTAGGTTTTTTTTGGGGGGGAGGGAGGGGGGTGGGTGGGGGTGGGGTTAGGTTTTTTTAGGTTTTTTTAAGCTATTTTAGGTTGTGTTCACATTGGTTCTCACGGTTCTCGCAATAAAGGTGGTTCTCGCATGAACCTTACCCTATATATATATATAGGGAAAGACTACACAAGAAACCCTTCATTTTTAAAAAACTTTGCAAACTCTATGTGTGGCCTAGATTTATCCACGTGTCCCAAGTCATCTGATTTTGTTTTTTGCCTCTAAGGGTATATTAGTCAATATACATACATTCACCCATCCCAAGATCTCTTTCCCCCATTGAATTGACATGATCATTAATGCCCATCACCTCACAAATCACCAAACCCCCCCCCCCATTTATATAGATTTTTTCATTTTTAAAAGCAACAAATTATTAATCTCGTTCCTCATATCTCCTTCATCTTCACCTGCATTTCATCCTTTTCTCCATTAATGTCCATGGAGGCAAATCCACCAACCTCCGAGTTAATGTCGCCGGTTCATCTGTTCCCCAACATGTTCATAAAAATATATTGTGTTTGGGTTTGGGATTTTGAGAGATGGAAATGATGCCGGAAGGAGGTGGTGGAGGGAGGAGGAAGCCGTCGTCGAGAGAGAAGGAGAATAACCGGAGGAGAGAGAGACGGCGGAGAGCGATTGCAGCGAATATATACAATGGGTTGAGAGCACAGGGGAATTATAATTTGCTAAAACATTGTGATAATAATGAGGTATTGAAAGCTCTTTGTAAAGAAGCTGGTTGGGTTGTTCTTCCTGATGGTACTACTTTTCGTAAGGTATCTTTTTAGTTTAACTTTTCATCAATTCATTTTTAGATCTGGGGGTTATGATTTATGAAGTGTGTTGTGATCGATTAAACGGTTGAGATTGAATCGGAGTTGCATAATTATTGTGTCTTCTGTTGTTGATTTAGGGTTTTTAAGGTGTAGATCTAATGAATTGATTTGAAATGTTAGTTAATGTTGTTGAGTTGATTCGATTAGTCGATTGATTGATTATGCATTTATGCAGCAGCTTAATCTGCTTGAAAGTAGAGGTGTACAAATAACCGGTTCTGGAACTGAACCTGGAATAGACCCGATTTAGAAACCAGTTTTTAACCCGGGACCGATCCGATATGGTAACTGGTTTTGTAACACAGGACTGATCCGGTATACAACCTGGTATGTATAGGAACTGGTTTGAAAATCCTTCTGCTGAAAACAGTTAAAACCGAACCGAACTGGTAAAAAACTTGTAGAAAAACGGCGCTATGTTAGGGTGAAAACTGGTTTTGACTTTCATTGACCTAAACCTCTACTTGAAAGCTCACTAAATTTCTGTAAATCTAATAAAAAATTTTACAGAAATTCATGATTCTTTTATCTAAATGGCAGGGAATTTGTAATTAAGTTTGTAACTTCAGTGTTTGTTTGAATTACAGGGTTCCAGGCCACCACTGCCTACCATTGATACCGATGCAAGATCAAATGCTACAACTCCATGTTCTTCCTAAAAACCGAGCCCATCGTCTTCAGCATTCCCTACCCCGATCCCATCATATCAATGCAGCCCGTCATCCTCGTCGTTTCCGAGCCCGTCCACCCAGGACATGAACAAGAACCCGTTTGCGTATCTTAATAACGCATTTTCTGTTGTAGGCGCCCGTATTTGTACCTCTACTGTTACAGTTACTATTGAAGTTTATGCATCCATTCTGGAAGTCTTAACACATGTTATAATAGATGCTTAACACACGTTATATCAGGTTTACTCTGTTGTTATTAAGTTACTATTGGAGTTTATTCATCCATTATGGAAGTCTTTACACACGTTATAATAAATGATTAACACCCGTTATACATTTCAGTCGCTTAACACATGTTACAGTATGTATATTGTAACGACTCTCATCAAAAGTCATAATTATTAAATTAATTTGACCAATAGGAAACCCTAATTGAGACACCCAAGTGATTCTGTGCAAACCCTAATAGTTTCATAATTTTCAGAATCAGGATTAGGGCCCCTAAAACTCAGGGGGGGTAAACCCTAGTTGATAATTATCCTCTAAATTTCGTTGTCAAATAACTGAAATGTGAAAGTACTGACTCATCAAGGCTAGTCCCAGTCGTGGCTAGTCTATGGGCCTATTTTTAACCCATACGATGCGTATGGTATGTTTGGCTACGATGCGCAGCCAGTTTAAATCCCATACGATGCGTAGGGGTGTATGGCATACGGTGCGTATGCTTACCATACGATGCGTATGGGATTGAAGGCCTACGATGCGCAGGGCTTCTCAAAATTCAGCTATAAATAGCAGGCATTGGCACTTGCTTTCTGAACATCTTACGTCGAAAGAATTCTCGATTATACATCGAGTTTTCTGCTATATACTTCAATTAACACACAAAGCACTAAATTGAAGCTGCAATCAGGGTATTAGTACAATCGCTGCTACGATTCATTTATCCGACGATCAAGATATCCAATGAATGTTTAAGTGCCGCCCACATTAGGGTTATACTTTATCGTTCGTCATTAATTTGACGGATTGTCGTTAATTCGATAGGTAAAGTATTATACTTTATCGTTCGTTGTTAATTCAACGGATCATCGTTAATTCGATGGGTAAAGTATTATACCTTGTCATTCATTGTTAATTCAATGGATCATCGTTAATTCGATGGACAAAGTATTGCATTTTGACATTCATTGTGATAATTTGATCTCGTAAATTATCGTAATTGCTGGATTGATTACTAATTCCAAATTGTGTGCTTGTTATTGAAATTAGGATAAAAGGATAATCAATAGGCTAGGCTCTGCCCGTATAAATCTGCAAAGTGAGTCATTCTTCTTTTCTCACAGTTTGTGAGTCATTCTCTCTTTTTATCAAATCTATTTACAAAAATCATGTTTTATTCAAAGTTATAATTACGGGGATTAAGTTTATGTAATCACCAAATTACAGCCGGTATGTGGGGTATTGTGCACAATATTACAGTTTTATCACTTTAGGTGGGCGAACCTAAATTTAGTGATATTCGTCATTCATTGGGGCAGCCAATGGTGATATGACCACAGTCACCGTAAAGATTCGAGTGACAAATACTGTGGGTAGTTGGATTGATATCAGAAACATTGTAATCTTCCTTAATACTGTAAATTATAACAAATGTGTCGTTTTAGTAAATAGAATGATTCACTCAGTATTTCCCGCTGACAAAACCTTTTTCAAACATGTTTCAGGTGATCAGTTGTAATTCAGGAAAAGTGCTGGGAAGCATTTCAAGCTGACTGATAGTGGCTCAATATAAAATAAATAAATACTTTTGTAATATCACGCTTTTATAGTAAAAACATACTATTGTAAATTATCGGGGTTTTATCCCGAATTGTGAAATAAAATAATCGGGGAAAAGTTTTAGCTTTAAGCGATCCTGTTTCCGCTGTTAAACTCAATTAAATAAATACCGCAGTATTTTCTGCCGCGGCTCTTGAAACGGGTCAAACCGGGTCTTGGGCCGTGACAGAAAAAGGTGGTATCAGAGCCACTGGGTTAAGCTGATTGAGTATTTAGAAATACTCAAAATTTTTCCTGATTACAGCCACTGGGTTAAGCTGATTGAGTATTTAGAAATACTCAAAATTTTTCCTGATTACAGCCACTGGGTTAAGCTGATTGAGTATTTAGAAATACTCAAAATTTTTCCTGATTACAGCCACTGGGTTAAGCTGATTGAGTATTTAGAAATACTCAAAATTTTTCCTGATTACAGCCACTGGGTTAAGCTGATTGAGTATTTAGAAATACTCAAAATTTTTCCTGATTACAGCCACTGGGTTAAGCTGATTGAGTATTTAGAAATACTCAAAATTTTTCCTGATTACAGCCACTGGGTTAAGCTAATTAAGTATTTAGAAATACTTAATTTTTTCCTGATTACTATTATATGATTATGTGTTTTATTAACTGGCTATTTGTTAATTTTAATATGGGCATATTTTTTTTTATATATTGTAATAGTTGTTGCTCTATCATCATTAATCGAAAAACATTATATAAATTTATTTGATTAATATATGGAATTACCTAATATAGTATTACTATATTGTGGTAAAGAAATTATATTTTTATGTTTGAAGTATACTCTTATTTAAAATTTTGCTAGTTATTTATTATTAATAATTTTATTATTAATAATAATATATTAATAATAATAGTAGTATTAAGATTATTTTTAAATACTATGGTTATTATCAAAGGCAGATATTGGATAACCTAGCCTTAGTTAGGCATGGACTGATCACCTATGCTTAAACAAGGCAGCACTAACCAATATCCACCATGATAATGATTAGTTAATATATGTAAATTAAGTCATCATACTTACTTAGTATATAGATTTTTATATATTAACTACTGTAATAGTAAATATAAATCTTTAAATATTCTGATTTAAAGTTTAATTATCTACAGTCTAGAAAAAATTTATAAATAAATTACAAATAAAAACCTAGTATGTTTTAATTTTTAGTTGTTTTGGTAATATGAAATACTATTTAAAAAGTGGTTTTATAAAATTTTAGTATGATTTAATAATTATGTATATTTTGTTAAATAGCATGAGTGATTTGTCGGAAGCCCTTCAGAATTTAAATCTCTATCCAGTAAGAATCGAAGTTTCCAGAGATTTCAATAAGTATATTCCAGACATAGAAGAACCTATAGAATTTAATGCTTTACCTTTCGAGAAACCTAAACCTAAGAAAATGGAAATTGGGGAAAGTTCTAGGCAAATGGATGAATTACCATCTCAAGAAGAATTAGATTTTATAATGGCAACCGATGATACTATTGAGCCTGTTAATGAAAATAATTTTATGAATTTAGAACCATCTATTCCAAACTCTTCTAATCACTGGAATATAGACGAATGGTTGGATAATGAAATACTGTTACAAAACCATCCCTATAGGCTTTTTCCTAAGTACCATCCAGAACCTTTACCAAATTTACCAATAAGTAACAAGAATAGGACTGAACTCCATCATTTTGACAAAATAGATGCTGGGAATAGAATCCAAGAGACTTTGGGACAAATCTCCTGGAAATACGACGAGAAGAAACGCCGTTATTAGAACATAATCTGACAAAGGATAGGGGATTATGAAACTGTGGTTGTATAATAGTAACAGTAAAATCAGTATGTGTAAAATAAACAATAAAACGGGTGTATATAAGAAGCATGATAAAAGGAAATATTAGAAAAGTTACAATTTTGTTTGTATATTCGTTTATGTGATTATGTGCAACTAAATTGTGACATCAAATTATTTCCTTTATACTAATTATATATCTATAAAATAGATATCAGATGGAAAACGCTAATAATGAACCAGTTAATGAGGGTAATCAATCTGAGCAACAATCGGGGAATCAATATGTGACTAGGCAAGATATAGAAAATATCGTTGCTCAAGGGATAGCCAACGCTATTCCAGGAATAGTTGCTCAAGGGATAGCCAATGCTATTTCAGCAATCATTGCTGCTGTTAAAAATCCAATCGAACCGCAACAAGTTGTTCCTAGTAAACGCATTTCTGAAGATAATTTCAGTAATAGCGTAAATGGAGGTGGTAATCATGTTAATCATGATAAACCATGGCAAGCTCCGCTCCCTAAGAAAAGGAAAGTTGCAACGCCTGATTGCACATACAAAGAATTTCTTGCTTGTAAACCCACTAAGTTTGCAGGCAATGAAGGAGCGACTGCAGTACTGCGTTGGTTAGAGAAAACCGAGGCAGTAATTGCCATAAGTAAATGTGCTCAAGATGATCAGGTTATGTATGTTTCAAATCTTTTCAAAGAAGTAGCGCTAGAATGGTGGAATATGATGTTACAAGTAAAAGGAAGAAGGATGGCGTATGCTATGAACTGGGAAGAATTTAAGAATCTTGTAGAAAGAAAATTCTGTCCTGAGTACGAAAAAGATCGAATGGCAAATAAGTTTCTAAATCATCGGATGGTAGATACAGATTGTCGAGGATATACTACGACATTCTTCGAATATGCTCGAATGGTACCAATCCTGGCTTCGCCAGAACCGGTACTTATTTCTCGTTATATTTGGGGATTGATTTCCGAGATCCGTAATATTGTCAAAGCTACAAAACCTCGCACAATTGATGATGCGGTGGAATTAGCCAATACTATAAATGACGAGCTAGTACGGACAAAAGAAGAAAATAGAAGGAAGGAAGTAGCCCAAAAGATTACCCAAGAATTCAGTCCGGGTAACCATAACCATTTCAAGAAAAGAGGGAATGGGCAAACTTCTATTAGTCTATTTTACAAATTTTGCAAAAAGAAGCATTTTGGAAGATGCAAAGGATATTGCAATTTTTGTAAGATTCCAGGGCATCAAGAAGGAGACTGCAGGAGGAAGAAATTTTCAGTTTGCTACAACTGTAGAGAAACTGGACATCTTAGGCCAGATTGTCCGAAACTGAATAAACCATTCGACAATCAAGCCAAACCAGCAGAAGGAGCAAAAAGGAATGAGAGAGAGCCTTTCAGCTAACTACTCATGAGGATGAGATGATTCCAGATGTGATAGCCGGTATGTTCTTAGTTTACAACATTTACCTAAAAGTATTATTTGACTCTGGTGCCAACCAAAGTTTTATAAATACTTTACTCTGCCAAATTCTTAACTTACCATTTACCAACATTAGATAGATTTCTATATTAGAAACGGCAGATGAGAATTCAGTAAGAATAAATAAGGTTATGCAGAACATAGAAATAAGTTATAGGTTTTCTACAACCCTATTACCTATAAAATTAGTTGAATTCGATGTTATGATCATTATCTGTGATCAGAATTTCTTAGAAATTCAATCAACCATCGGAGAAGTAATTATGATTACAGAAGATAAACCATGTAAGTCTATAAGGTTCATATCAGTAATGGAAATTACTAATTATGAACGAAAGCAAGGAATAATATATATGATTTCAGTAATCATTAATACTAAAGATACGGAATTTAAGGAAATTTCTGTAAATTCAGAATACCCAGATATATTCCAGAAGATTTACCTGGATTATCACCAGATATGAAGATAGAATTTAGGATTTATCAATTTCAGGAATTTTACCGATAAGCCAGGAAACCTTATCGATTAACACAATATTAGTTATTAAGAAAAGTATGGTTCAATAAGAATGTGTATTGATTATAGGAAATTGAATAAGGTTATAATTAAGAATCAATACTCATTACTAAGAATTAATGATCTATTCGATCAATTTCAGGAAGATAGATAGTTTTCTAAGATCAACCTATGTTCCAGTATCAGAGAAAGATATATCTAAGACTATTTTCAGAACTAGCAATGGTCATTACTATTTTACAAATCATGCCCTTGGATTAAAGAATGCAACCGTAGCATTTAGGGACATGATAAATAGGATCTGTAAACCCTATTTGGATAAATTGGTAAATATCTTCAAATGACGATATACTTATTATTCCAAAAATCAGGAAGAACATTGACAGCACTGGCATGTATTCTTAACTTTGTTAAGAAAAGAAAAGCTTAACGCCAAATTTTCGAAGAATGAATTTTTGGCTGATAGAAGTACAATTTTAGGTCATATGGTGAATCATGAAGGTATTCACTTAGATCTTGCTAAGATAGCAGTGATTACCAAATGGAAGATTTTGAAGTATAAAGTAATACTTCAAAGCTATGATTTGGATATATGTTAATACAACGCAAAAAGGTAATTGCGTAGGCCTCAAGCCAATTGAAAAAGTCCGAAGAAAACTATATCAACTCATGAGTTAGAATAAGAACCATAATTTTTGCCTTAAAGATTTGAAGATATTATCTGTATGGTAGTAAGGATACTATCTATACAGATTATAAGAAGTTAAGATATATATTTATAGGCAAAAAAAGAATTGGAGGTAAAGGAGATGAATGAAAATCCTAAGTGATTACAACTGTAATATTTGGTATCACAAAGGAAAAGCTAAAAACGGCAAGAGATAGTCATAAGAATTATGCAAATAATAGATAAAAGTCGTTGGAGTTTGAGTTGGAGACAAAATACTATTAAAAGTATCTCCTTGGAAAGGAGTGGTTAGATTTGGTAAGAAAGGAAAACTAAGTCCGAAGATATGTAGGATTATTTCCAGTAATTCAACATATTGGACCAGTTGTTTACAACTACCAGGAAGGTTAGTTGGAATACATGATATATTTTATATATCTAATTTCAAGAAATGTCTATCCGACGAATCTTTTGTAGTACCTTTCTAAAATATAAAGGTAAACAAATAGTATTAAGTAAAGTAGGATTCAAAGACAGGATCCTAATATACTTGGGAACTGGAATCCAAAAGAAAGAAAAAGTATTCTCAATTATTCCAGTAAATCTCGAGGACGAGATTTTTATTAAGTTGGGGAGAATGTAACGACTCTCATCAAAAGTCATAATTATTAAATTAATTTGACCAATAGGAAACCCTAATTGAGACACCCAAGTGATTCTGTGCAAACCCTAATAGTTTCATAATTTTCAGAATCAGGATTAGGGCCCCTAAAACTCAGGGGGGGTAAACCCTAGTTGATAATTATCCTTTAAATTTCGTTGTCAAATAACTGAAATGTGAAAGTACTGACTCATCAAGGCTAGTCCCAGTCGTGGCTAGTCTATGGGCCTATTTTTAACCCATACGATGCGTATGGTATGTTTGGCTACGATGCGCAGCCAGTTTAAATCCCATACGATGCGTAGGGGTGTATGGCATACGGTGCGTATGCTTACCATACGATGCGTATGGGATTGAAGGCCTACGATGCGCAGGGCTTCTCAAAATTCAGCTATAAATAGCAGGCATTGGCACTTGCTTTCTGAACATCTTACGTCGAAAGAATTCTCGATTATACATCGAGTTTTCTGCTATATACTTCAATTAACACACAAAGCACTAAATTGAAGCTGCAATCAGGGTATTAGTACAATCGCTGCTACGATTCATTTATCCGACGATCAAGATATCCAATGAATGTTTAAGTGCCGCCCACATTAGGGTTATACTTTATCGTTCGTCATTAATTTGACGGATTGTCGTTAATTCGATAGGTAAAGTATTATACTTTATCGTTCGTTGTTAATTCAACGGATCATCGTTAATTCGATGGGTAAAGTATTATACCTTGTCATTCATTGTTAATTCAATGGATCATCGTTAATTCGATGGACAAAGTATTGCATTTTGACATTCATTGTGATAATTTGATCTCGTAAATTATCGTAATTGCTGGATTGATTACTAATTCCAAATTGTGTGCTTGTTATTGAAATTAGGATAAAAGGATAATCAATAGGCTAGGCTCTGCCCGTATAAATCTGCAAAGTGAGTCATTCTTCTTTTCTCACAGTTTGTGAGTCATTCTCTCTTTTTATCAAATCTATTTACAAAAATCATGTTTTATTCAAAGTTATAATTACGGGGATTAAGTTTATGTAATCACCAAATTACAGCCGGTATGTGGGGTATTGTGCACAATATTACAGTTTTATCACTTTAGGTGGGCGAACCTAAATTTAGTGATATTCGTCATTCATTGGGGCAGCCAATGGTGATATGACCACAGTCACCGTAAAGATTCGAGTGACAAATACTGTGGGTAGTTGGATTGATATCAGAAACATTGTAATCTTCCTTAATACTGTAAATTATAACAAATGTGTCGTTTTAGTAAATAGAATGATTCACTCAGTATTTCCCGCTGACAAAACCTTTTTCAAACATGTTTCAGGTGATCAGTTGTAATTCAGGAAAAGTGCTGGGAAGCATTTCAAGCTGACTGATAGTGGCTCAATATAAAATAAATAAATACTTTTGTAATATCACGCTTTTATAGTAAAAACATACTATTGTAAATTATCGGGGTTTTATCCCGAATTGTGAAATAAAATAATCGGGGAAAAGTTTTAGCTTTAAGCGATCCTGTTTCCGCTGTTAAACTCAATTAAATAAATACCGCAGTATTTTCTGCCGCGGCTCTTGAAACGGGTCAAACCGGGTCTTGGGCCGTGACATATATACACATCATGGTGTTTTGGAAACAAATATCTTATACATGACACCATGTTAGGTTAAACCAAGATTATAACAGAGGCTTAACACATGTTATCCCAGGTATACGGTGTTACAATATTAACTTGTATGTTCCATATTAACTTGTACACGTGTTACGATCAGTATATGCACATCATGGTGTTTTTGCAAACCACTTTCATATACATGAATACAAGTCGGGTTATAATGGATGCTTACATGTTAGGGTTACAACAAGATTACAATATTAACTAAGCTCACCATTAAAGTCATCGCCCCCGTCGATTGTTTTCACCCTTGTCACAGGTTTGATCAGTATATACACATCATGGTGCTTTGTAAACCACTAGCTTATACATGAATACATGTCAGGTTACAAAAAGATTATAACAGAGGCTTAACACATGTTATACATTCCAGAATGTGCAAAACAAATGACCCGTTTCATATTATATTTTCCAAAATTACCGGTACATGTGTTACCATAAATGGCTCATTTCATATTACACGTTACATACTAACTTGTACATTTATTACTTGTACAAGTTTTACGCTCAGTATCCACATTATCGGATATTTTAAACATCAACAAAAATAAAATAGATATTACTTGTTTTTTTTAATTAACAAAAGGTTAACACACGTTATATATCATTCTAACAGGGGCTTAACCCATGTTATACACGTGTTACGATCAGTATATGCACATCATAGTGTTTTGCAAACCACTTTCATACACATGAATACAAGTCGGGTTACAACAAGATTACAATGGTGGAGGCGCCCGTATTTGTACCTCTACTGTTACAGTTTCTATTGATGTTTATGCATCCATTCTGGAAGTCTTAACACATGTTATAATAGAGGCTTAACACACGTTATATCAGGTTTTTTACTCTGTTGTTATTAAGTTACTATTGGAGTTTATTCATCCATTATGGAAGTCTTAACACACGTTATAATTGATGCTTAACACACGTTATACATTTTCAGTCACTTAACACCTGTGTCAGTATGTATATACACATTTGTTATATTGCCTAAACATCCACAAATCTCAACAAAACAGGTTCATAACAAAAACAAATTAACGGAATCTTGAACAACTTCATCTTAATTAAAGAAACAAGAATCATAAGTGGGACACCTCATCCACCAAAGCCTAACACTCTCGATTCAGATTTAATTGGGGAAAAACATATGCTATAACTTAAGACCGATTTAATTGTGAAAAAGCACTAAACCATGATTCAGTTGCAGAAGACGATGGCGGTTGTAGCAAAGGTTAGGTCAAAACAAAATCATCACCGCCGAACACCGCCCCATTAACCATACTGCCCACTACTTCCCCTGCCACCATCCATGGTTGAGGCGCCCATATTTGTACCTCTATTGTTACAGTTTCTATTGAAGTTTATGCATCCATTCTGGAAGTCTTAACACATGTTATAATAGAGGCTTAACACACGTTATATCAGGTTTACTCTGTTGTTATTAAGTGTTACTATTGGAGTTTATTCATCCATTATGGAAGTCTTTACACACGTTATAATAGATGCTTAACACACGTTATACATTTCAGTCGCTTAACACATGTTACAGTATGTATATACACATCATGGTGTTTTGGAAAGCAATAGCTTATACATGACACCATGTTAGGTTAAACCAAGATTTTTACAGAGGGTTAACACATTTTATCCCAGGTATACAGTGTTACGATATTAACTTGTATGTTCCATATTAACTTGTACACGTGTTACGGTCAGTATATGCACATCATAATGTTTTGTAAACCACTTTCATACACATGAATACAAGTCGGGTTACAGCAAGATTATAATGGTGGAGGCGCCCATATTTGTACATCTACTGTTACAGTTACTATTGAAGTTTATGCATCCATTCTGGAAGTCTTAACACATGTTATAATAGAGGCTTAACACACATTATATCAGGTTTTAACTTGTATGTTCCATATTAACTTGTACACATATTAACTTGCAAACCACTTTCATATACATGAATACAAGTCGGGTTATAATGGATGCTCACATGTTATCATATGTATACAAGTGGGGTTACAACAAGATTACGATATTAACTAAGCTCACCATTAAACTCATCGCCCCCGTCGATTGTTTTCACCCTTGTCACATGTTAAGCAATTACATGTTCCGAGTAGACAAATTGTAACACATGTTAGAACAGTATATATACATCATGGTGTTTTGTAAACCCCTAGCTTATACATGAATATATGTTAGGTTACAAAAAGATTATAACAGAGGCTTAACACATGTTATACATTTCAAAATGTGCAAAGCAAACACATGTTATAAACGAACGAGGCTTAACACATGTTATCCCAGGTATACGGTGTAACAATATTAACTTGTATGTTCCATATTAACTTGTACACGTGTTACGATCAGTATATGCACATCATGGTGTTTCGCAAACCACTTTTGATATACATGAATACAAGTCGGGTTATAATGGATGCTTACATGTTATCATATGTATACAAGTGGGGTTACAACAAGATTACGATATTAACTAAGCTCACAATTAAACTCATCACCCCCATCGACTGTTTTCACCCTTGTCACATGTTAATCAATTACAGGTTCCGAACAGACACATTGTAACACATGTTAGATCAGTATATACACATCATGGTGTTTTGTAAACCACTAGCTTATACATGAATACATGTCAGGTTACAAAAAGATTATAACAGAGGCTTAACACATGTTATACATTCCAAAATGTGCAAAACATGTTAGAAACGAACGAAAACTTGTTACAGCATGAAAACTTCTTTATGGATCTGTTACAGCATGAACCACTAACAAATGTTATAAACGAACGAAAACTTCTTTCCCAAAAGAGTTGACTTATTCAATGTCCCCGCATTAACGTCGCCTACATCCATCCAGCTTGTCAATTGAATATCTTTATGGATCTGTTTCTGTAAATCAACACACGTTATATATCATTCTAACAGGTGCTTAACACATGTTATGGGTCTGTTTCTGTAAATCAAACAACCCAACAAAAAAAAAAAACACTTACTGTTCAGATTAAAAGCCCAAACCAGCAACCAAACCAACAAAAAAAAAACAATTATTGTTAAGATCAAAATCCCCAAACAAGCAACCAAACCAACAAAAAATCTCGTTCAAAATCTCATCCTAAAGTTTTCGATTTATTTAAAATACATGAACATTAACTATTACTAGATCTTGATTGAAGACAGAGGAGAGGAGAGAGAGAGAGAACATTAACCATTACTAGATCTTGACTCCGACGACGTTCCAAACTCCGGCGCCACCAACCACCCACTGTCGCCGCTATCAACCACCAACACCCCAGAATGAACCAGTCACCACCTTCCACCAACCACCAGATCTGCAACCACCATCGTCTTCTGCAACTGAATCATGCTTAGATCTGCAACCACCATCGTCTTCTGCAACTGAATCTGGGATTAGTATTTCTTGAAATCTTGAAGGTAGATATTTTAATTCTTAAATGACAACATCTTCTTCTTGTTCTTCTTCACGTTTGTGGGGTGGGGGAGGAAAGAGATGTGATAATTGTGAGTAGAGAGTGGGAGAGAGAAAGAGGGATATGATTTTGAAATCTCTTATTTGATTTGACAGTACAACATGGCAGATGGGTTAGCTTTTTCCAATGCTTAAAAAGTCTTTTTTACTACCCAAAATGCCCTTTATGCATTAATTTAAATCTAATATATACACCAAAAAAGGAGAGCCATTGATCTATTAAAGTGAAACCAAATCAAGGGTGAATCTAGGGTTTCCAAGGTTTCTTAAAAAAGATGGGGTTTCTTGTATAGCCAAGCCCTATATATATATATATATATATATATATATATATATATATAGGGGACCGCTAGAATGAGAACCACCACGAGTTATGAGAACCGCGAGAACCACGTGCCACGGAGGGGCGTTGACCACGATTTTTTTTTACAACTAGATCCGTATATTTTAACAACATTCGTAAAAAAAATTTCAAACGGCGCGCCCGAGGGGGTAGTTTTTTACACCCAAAGTTTGTAAAAAAAAAAGAAAAAACAAAAAAATAATAAAAACACCAAACTTTGGGTGTAAAAAACTACTCCCTCGGGCGCGCCGTTTGAAATTTTTTTTTACGAATGTTGTTAAAATATACGGATCTAGTTGTAAAAAAAAAATCGTGGTCAACGCCCCTCCGTGGCACGTGGTTCTCGCGGTTCTCATAACTCGTGGTGGTTCTCATTCTAGCGGCTCCCTATATATATATATATATATATATATATATATATATATATATATATATATATATATATATATATATATATATGTGTGTGTGTGTGTGTGTGTGTGTTGTTTTATTTAAATAGTAAAAAATTCCAATTCCAATATAGGCCCATTTACAAATCATTCGTTAATTTCTTAACTGACCCGTTGGAAGGGAGATCTACCCTTCGACCAGCCGACATTCTGGTCTTTGGATGGGTAAGAGGAAAGCATGCGTGTGTGGATCTAACAGGTGTTTCCCCGCTTGTGGGCTTAGGGGGTAGTGCTTTCACGGTGGGTCAGACTGCTTCGGGTAAAAAGTGACCAAACACGAGAAAGCGTGCCTTAACAACCAACATGTGTTTATCCCATTTGCTTTTGATACTTTTGGTTTCCTGGCGCCAGAGGCTGTGGACCTACTTAGTCGAGTTCAAAGGGTCATGCATAGTAATCTCATGACCCCGAGATCTGTAAACGTAGTTTTTAAAACACTTAGTTTTGTTATTCAAAATGGAGTAGTGACGTAACTTATTGCCCGTTTACCATCTATCTCGATGTAAATTCATAACACAAATAATTTGATGGAAATATAACCTGTTAACAAAGTTTTATAAAACTTAATAAAGAGTAAGCGGATGGGGCAAATAGCACATAATATAGCTTTACACTTTGGAAAGAAAAAAAATGGTAAAAAGAAAAGAAGAAAGAAACGACAGAGCGAGATGGTGGTTTTAGATGATACATGATTTGAGAATCGAACGAAGTGGGGTCCAACGGCTATAAGCCAAACCAATCACTCCACGCCGTCTCATCATCACATTTCATCCACGTCGGTGGAGATGTTATTGCCCCACACACAGCGCCGCCCTCCACGCCGTTTGCAGACCGGTGTGCCTGGCGTGGAGAAGCCACAACGTCGATTTTTCATGCCTTGTGTGTGTCCAATCAACAAGGTTATCTATTAAATTGTCAAAACTTATCTTTTAATGTAGTACTTTACTTATTATTGGTTGTTTTCTTACCTATAGCAAGTTTGTGTTAAATCTGTCTTCTTCATCTATTTCAAGTACATCAAATCAACGAGGCATTAAGGTAAGTTTTTTGTGATAGAAGATTTATTAGTTGTCCTAACTATGTAACCTTTTAATATTGTAGTAGTTTTTAATCAAATTCATTGTACTGAGGTAACTTTTAGTCTTCATCAAATGTCTTTTACAGCCACAAAATTGGTCTAATATATTGGCTAAATATTGTATTTTGCAAACCACAAGTACAAAGAATAAGAACTATCATACGCAATTGCAAAGTATGAAAGTAAGCAGATAGATGGAATCATGGAACAATGGGATCAACTTCAAGTAGTGTGTTGACCCCTTAAGATCAATGCACATTCATAAATTAACAAAATATTCAAAAGTCAACAATTTCGGCCAAGGGAGGGTGTTTCGGGTGGGTATTCCGGGTGGGTAGTGTTGGGTGGGTAGTGTTTCGGGTGGGTATTTTAATATTTAAGTATTTACAAAAAAAAAAAACAATTTTTAAGTGTTATTTAAAAGTCAACAATTTCGGCAAGTGAGAGGGTGTTTCGGGTGGGTATTTCGGGTGGGTAGTGTTGGGTGGGTAGTGTTTCGGGTGGGTAGGGGTGTTTGGCAAAAATTCCACTTTATTATTCATTAACTTTGTCACATGTCTATATGTTATATGTGAGTGGATGTACATGAACCAATAAAGAAAGTTTACTATTGATTATGATGTGACAAGTACTATTCATTAGCTTTGTTTTTTAATATATAGGATAATTGGCAACGTTGACGTCCCAAAAGTTGACTAATTTATCTGCACAAGTTTCACAATGTATTGGATATAAAATATAATTTTATTAAATAAAATATTGCAAAATACAGATATATAAACCTGATCCTGTATCCACTAACGGGACCATCTCATTATATTATAGAGATTGTTATAGGCAAGATACAAGGACCTACACCCCACAATCATTATCTATTTTCTAATAAATTGGTTGATTTGAATAACCTTATCTGCTAAACTGGAAGATTTAGGGGCTGTTTGGCAACTTCTAAATGGTTAAGTGCTGAACTAGTAAGAGATCTGAACCATTAAGTGCTGAATCAGTAAGAGGGCTGAACCATTAAGAGGCAGTATAATGCTTAACACTTCAAAGACAAATGTCTGACAAATTCAGATCAGAGGTCTTAACCATTCAGACTCTATATAAAACTTAACCATTCAGAGACAAATATTTGAACCATTCAGACATCTGCTCACGAAACAAACAGTCTGAACCATTAAATGCTGAACAAGTAAGAGGTCTGAATCATTAAGAACCTCATTAAGAGGTAAACAAACAACCCCTTAGGTCTATTCAAATTATACGTTGGATCACATGACACAGTTAATAAACTTGTTTTGATTCATTATCAGGTGGTTTTTAATATTGAGCAATGACATTGGTTCGTTTAGCTTATATATATTGTTGTATCTTCAAGGGCGGATCCAGGGGTGTTTTGAGGGTTTCCGGGAACCAGAGGCGTCTCTGAGAATTCGCGTACCTTGTTTGAGCTTGAAAAAATTTGCCCATCCGTAATGTTTTATTATTGTTATTTTTTTAAAAAAGCAAATTAATATTAGGGTCAATAAACCTAATGCCGTGTAGGCTAAATTCTAAACCATAAAAAATGATTTGTAAATGGGCTTATATTGGAATTGGAATGTTTTTACTATTAAAAACACACACACACACACACACATATATATATCGGATTTTTTTTTTTAAAATCGCGTCCCTCGAAATTACGGGCCTTGTGCGGAGGTCCTCCCCGCACACCATCAAAGCCACCACTGCCGGGAACCCCCTTTGTTTATAAAAAATTAGTGGAAACTTTGTATGTTTGGAAAAAGTTACTAATAATTAGTGAAAATCTACTAAAAGGAACACGTGAAAAATTTATGAATCCGCCATTATATGTCTCCGTTTGACATGGTAATTAGGGTCACAAAGCTCATTGATATCAGCCATGGCCAACTTGCATTATATAAAATGGATCCGTTTTGAATGCTATCACGAGGAATATATTTTTATGTGGGGTCTTTATGATCGAATATTCGTTATTTCGTATATCTGTGGCTTGGTAACCACTAGAATGCTCTAAATATTAAATTTGAGAACATTATATTTGAGCCAAGTAGATCTATGTGAAACACCAAAAGAGATTAAATTTGATGAGTGCTCACTTTTCATGCTACATCTCTCTTGGAATTTCAAAAAAATATGAACAGTTTTTATTCATATTTTTATCTATACAAATTAGTTTAATGTTGTGCAACATACATGTTTGTATATAAGAGTAAAAAAAGATAAATAAATATGAACCATTGATAAAAATTAAACGATTGCGATTTGTTCGTTTTGTTTTTACAATATCTTAGTGTTATCTAACGAATCTCACCACATACATGTATAGGGAGTGATGTATATAACACTAACAAAGTTGAGATAAAAGAAATAATTAAAATGAAACAAATGAAATATTTATTAAAATTAAAAACATATTAATAAAAGGAGTTTGATAGTTTTTTATATAAACATATTCATGTAAAAAGTACAAAATTTAAAAATATATGAATATTTGATAAAAAAAATAAAAGATCTAGGTATGTTCATACAATAATTGAATGTTCTATAACTAGTCGAAGCTATAGAAGAGTGTTAGCAAGGATGTATTCGTTACATGATATATTGATAGGTTATCATAGGCATGTACACTTAAATATAAACACCGCTAAAAGTAAGCAATCAACAAAGTTAAGTAAACGTGTCGAAAATTAAAAGTTAGTTTTAACTATAAATAAGGAAAACAAAAAGTAATTAAATTTGTTACCCGGTATATTGAAAGACTAATATATACCATGCATGCTTTAATCTAAACAACAGCAACGATCAAGTAAACATTTCTAGAGTTAAAAATTAGCTTTAGTTATAGTAAATTAAATAAATAATAAGTAAAATAAAAGAGACTTAAACTTATGAAAAAGATAAAAGAACACATATTTTTTAAAAAAGGAAAACATAACTTTATCAAACTTCAAGGGTCGTATGATAACTCTATTAAAGTTCGAGGGTCGAAACTTAAATCGTTTATAGAAAAAACAATTATTATACAACTTCCGTATGATAAGTGTATTAAAGTATAGGGTTATAAATGAAAATCTTTTATAAGAAAAATATTATTAAACTTCCGTATGATAAGTTTATTAAAGTACAGGGTTATAAACGAAAATCTTATATAAAAAAAATTATTAGAGTTCAGGCTTTGTATCATTAAAGACATTATTTAAATAATAAGAAAAGGTAAAAAAAAACTCAAGTTAAATAACTATAAAACTCAGTATGTTAAATATAAATGAAATAATAATCTGATTATATTATCATTCATTAATGAAAATAATGTATATAATGAATTGTAATAAATCAAATATGAAAAAGAAATGTTGTATGCGAATGAGATAATGTAAATAATATTTTGCAACTCTCAAAAAATATGAGAAAACCCTCTTTGTTGGAATCGAACACAGGACCTATTGGTTCTAAAGTTTTATCCCACTCACAAGATTTCACTAGGCTATAAAGCCATAGACACCTAATTTTAGGGGTTGTTTGTTTACCTCTTAATGAAGCCTTTTAATGGTTCAGACCTCTTATTGGTTCAACACTTAATGGTTCAGACTGTTTGTTTCATGAGCACATGTCTGAATGGTTTAGACATTTGTCTCTGAATGGTTAAGTACTATACAGAGTCTGAATGGTTAAGAACTCTAATCTGAATTGGTCAGGCATTTGTCTCTGAATGGTTAAAAATTATACAGACTCTTAATGGTTCAGACCTCTTACTGGTTTAACAGTCAGCACTTAATGGTTCAGAGCTCTTATTGAATCAGCACTTAACCATTTAGATGTTGCCAAACAGCCCCTTAATCTTAATGAGATAAAAAAATGAAAAACTATAATCACATATGCTCACAAAAGTTATCAAATTTATATAATATTAAAGACAAAGGTCGGTGGAGGACCTTTGTCTTTAATTTAAACTTCCATTGTTGGGTCGATCAAATATGGGTTGGGCCGGTTGCATCGACAAAGTGGATTGTGGTTGGTAAGTATTCAAATTTGTTTATTTCTTTCTTTTAAAATCTCATTTACTGATTTGTATATTATTTTAGAATTTGTATTTTATTTATTTCAAACTTTCATAGATTGTTTAGGTCGGT
Organism: Helianthus tuberosus; assembly: GCA_030545235.1. Taxonomy (NCBI): domain Eukaryota; kingdom Viridiplantae; phylum Streptophyta; class Magnoliopsida; order Asterales; family Asteraceae; genus Helianthus; species Helianthus tuberosus. The sequence continues at coordinate 44,301,034 of CM060410.1, forward strand.
GGAGGACCTTTGTCTTTAATTTAAACTTCCATTGTTGGGTCGATCAAATATGGGTTGGGCCGGTTGCATCGACAAAGTGGATTGTGGTTGGCAAGTTTTCAAATTTGTTTATTTCTTTCTTTTAAAATCTCATTTACTGATTTGTATATTATTTATTTCAAACTTTCATAGATTGTTCAGGTCGGTGGAGGACCTTTGTCTTTAATTTAAACTTCCATTGTTGGGTTGATCAAATATGGGTTGGGCCGGTTGCATCGACAAAGTGGATTGTGGTTGGCAAGTTTTCAAATTTGTTTATTTCTTTCTTTTAAAATCTCATTTACTTATTTTTATATTATTTTAGAATTTGTATTTTATTTATTTCAAACTTTCATAGATTGTTCAAAATCAAATTCACACCAAAAGATAACATTATCTTCATATTTTGTTTTTATTTACTTGTATGCGTGCACATATTTAATTTTCAAACTATTTATATAATATTGAAGACAAAGTCGGTGGAGGACCTTTTTCTTTAAGTCGTCAAGTTTTATAAATATACACACTTAGCCCCTATACATTTACCTTCTTTCAATTTTCATATATTACAATTCTAATCCCTATACTTTTACTTTTTAACCCTTATATTTTTACTTCTATCACTTTACACTCTCAAACTAGGTAACTTAAGCATTCACTTTTAACTTTTAACTTTTGGTAATTGACAACTTTGATCTGTCAACTTTTTCTACTTAATAACTTAACATCTCATTTTATTTGAATTGCTTTTACGAGTTTAGACCATAGCACTTCTTTTTCTAAAACAATATTTTAATTTTATGGGTAGATGCTCACATTTAGCGCTTCTTTTTCTCAAAAAATGTTTTAATTTTATGGGTAGATGCTCACATTTGATTCTATTCTTTTTTCTCAAAAACATACTCACATTTGACTCTAGAGTTACTAAACTAATTACTGAAACTAATTATTTACACATAATTTCAAATTTATGTATTTAATATATTATAAAAATAAAGGTTGGTCCCTACACTTTCGAACTTGACACCCTTACTTCTTATTCTTTAAGTAAGTAATATATTCACCTCTAACTTGACACCACAACGTGCGACACATTATTATACTTTTTTTTATCTATGTCTAACCATGTTAATGTCTAAATTATTTTTAAGACTTTACATCGCTATCTAAATTACTTTTAAGACTCTACAACGCAACGGATGAGATATGCTCTTTTTTATCTATGTCTAATGACGTTAATGTCACAAACGTGTAATGTAATGTCATGTGCAGGCGCCACACATAACGTCATCATTGTAGCCGCAACGCTTATATAGGTTACACTGAGTTAGATCAAATACGTCAAAACACGCGTTTTTATATAGTTAACGCATCACATAACGTGTCACCGTCTATAAATAGCTAAGACGTCGCCGCCGCAACGCGCGGCTATGGCAACAATCTAGTAAAAACGAAAGAAAAGGTACAAGGATCGAAGAAGCGTCCAATTCTATTGTTTATAAATCAACCAATAAAAGATTACCACTGTTCACGTTTGAAATTGTTATTTATATTATATATATATATATATATATATATATATATATATGAGAGGAAGCTATCCACAACACTATGTATGATTAGAGATGACAATACTATAACTTGTTTGGGATGTGTATTGGTAATAACAACTCCGATACATATCTTATTGTAAGAAAGCGTTACATACCTGATCTAACACCCATTAAGTATTTAGTATACTTGTATGTTAAAACTTATTTGCTGTGATTTACTTTTTGCATAATTTTATCATCCAACGAAACTGGAAATATACAAACTAAAAATTAGTGAATTAGTACATTATCTTCTTATCAAGAACACAAATAATAATAATAATAATAATAATAATAATAATAATAATAATAATAATAATAATAAAATAAACAAAATTGGAACATGTATACACGTATGATTTGAGTAAACACGTATATATATTTCGAGTAATCGAGTTTAGTATCACCTAATACAATGCATCTGTTATCCCATCAAAAATTCTCAAAACTAATTTCACACCATGTTCTATTTGGAATAACCTTACCATATGAGAAAGCAATGTATATGTCATATTGGTATTATTATATTTTTTATAATTAGCATATTAGTTGTCACTTATTTTACCTTGTAAATTTAAAAGAAGTGCCAATATTTTTCCTTTTCTTTACTAAAGATATCATTTGAATTTAGATTGAATAAACAAACGAATTAATCGAACTATTTATAATCAAAACTAACTGACTAGAAAATATTTGAAAAAAACACCGATTATATTCGGTTTTTGCCATAAACAAGCCAACATAACAACCTATGCTCCTCCGAGACAATCTAATTTAGACAAAAAAAAAAAAAAAAACATTACAAAAGCTTACTATAAAAAGTAAAACCCAATTTAAACCATATAAATATTCATACTTCATATAATATCACATACGCTTGTCCGTAAATGTAACAATAACCGACCTGATAAGGACCTAACAATATTTTTCCACATTTCAAACATATTTTCCTTACCATAATAATAAAAATAAAATCAAAAAACTCAAACTCAAGATCACAGATTACAATCTGTGGTGGGGTCCACATCACCATCATCATCTCCATCATCACCGTTGATCTGATCAAGCACCAGAACCAATCCCATTGCAAATGCACCATCAAACCCTGGCTTCAGAGTTAGCAAGAACACATCCTTCCCTAGCGTTACATTTGTTGTAGCATCCACTTTGCGACGAATTTCCGCCACTGTTTCCTTCGCCGAGTCGTAAATCGTACAGTTTCGGTTAGCGAACTGCCCTTCGATGTGGTACTCCTCTGTTTGTTCTCCGAACAACTCCACCGTCATGTTTGATCTCCCGATTATCGACGATCTCCTCACGCTGAATATCGGCTTCTTTCCTTCCCCACCGTCGCCTACAAATCCCTCCCACCGTTGGTGTAGACTCGGCCTCTGTTAATAAATCGATTATCGCCATTAAGTTATTTATTAAAATAGCGTTTTTTTAGAACCAATAATACGTTGAAAACCCTAGAAACCCTAAATCTAATAATTCAAAGTAAATATAATAAAGAAAAAAAGTAGGAGAGAGAAAACATATCGGAAAAAGCTGCAAAAGTCTAGAAAAACAAAGTTAAAAGCATCACGGAATACTATAATATATATATTATACGTTTCTGACAGTTGTCTGATTTTAAAATTAACTAAAAGATAATATATTCCGCCATACCTTGCGGCGAACGGTGAGGAGACACCGGCCGTTTGAGTCCATGAGGACGAGCTCGCCTGCGTCATGTGAGTCTGGACCGTATGAATCGACGCGGAAAACGATCTGGCCGTGGCAGTCGTAAACAGAAAAGCCGTCGCCGGCGAAGAAGAGAGAGGTTTTCATAACCGTCAGATGCGTTTCCTTTTCGAACACGAAGCCTTCTTCAATAATAATCATATTGCTATGAATTGATTTGATTAGTTAGAATCAATCAATCACCGGTTGTTCACAAACTGAATGAGTTTTGGTTTGAGTGAATAGATTGATAAATTTGTAAGGGTTTTGTGACCACGTAAAATGGGGCTATAGTAAAGTTGCAGGATCGATGAGAGAGAGAGACGTTGGAAAGGGTGTAGAAATTTAATATTTAAGGGACGTGGAGTGCTTAGTTTCACACACATGACCCACACACACATGGCGGTGGCAAAGTCTTGGAAAGTAGTAATGTATAGTAGGTAAATGGGGATTGTATGGGTTCTAGTTGTTTTCTAATAAAATTGTTTTTCTTTTAAATTAAAGTAAAAAAAGTTAAGACCGTGGGGTATGGTGGGGCTTGGGTTAGGCATTTGGTGACACGTGTAAAGGGAGCCAGCCCACTGCCAGGTTACGTGTCCGCGGGGTATGGCGAGGCGTGGGTTGGGCTTGGGTTGGGTGCACCGCGTGGCATAAATGTTTAAAAAAAAATACAAAAAATGTATAAAAAATCACACAACATTTATAAAAAAACCTACAACTTCATTAAAATTTTAAAAATTACATAATCCTAAAAATTACATAACTTCTAAAAATTACAAAATAAAAAAACCTAAAGCGTTATTTCAAAAAGTTCGATCTTGTCGAACGCCTTCTTTTCCACGCTTCGAAACTCTATGTTTGCCACCGCCACCCGGTCCTCGTGGCTTAACTCGCCACCGGGAACCGCTTCGTAGTAAGCCTTGAAACGCTCGAGCTTGGGCCGTAGGTCGCGCCATTTATGTTGGCACGCGTTGAGGTTGTGGCGGTCGTTACCGACGTTATGTCGGTAGGCCGCGAATGCTTCCACCCAATATTTTGTTTGGCCCGGTGGCCGCCCCTTCATAGCGTCGACGACGCTAGTTACGAGTGCCATTTCTTCTTGACAGGTCCAGGATGCCATAGTGGTGTTGGGTTCGTGGGATGGGGGGGACCAGCGGGGTAGCGGGTTCAAGACAGTGGGTGTATTGGGTGGGGTTTTGGTTCGTGGGATGGGGGACCGGTGGGTTGAGGTTCCAATATATAGGACTTTAGGGACCCGGGTGGCGGTTATAGAAGATGGGGGGATGGGGGGATGGGGGGACCAGTTTGAATTTCAAAATTTTAACCACCCGCCTGCCCACGTGGCGGGTGACCCAATGAGAACATGTCAGCTCGATTCGCCATACCCCCCCACGCCCGGCTTGAAAGCCAAGCCCCAAGGGGCCACGCCCAAACCCACCCGGGGTGGTAACTTGGGCGATTTACCCCAACACACGCCCAAACCTCCGCCCCATACCCCACGTCCTAAATGGTGATGCATAGGTACAACTAAGACATGATATCATGTCAAATCAAATGAATAATAGCAAAACATATAATTTTTATTTTATCTAATTGAATATAACAAAGTGAATTATTTACTTCTATAATTTTAAGTAATTGTTAACTTATCTAAATTTTATAAAACTTAGTTTTTTTATTTAGTTGTCAAAGATATTTAATTATATTACTAATGTATTATATATATATAGGATTAGGTTCATTTGTGAACCTTTTTATATTTGTAAACAAAACGAACTCATCCTGGCCATTGATCTTCTTTTAAAGTTATAAGGGTATGATGGTCATTAGACATATAAACACTATTTTTTATTTAAATTTATTATACATAATCAAATCCAGTTTACAGATAAATCTATAACTACCCTACTTTCATGCAATCAAAAAAGCAAATTCAAATTTTTTTTGAATTAATCGTTCCAAATAAAAAAAATTCCTTGCCATCGTCCATAATCAACAGAATATACTAATTTGTCTTAATTACATGAAAATATATTTGTGTTTTACTTTATTGTTAAAAGGCAAATTGCACATTAACACATTATAGACATACAAATTAACAGTATATGTATTTTTATGCAAACAGTATGTACACAAGTGTAAATGCACATACATGATATCGATTTTTTAATGAACAACTGAAATTAACATCATCCAAATAAAACATTATCCAATAACTCGTTCAAAACGACGTCCACCAACATAATCAAAATAAACCATAACTACTAGTTTCACCAAAACAAGCAAAATAAACCATAACTACTATGGAAACACCAGACCAAACACTACACAAAATAAACCATTAGCAACTTCACATCTATTTCTTTTTCTTGATACAGGCAAACCGATTAGCTTCATTCATAATTCGTTCATGAGGTATGTTGGCATGTGATATTATCAGTTTCACAACAAACTTCTTCCTAAGTTGTGCTATTTTGCTTTCGCTTTTGAGATTTCAGTTGGAAACCCAGCGTCCCAATGCCCTTCAACGATCCCCATCCGTGTTTCCATGTGGCCCATCACATATACACCGCAGTCTTCGTAGTTTTCTATAGTCGCCCAATTAATCTCTAAACGAATAGGCTGGACATCTTCAATCTCATAGCAACGGGGATGACCAACACGCTTTTACATCTTTCTACACACAAAATAATATGATGTATTATTTGTAAAAGTACACTTATGTACATGACATCTATATAATGACTTTTATGAATCATATCACGATTAGCACTTACCACTTTCATTGGAATTGACTTCAAGAAAAAAATTGTTACCGTTAAAAACTTTTACCGGACTCTCATATGGATGCATATTATCTATGAATTTGCCCCTTCAAACTCCACCCTTTTGAATTGCTGAACTTTCCTAAAAATACAATAACAAAAACAAAACACTAAGCATTATTAATTTCAGATAGTTTCAACGATAACCGAATTCTAAAACAGATGTGTATCCAACATACGATTATCTTTATACATATATGTATAATGACATCTTTTCCACTATAAAACAACTCACCAAACTACTAGAACATGACCAATCTCTTACAACACAAAGTGTTTATACACATAAGAACAACAAAACATAATACATATGTGTATAATCGAATAAACCTAAAAACAGAGTATACATATGTGTATAATCGAGTAAACCCATAATACTGAGTATACATATGTGTATAATCGAATAAACCCAAAAAACAAAGTATACATATGTGTATAATCGAATAAACCCAAAAAAACATAGTATGGTGTATAATCGAATAAACCCAAAAAACATAGTATACATGTGTGTATAAGTCCTAGCATAAACTCATCCTCTTTGCATAATCTGAACAAATCAACTACTATACGAACGATTTATTTCTATATATTATTCTTGATTAATCGAGTGAACCCTAACATATACACATCCCCTTAACAAAATCAGAACAAATTAACCATAAACCCACAAACTAAATGAAAATCCAGCAACTAAAATGACCAGCAACTAAAATGAACTTTATTAACCGAAAAGGCATCTTTTGATGAACAATCAACTAAAACCCTAGCTTTTACAAGAACAAATGGGTAAGAACACTATAATCTACACATGCAAATAGAAAACAAGAGGAAAAAAAGATCAACACTAAGCTTAATACCTTCAATTAGTCACCGGAAGTTTGAATCGCCGTTTGATATGTATCTTGAAGATGTAATTACTGTGAAATATGGTATCGTGAAGATGTAATCGCCGTCACTTGAAGGGGGCTATGAAAGAAGTTGGTGTAGAGAGAGAATGAGATTAGGTTTTTATTCTGATTTCTAATAACTGATATTTGCAATAGAAATGACTAATTAGCCCTCATGTCACTTAATTAAAAACCAAGTAACATAAAAGAATTACAAAAATGCCATTAATATAAAATCTCATCATCTTGCATAATCAATGGACAAGATTTGTTCATTTTTGTTCATAAATACACCATTGTTCACTCATGAACCCTACCCTATATATATATATATATAGGGGAATGTTCATTTGAGAAGAAATTTAATGTGAGAAGAAAAAGAAGAAATGACATATTAGTAAAATACTATTTCATTTATAACTCATATCATTAATTTTTCTCTCTTTAATTAATTAGTCAACTAATCATTAATTATCCTACATTTAATCTACAAAACCTACACATATCAAAATTTTCCTACATATACCCTACACATACATTATAGAATTTTATCCTACACGGTCGAAATTTATCCTACACATCTCGAAATATATCCTACACAACTCGTAATTTATCCTACACAACTAGTAATTTGTTCTACACTTTAAATTAAGTTGTTTTTTAAATTATAAATTTAATTTAGTTAGTTATTAAAGGGGAATAATACAAATTAATGATTTATGTAAGTTCACCAATATACCCTTATATTAAGATTAAATGCAAATATTAAATGAAGTAAAATGAAGCATTTTTATTAGTTGAAACTTCTTCTTTTTTCTTCTAACAAAAAAGTTCATCTCATTTGAACCATCCACTATATATATATATATACACACACATGTATATAGCCCGGGTGGTAAGATCAAATAAAAAGTTTATTTTGCCTAAGTAGGATGAGAAGGAATCTTAACCATTCATTTTTTAAATCAATGGTTAAGATGAAAGTGTAGGAGAAATGAGGAGTGAAAGGGTATCTTTGGAAAATCCTATTTATAGACTTTCTCTCTCCACATGCAAGACACATGCATATTCTACCCCCGCTTTTTAAACGTTCATAACTTTTTTATACGACATTATTTTTTCATAAAAATTTCACCGTAAAATCGAGCGTCTTTTTATCTTTAATTTGAGTACCATATTGCTATATAAAATATGAAGACTTAAAAAACCCACTAAAATGTGTTGTATTTCTATGTTGTATAACATTTTTTTTGTGCTGGATTTTTGTACTATATTTTTGTGCTAAATTTTTTGTGCTGAATTTTTTTTGTCTTAATTTTTTTTCTCAATTTTTGTGCTGGATTTTTTTGTACTACATTTTTTGCTGATTTTTTTTGTGCTATATTTTTTGTACTAGATTTTTTTGAGCTATATTTTTTTGTACTAGATTTTTTTGTGCTATATTTTTTTGTACTACATTTTTTGTGCTATATTTTTTTGTACTAGATTTTTTGTGCTATTTTTTTGTACTATATTTTTTTGTTGTATTTTTAAAAAACAAAATGGGTGCCACATTTCATTTTTACTCCTATTTAAAAGGACCAAAATGCCTTTCATTCCTACTTATTAGGAGTGCCACATGTTATCATCACAATCCTTCTTATGCTACTTAGGCAAAATCCACTTTTTAGTGGATCCTTCCCCTATAGCCCGGTTCTTAAATCCGGTCCGACCGATCCGACCAGTGAACCGGTAAGAAGACCGGTTCAACGTCCGGGCCGGTTATGAAAACATTGGTCGTAACACAGCTCACACGGACACAACGCCCCAACGTAAAGGAAATCCAAGCCAGCGCCTGTGTCAATGTTTTTTTTAAAGGTAAATTTCATTCACACAAAAACGCCACGAACGGTCCTCAAAGCAAGGACCCCAGGGCAAAACGATATTACATCAAGTCCAAAGGATATTTACACCAAACATTCCAATCAATACCTTTCAATCTAGACCTATGACAGATCCAAAAAAAAAAAAAAAACGATGAGGATTTAATAATTTCCACCACTCCGATAGGTTTCCGAGACGTACCCTTGAAAATTCTAGCATTACGTTCATTCCATATAGACCACATTGTAGTGTAGATAATGCCTCTAAGAATGTATTTTTCCTCCTTCGTCTTCGTCTGCATATCTGCCATCTTCAAAAGGTCCTTCACAAAGATCCCACCCTTGTCCAAATCTCTGCCGAGAAAACACAACCCGTAAACAAGTGCGTTATAGTTTCCACATCTTCGTTACATATAGCACACAACTCGTCATCCAAAACAAGCCCACGTTTGATTAATTCCGTTCGCGTTGGTAGCCGGTTAAGGCCTGCCCTCCAAACCATAATTTTGCATTTCAGAGGCCTCCAACACTTCCATTTCATGCTCGAAGTAATCGTCAATGTCGGTCTTGCAGAAATCAACTTTTTAGCACTGTGCACGATATAAACTCCACTTTTATCACCTTTCCAGCTCCATGAATCAGGTCCCTGCTCTAATTCATTTTCGTGTATGTTCGTAAGAAGCTGAAACAATTCATTAACCTCCTCATAAGTGGACGGGGTCCTTCGCCAATCCCAGGTCATAATTTTCGCTTCATTTACTATCGGCAGGCGATCCGCGATCAGCACCCATTTCTTCTTTTCCAGGTTAAACAAAGCTGGGCATGTTATGCGCAAAGGTTCGTCACGAAGCCAAGTATCTTCCCAGAAATTTATGGAAGAACCGTCGCCAACAGTACCTACAAAAAAACTATTAAGAGTTTTATCATTGCACAACTTTCTTTCTCCTATTTTGACGATTCGTTTCCAACATCCGCTAGCCAAAAAACTACATGGAAGCATGGACCAAGGCCGGCTCGAACCATGGCACCCCATCACTACCCTTTTCCACAAACAAGTACTCTCTTTTTTGAAACGCCACACCCATTTGAGGAGAAGAGCATCGTTAATAGCTTGTAGTTTATTCACACCTAAACTAACCTCATCTTTCAGTCTTGTAATAACATCCCATGCCACCCAAGATATCTTTCTTTCTTCAATAGAACTCGCCCATAAAAAGCGTCTCATGATCGTTTCAATACTATCAATTACTGTAACCGGGGCTTTATAAAGAGAAAGATAGTAAACCAATAGGTTTTTAAGCACCGATTTTATAAGAATCAAACGACCCCCTATTGATAAGGTTTTCGCCTTCCAAGACACAAGCCGATCCTTTATAACATCAATCACCATGTTCCAATTACTTATTCGAGACATTTTCGCTCCCACTTTAATCCCTAAGTATACAAACGGAAAGGCACCTCTTTTACACCCCAACACCTCCGTCATACTATCGACTTCGTCGTCATTGGTACCAACCCCTTACAAATTTGATTTGTGAATGTTAATCTTAAGCCCCGAGCATAAGTAAAAAACACGAAGAATCCGGGCAGTGCTCTGAAGATTCTCGCGAGACCACTCTCCTAAGATAAGAGCATCATCCGCGTAGAAAATATGGGTAACTATTATTATTATTATTATTGTTATTAATATTGTTATTATTATTATTATTATTATTATTAATAGCTTTTTATATCGCGTGTTGCGGCGAAACCAAACAAATGATAATGTAAAACAAACGTGATTAGAAAAATTTAGTTTATCGTCGTACCGTATTATGATACCAAATAAATACTTTATTTTGAGTATAACTTTGTTTTAACAAAACTTGTAACAGAATATCAGGGAAAGAAATCAAGCACAACTATTTACTTAAGTTTTTAGAAAAAAGTTATAAATGTAACTTATTAAAGAAGTATTAAATTAATAGATAAATTAATATATGTTAAAAAAAGAAAAAAAACAATTATTAAAAAAAGGTAAAGGAAATAGATGTTTAAAAAAAAGAAAAATATGTTATTAAAAGTAAATATAATAATAAACTATTATAATATATTAACTAATAAAATAATAAAAGAATAAAAAACTATATATTATTATAAAAATAAAGTTACTATTCATCTTCTTTCGAAACCAATATATATATATATATAAGTATTATCTTCTTTTTCTTTGTTTTGAGTAATTAACTAGGTGTAGGACCCGTGTAACCACACGGGTAAGTTTAGTAATGATCGAAAACAAATACTAAAAAACAGATTATAATATATCATTTAAATTTTGGTCTTTAGTTCTATATCTTTATAAAGTAATGTTGAAGACAGTATGTGTGACCACATGGGTAGTTTTAATAACCATCGAAATAGATTATAATACATCATTTAAATTGTTTCTATTTAGTTCATATTTGATATAGAAATTAACTAACTAACTAACTCAAAATTTCTTGTCTAAAATAAAAGCATGACCTAATTTTATATTGTCTAATAATTAAAGCCTGCCCTAATTCAAATAACCAAATGTTATTGAACAGTTCAATAAAGCCCCTTATATTTGATCCAATTAAGCTTACTGATGGATTAGATTTTGTAGGCCCGTTAAACCCCTTCTATCAAATATGAATTAGATTTGTTAAAGACATCTATGAAATGTCCTTAATACCCTTATCCCTTAATATCCACATAATCTCAAATATATATTAAATGCACCGATCATCATCATCATCACACTTCTAAAAAAATCTCCAAATCTCTCTCTCAACTCTCAATACCGATCATCATCATCTTCATCCATCTTCATCCGTCTTCATCATCTTCATCTTCAAAACAGAGGTTTGTATCATCATCTTATCTATATATGTTTTTGATATTTGTGATGTTTTTGTGAAAAAATACAGGGTTGATTTTGGTATTTTGGTTTAAGTTTTTGATAATGTTAATCTGAATGCCGGTTGATGATGATGATGATAATCAGTTATTTGTGAATGATTTTGTGAAAAAAGAGAGGGTTGATTTGGGTATTTTGGATTCAGTTTTTGATAATGATAATCTGAATGCCGCATGATGATGATAATCAGTTTCTTGTGAATGTTTTTGTGAAAAAACAGAGGGTTGATTTGGGTATTTTGGTTACAGCTTTTGATAATGATAATCTGAATGCCGCATGATGATGATAATCAGTTTTTTGTAAATGTTTTTGTGAAAAAAAAGAGTTGATGATGATGGTAATCAGTTTTTTGTGAAAAAACAGAAGGTGGATTTGGGTACTTTGGTTTCAGTTTTTCATAATGATATCTGAATGCCGCATGATGATGTTGATAATCACTTCTTTGTGAAAAAATAGAGGGTTGATTTGGGTATTTTGGTTTCAGTTTTTGATAATGATAATCTGAATGCCGCATAATGATGATGATGATAATCAGTTTTTTTGTGAATGGGTTGATTTGGAGTATTTTGGTTTCAGTTTTTCAGGTTTGTTTGTGATGTTTTTGTTATGTTTTGTTTTGCTCTGTTTGTTTGTTTTGTTTTTGTTCTGCTTTGTTATGTTTGTTTGTTTGTTTTGTTTATTTTGGTTTGGAAAAAACAGATGGTTGATTCGTTTTGCTTTGTTCAGGTTTGTTTGTGATGTCTTTTGTGAAAATATTGTACAGAATGGCTGCGGATGTAAAGATACGCAAAACACCAACTACGAAGGCGAGAAGACTTGACAACCTCCTAGAAGATGGTGCGGTGCACATAAGGAACTGATTGATCAAAACGATCAATTGCATATGAATGAATACAACCCCATTGGTAGATATGTAATTAGCGAGCTCTGGAATTTCAAGGAAAATCGAAGAGCTACAGTGGGGTTATATTCATTCATATGAATGAATATAACCCCAGTGGCAGATATGAAATTAACTACACTGGGGTTATATTCATTCATATCTGCTACATTTCGAAATGCACCCGTCAGTAAAGATCCACAATTGGTTGTGGTAGTATGACGTTTTGTCTCTGTATTGTATGTTACGGTCTTTTGTTATCGAGTCTGTAAGTTCCATCAAGTCTACGAAGTTGGTATGACGTTTTATCTCTGTATTGTATGTATTAAAAGTTTACATTTAATATACAATTTTGGCTTTAATAATTTGTTATATATAGTATACCTTTAATTATTAGATTGCATTTATTTAAAAAGAGTTAATTATTAGATTGGATTTTTTAAAAAGAATTAATTTAAATTATTAAATCAATGATTTCTTAACAAAAAAGCAAGAAAAGAATTTAGGGGCTCAGGTTAATATTTCACTCATACCACCGGTTCAAACGGTCAAACAGACGGCACATTGACGGAGGGACTCAAATTGTTATGAATTTATAAGCTCAGGGGCTCAAAAAATGAAAAAATGAAGTTAAGGGCTCAGGTTGATGTTTCAAACAAACGACAGGGACGCAAATTGCTTTTTTAGTTAAGTATACATTAAACTTGTCGACTGATTAACTATAAAAATAAGAAAAGCATAACTAACGAAAGAAACATTATTTGTTGCCAATATACCAGTTCAATACAAGGGAAGCATAACAAACACACAAGTAAAGATGTTAGGATCGAAGACACTCATGACTGTGTTTGTTTGTATAAATTGAGCAAATCAATAGATATGAATTGACATTAAATGCAGCGCAAATGAAAACACCTGATACTATTACAATAAACAAAGTAAACAACTGTTTTTTCATTCCATTGCTTCATTCCAAACAGGGCTTTGGTTAGTAGCACTTGATTTAGGGCAGTAGATTAAATAGCAGCATTTTGTCTTCAGCAGTTGTTGTACACAAGCAGTACTTAATGGACAGCAGTTGTAGTATACAAACAGTGGATGAGGCCATCAGATGTTATAACCACTTTCAAGGGGAAAGTCTAATGCAAACAGCTGCTTATGATGAATAGCAGTGGACAGTATTTAGAAAACAGATGTTTGAGCACAACAGTAGTTAGGGGTAAGGAAATGAGAATGATTTGAAAGACTATTAAATCAGCAACTGTTTAATGAGATTATGTTGAATGATTTTGTCTTGCGTAAACACAATATCATTTCCAACATCTGTTGATGGTGATTTATGAAATACCTGCAAGAATGCCATCCTTAACAAAATACATTTTAGACACAAATTGTCAATCTTTATATGTCAGCAGTTTTTACATTCCACTGCTTCATTCCAAGCAGGGCTTTGGTCTTTAGCAGCACTTATCTTAGGACAGTAGATTAAATAGCAGCACTTTGTCTGGTGCAGTTGTTGTATAGAAGCAGTACTTAATGGACAGCAGTTGTAGTATACAAAAAGTGGATGAGGGCCATCAGATGTTATAACCACTTTCAAGGGGAAGGTGTAATGCAAACAGCTGCTTATGATGAATCCACTGATGTGGACCAGTTTTATTTGTCCCAAACAAATATCGACTTTCAAGGGGAAAGTCTATTACAATGGTTAATAATAATATTATGATATTGAAAAATAAGATGGTGGTACCTCTTCAAGGGCAAATACACCCCAAATAGAACAAAAAACAAACAAACTACACAGAAGCCTATACAAAATCAAACTTTTACAAAATTCTGCTAGCAATAAACACTTCTTCATTCGATATTAAATAGTATTACAAAATTCTGAGTTTGAAAAATATTAAAAACTAAACATTACAATTAACACTTCCTAGGATATCTATTTCTCTGGCCTTCTTCCATGCAATTTCATTTTTTGTTTTAATTTGCAGATCTGCTAGCATATCACAGGTCTTCTGATCCTGTTTCAGCAGATGTGTCATAAACTCTTCTGCTTTTTCTTTAAACTCTGATGGAGGAGAAGAGACAACTTCATCCAGCGATGCAATGCTACTCCACGTCTGCTTATAATATTTATCACTTACCAACGCAACTTTTTTGTTGACTTCTTCAGCTTTTCTCTGTTCATGGAGTGACCATCTTGAATATTCAGTTTTAAGATCAGTATTATCCGACCAGTGGTAGAAGGTTTTGCTTGCCATTTGGAATGACTGTGAGTGGTTTTGGACGTTGAAGGGTTTTTTAAAAATGAAGTCTTGATGTTTTCAAGTAGAGCAATCATGATCCTTTATAGTGTTTGAAATATTTGATAGGGTAAACGAAGAGACGTCTGCTAATAAAGATCATTTTTCAAAGGTTTTACATTAAAATGTTTGATAAGGTAAATGAAGAGACATGTTGGCCATATACACGTTTTTCATTATTAAATCATTACATGTATCAGGTTTTTAAATATAAATTTTTATTTAATGGTTGCATTTAAACCTGACCTTTGGGCTGATACATATCCTATATAATATCATTGCGAATTCAAATATTGTTTCATCATAACCAGATTCATTCAGTGAAATAGAAGAGCAACTCTTATTGTTTTGCCTTAGTTGTTATAAATACATTAAAATGGAGTCACATACTTCTGCACAATCTGAGGATTTCAAGCAACGCTTTATTAAAGAAATCGAAGAGCAAGTTTTTGCTGATAGGAGTACTCTTCAAGAGTTGAAGAGATGTTTTAACGGATTGCAACTTGGTCTGCTGACAAGAGACCAAGTTTCAAGAGACCTGAGGGCGATGCCGACTACTTCCGTTCGTGACATGTGTGTTGCGAATAATATAGAGTGTGGAGACAGAGACCTGGACTTCATGAGAAAGATCAATGACATACATCGAGAAGTGCAGTGCTCCATGGAGTTGAAGTTAAAGTTTCTTCATTCTTGCTATTAGACTTTAAGTGTCTGATTACTTTTTTTTTTATGTAATTGTAACTTTTTTAATATTTATACTATAAACGATTTAATTTTTTTATGACACTTTATTTTTGCTTCTGTTTCATTATAATTTTAGGTATGGTTTTGGACTGACCAATTTTTTTTGGGTTTTGTTTTAAATGCTGAATTTTTGATGTGTTATAGGTTCTTCACTCAGAAACAATTTTTTTGGGGTTTTGTTTTAAACGATACAAGTAAAACTCTAAAGCAGGTATGATATGAAACATATTTTTCTCGATTGTTAAACAGGCGGTAACGCTAAATCAGTGTAGTGAAAATGAAAAGGAAATAATACCTGATGAATGAACCTGACGGTCCGATTATAAACCACTGATCACCCTAAAAATAAACCACATACCAACAAACAATCACAAAACAAAACAAAACAAACCAAATTCAAGAATCAACTCTGTAAATATAATCATGTAGTATGGATTTTACCTAGCTAAATAGTGTATCATAAAGTGCCATAAGACCGTTTTGTCGAAAAGAATAACTATAAGTCATTGATATAATAAAAATCTCACCGGAAATAATTAATAAAAATGTAAATTACAATACCTGTTGATGGTGATTTATGAAACATCTGCAAGAATGGCATCCTTAACAAAATACATTTTAGAGGCAAATTGTCAAGTTTAATATGTCAGCAGTTTTTACATTCCACTGCTTCATTCTAAGCAGGGCTTTGGTCTTTAGCAGCATTTGACTGAGGGCAGTAGATTAAATAGCAGCACTTTGTCTTCAGAAGTTGTTGTACACAAGCAGTACTTAATGGACAGCAGTTGTAGTATACAAACAGTGGATGAGGCCATCAGATGTTATAACCACTTTCAAGGGGAAAGTCTAATGCAAACAGCTGCTTTTGATGAATAGCAGTGGACAGTATTTAGAAAACAGATGTTTGAGCACAAAAGTAGTTAGGGGTAAGGAAATGATAATGATTTGAAAGACTATTAAATCAGCAACTGTTAGTGCAACAGTCAATAAGCTTTTGACAAATGTTTTGAGCATCTGCTATTCTAAAGAAAGGAATGATTTTGTCTTGCGTAACCACAATATCATGTCCAACATCTGTTGTTGGTGATTTATGAAATATCTGCAAGAATGCCATCCTTAACAAAATACATTTTGGACACAAATTGTCAATCTTTATATGTCAACAGTTTTTACATTCCACTGCTTCATTCCAAACAGGGCTTTGGTCTTTAGCAGCACTTATCTTACGGCAGTAGATTAAATAGCAGCACTTGGTCTGGTGCAGTTGTTGTACAAAAGCAGTACTTAATGGACAGCAGTTGTAGTATATAAACAGTGGATGAGGGCCATCAGATGTTATAACCACTTTCAAGGGGAAGGTGTAATGCAAACAGCTGCTTATGATGAATCCACTGATGTGAACCAGTCTTATTTGGCCCAAACAAATAACGACTTTCAAGGGGAAAGTCTATTTCAATGGTTAATAATAATTTTATGATATTGAAAAATAAGATGGTGGTACCTGTTCTTCTAATTTGAAAACATGAATATTGAAATGCTGATGCAATTGTTCTTTTGCATAATTAATGTAAAACTGCTAAATTAGCCATAACATAAGAGCAAATACACCCCAAATGGAACAAAAAAAAAAAAAAAACAAACAAACTACACCGAAGCCTATACAAAATCCAACTTTTACAAAATTCTGCTAGCAATAAACAGTTCTTCATTCGATATTAAATAGTATTACAAAATTCTGAGTTTGAAAAATATTAAAAACTAAACATTACAATTAACACTTCCTAGAATATCTATTTCTCTCGCCTTCTTCCATGCAATTTCATTTGCAATGGAGGTAGAAGACAGGTGTGTTATTTCTCATGTTCAAGATAACCACTTCCGCAACAGAGAGTTTCTTCTTATTACATTAACCTGTATCATCTGAACTGTTTTGACCGATCCTTTGTTTCTTCCTCTCTTCTTGCTCACATGAACACGAAAGAGGTTATCTTGAACATGAATAATAACACACCTATAAAACAATGTTAAAAAAACATGTGTTAGTATTATAAGCTTATTAAAAAATGAGACCATATTAATTTAAAATTTAACCTTATGATAACCAAGAGGCAATCTTCGTATAGTCTGAGACATAAAGCATCCTTGAACGTGGGTCATCGGCCAAATCAAATACTAAAAAGCAGATTATATCCCTGCATGAAAAACAAAATCGATAAATTTAAGGAAAATGATTTTGAAAGATGATAACCCAACAGTATAGGATCTAATTCTACAACTCCGATAAATGCAAGGGTGTTCTCAAATAATGGTTCATAGATGTTTGAAAACCAACAAAGAACGACAAATGTCCGCAGTGCTGCTTCGTTGGACATTTGTCGGTCTTCAAACATCTAGGAAGCATTATTTGAAAACACACATGAATTTACCGAAGCTGTAGAATTAGATCTTCCACTATTGCGTTATCATCTTTCAATCACATTTTCCCTAAATTTATCAATTCTGTTTTTCATACCTCCCAAAGCCACCTATCCGCCTGCAAAGAGATCGAAATGAATGTGAAATGATTTGAGAAACCACTGTTTTAACCAAACAGTGGTTTCAAACATATGTTTTCTCCACAAACCACTGTTTTAACCAAACAGTGGTTTCAAGCCACCGTTTCAACACAACAGTGGTTTCAACCACTGTTTTCTCCACAAAACACTTTTTAATATGCACCTTATGCACTGAAACCATAAAGTAGTTATGCCTTTGATTCGTAAACCCTTTTTTCTTCACACAACAGTGGTTTTAACTATTTGGATCATGTTTGATCTTAAACGGGTAAAACTGAAACAATGGAACAATAAACTGAAACAAAAATACTAAAATCCTAAAAAATGATGTACTTTAATCAAAGGGAATTGAACAAAATTAAGTGATTGATAAACTTACAAATCATGATGAGAGAGCCTATGAATTCATACCTAACTAATAATAAACATACCATAATCAACTTAACACTATATACTTATACCTAACCAACTATAAATAATCAATAAATTTCATAACATAATGTTTATTTTTACAAAACACAATATATTGAGATTCATCAATTTGTAACTTCTATCATGCTCATTAAAATACCATTCGCTATCATCACTTCATCATCAAACAGACAATTAAACCAAGACACGAACAGTATCTTACTTGAACAAATCAAACCCTTGACGACCAAAACAGAGGCAACCTTCCTTAATAACACCTCATATCTTCATACACAGAAACATCACTTCCAGTTCCAGCATCTTGACGAATGTCCCCTTTGGAATTCATACGGTCAACAAAAGTCACCCACGCAGGCCACGGATGATTAGGAAGGAATCGATTTAAAAAAACAAAATTAGGAATGATATTTTCTTTAAACAAAGAATTATACTTGTTATCAGATGAAAGCATACCTACTAGAAGATTGCGATGGTGTAGCTGATTAGAGAAGATAAGAGATTAGGGATTAATAAATGAAATCCAACATTTTTAGAGATATAGAGATGAAATCCTTACCACGGTCGCAAGAATCAAGATTGTGTGTGAACAGATAGAGAACGCAGAAACCCTAGATGGAGGAGAAAAGTGAAGTTATTAGAATTTTCATTGTACCAAAACAGAGAACAAATATTGACATTAATTGGTATACCAAATCTGACACAGTTCGCGGCGGTGTTGGTCTCCTATTTTAGGGTTGACGGCGAAGTAGCGGCGGAGTCCGGTGGTTTAGAGAGAGAGAGAGAGAGAGTTGAGAGAGAAATGGATAGTGAGAGAGAGAGTGGAATTGACGGTTTTAATTTTGAAAATGAATTCAGGATTATATTTTAGAGAGAGAGAGGAGGATTAAAGTTATGATTTGAATTTTAAAATTGATTTTGAAATTCCCTCCTTAAAAAATTCTATTATATACAATATATTTTTTCATAATAATAAAATATTGAAAAGAGAATTATGACATCAGCGGAGACAAGTGGCATACCTTAATGATTGACACATAGGCAGATTTACATCAGCCAATAATATCTTATTATAGATAGTATAGATGTTAAGGGTTGAAAGTTGGAGATCATGGAAGTGGATCAAAATTAAAATTGACAGATATTAGTTTGAAAAGTATAATTTTAGTAACATATAAGAGTTATTGCATAGGTCTTACACGTCTGAATTAAAGTTTAAAAAGTCAGATCTTTTAATTTACGTACTTTAGATTTTTTTAACAAGTTAGTTTTAGGACTACTCAATTTTAAGTTAAAAGAGTCATCTAATACAGATTCATCGTTTTTAAGACTACGGAGTATGGTTCTATTTACCTCACCTTAACCTCCACCTCACCATCTTCTTCTTCCTCCATAAAAAAGAAATTGTTTCCCATCCATCTCTTTCAATAATATTAAGAGAGAGAAGCAAGAGAGAGACAAAGAGAGTTCAACAGGCAGGGAGGACGGGGAGGAAGCCCCGATTGCACCGACGAAAGGATGGAGGGGGAGGGGTGTTCCTCGATGGGAAGGGGTGCCACCTTACCATCTCGCTTCCACACCCCACCGTCTAACATGGTTGTTAGTGCTAGAACCTAAATATATTATCAACTACTACATTATCAAGTGTCGGCGCCGACCAGGCAATAGTCCTGTCCCTTTATTGGGCTAAATGGGCGGCAGCTTCAACAGTGCCAGGCTCCTCTATTGGCCCAACAAATTTACGATTTTATCCTCTTTAAAATTACGATTTTGGCATCAGTTAAAAATTATGTTTTTGCCTTCACCTAAAAATAAATTTACGTTTTTGCTCCCAGCTAAATATTTCAATTTTGCCCCCGGTTAAAAATTACGATTTTGCCCCGTTTCAATTTACAGTTTTGCCATTAGTTTTTTTTTCCTTTAACAATACGATTTTCCCATCAGTTCAAAATTATGTTTTTACCCCACTTAAAAATAAATTTACGCTTTCGCTCTCAGCTAAAAATTTCAATTTTGCCCTCTGTTCAAAGTTACGATTTTGCCCCGTATAAATTTATAGTTTTGTCATTAGTTTTTTTTTTCTCACAGCCAAGTTACGATTTTACCCTCAACTTAAATTTACATTTTCCCCATCGTTTTTGTTTGTTTTCCTAGTGACATTACAAGTTTGCCCCCAGTGTAAAATTACAGTCGTGCCGACAACTTTCTGGCACTCCCCCGTTGGTCCATTTAGTTTACAATTTATCCCCGAATTAAAATTATGATTTGGCCCTCAATTAAAAATTACGTTTTTTCCATCGTTTTAGTTTTTTTACCAAAACTATAAAGGTTTTTTGTTTTAATTGCTTTACTCGATTAATTTTTTTTTCGTGTCAAGAAGTTGCCTAACACTAGGTCATTAGTCCTGAAAAATTACAGTTTTGCCCTGAGCCCAAAATTACGGTCTTATCATCGTTTTTGTTTTTTTTTCTAGCAAAATTATAGTAGTCTTTTTTTAATTGGTTGAGAATTATTCGACCATTGCCCCGCAACGCGGGCGAGGCATCTACTAGTTACAAAACAAAAAGCACATAACCCAAACATCCAACTTTTAGAAAATAGGCCCCAATAGTTTGACAAGAATCCAACCATATGGACTATTTATATAATTGTTGGGTTTATATAAATATATATTATTTTTGGTCAACAATATCGGTGGTCCGCCAAAGCAATAACGAAGGTTAACGAGGATGAATGGTGGGTCGCGGTTTAAATGACCGTTGACAACAGACATTTTATAGAAAAAATAATTCAAATTATTTTATTTTTCCATATATAATAAACACATGCATACACACACTTATTTTTTTCCCCATCTCGACTCTCAAATTCTATACTCTCGAAAACTCTACTCTCAAATCTACTCTCGAAAACTCTACTCTCAAATGGCAAGTCGTTAGACCGAGCAAGAGAATATCGTCGTTGCCATGAGTTGGGTGGATGTGGTTGAGTTAGGGATACCTTCAGATTCACATCGATGTTGAAATAGGGTGTATCCACATTCTATCAATATATGGGTGAAAAAGTTTGTAAAATAAATGAAATTTTAGGAAGGTTTATGGGTCTACGAACAAAGTTTACACATTTTGAGATGTGTTATGTCAATGCCTTGAACCGCGAGAAGGGTTTACTCGAGGATGAAGTGCTTGCCGCGGCACATAGTGAGTTCTAAGTGTAAAAGTCCGTTCGTGCAAAATTAAATAAAATTCTTTATTAATAACTTGAAATACAACTGGAAAAGCAAAGCTGAATTACAAAGCTGTTACAACTGAAATAAAAAGAAAAACAAGAACATAATTACAGAAATTAAAGCGGTTCTTGGCTGAGGATCCACTACAAGAAAACTGGGGTTTTAGTACGCAAAAAAACGCCCTAAAATGCTATTTTATAGGACCTTTAATTTAATAGGACCAATGGTAAAAGCGTTTCATGTAAAGCGGTCGTAATAAGTCCTGGAACTAAAAAAGCGTCCTAACATCTCAAATAAGATTATGAAACCAATTTTATGGTCGCGTAATATGTCTTTGAACAACAAAAATAGTGTCCTAATAAAAACATATTAGGACACTTTTACGATGTTCTAACATGTGCTTACATACTTTTAATCTTTTGATACACTTACAAGCGTTCTTAGAAATTAATTGATAGGACCCTTATGATGTAACATTATAGCTAATTTAGTACCAAGAAAATGGTCCTAATATACCAAATAAGATTATGAGACCAATTTTATAGTCGCATAATATGTCTATAGACAACTTAAATAGCGTCCTAAAAAGAACATATTAGGACACTTTTACAATGTTCTAATAAGTGATTACCTACTTTTTAATATTTTGATACACATAAAAGCGTCCTTAAAAATTAATTTATAGGACCCTTATGATCACTACAAATAAAAAGCCATTCAGTGACACACAATAAGTGCCACAAAAAATCAAATAAGTGCCACTATAGGCCCTTATTGGAATGAGCGGCTCACATAAAAGTGACACTAGAAGCGGTGACGCTAAAGCCTTTTAGTGGCACTTTTTTGTGTACCGCACATTTTAATAAGGCCTTTAGTGGCACTTTTTTAGTGCCGCACATTTCAATTGGATCTTTAGTGGCACTTTTTAAATGCCACTACAAACTTTGGGGTTTTTAGTGACACATAATTTTTGCCACCAAAAACACATCAAATTAAATGCCACTATAGTCATTTATCATGTTAACTGTAACTAACTAAAATCATTATTTATTTAAAATATTAAATAAAAAAATATAAAATGCCGAAATTGTAATATCATCACTTCAATAAACAGTTATGTTCCAGACATATTCCAAGCATCTAAGAGTGTCAATTTAGTAAATACCAAACATATAGAACACAAACTAACAAATGTTTGAATAAAAACATGAAACTTCAATGCAATCATGAACCTTTTTCATAATCTTCATGTGAGTAAAATGATCTTCATGTTAACTCTTTCTTAGTTTCTTAGCAATGATACTAGTGGATACTTGCTAAAAAAAATAAAGCCCTTTTAACAAGCAAACAACGAGGACACTATTCGACGTGTAAATAATAAAATATTGTCCACTACTTATGTAAAAACTGGGAAGATAAAAGTAATTACCATCATCATTATAGCTTCTTTCAAATGATATATGGTTAACTAATAAAGGGTTGTTAGGGACCGAAGAATCAATACTAGGGACCTATACATATAACTGAAAACATATGTTAATACATAAATTTGTAACTATAAACAGAACAAACAGTAGTACATGCAAGTACCTTTATGTTCATATTGATAAGAAAGACAAGATAATATTTTACCATAGTTCTTGCCTCACATTTAATTTTCTCTGCCTCCGATGTTTGCTGCTTCTCTTCTAATTTGGAATAAAACTGAAGTAAAATGAACAAAAATTATAAAATAAAGAGAGAATTAGCATCCTGGTAGCATCTTTAAAAGATGTTAACGTGTCACAAGATGTGACTATACAGCTTGAAAAGGGTCGACTCAAGTTGACTACAAACATTTTTACCCAAAACTTGAACTTTTGTTATTAATTGGTGTGACATATAGTATAACTAAGAAGTATCTTTGAATTTCTACCTTCAACTCCATGTGGTGTTAATATAATAATAGTTTTACAATACCTCATATCGTATATGCTTGACATAGAATATTAACCGAAGACAAAGAGTGTGTAATTTGCTTCAGGTGTACACACACGATGCTTAAATTTGACCAGTGAGTGAAAAACTGATGCATACTCAACTTTTGTGATGAAATAAGCACAAATATATGCACATGTAACAGAACATAATAATCAAATTAACAAGCCATGAATAAAGCATGTTTAAATAGCATAATCAATGTAAATATAATCCTATCTCATAATTTAATATATTTACATGGATTATGGATATTAATAATATTGGGATGTTACAAAGATGCAATGCCAATCAGCCTATGACAGGGGTGTTTGCTTTTGAATTAAAAATATAAAAAATAATGACTTTAACGGAGATGGTTCAAGAGACACTAACATCCTGGTCAGAGTTAGCATTGAAAAAAAAAAACAAACATGACGACCATATTATCACACCAGACAAAACCATTTGAATCTAATATGGTCTTTGTATCGAATTTTCTAGTTTTATTAACTATCAATTTATCTAAGACCAAGCAAGTCAATCGAGTAAAGTAGAGACTTGTTCGGGTACCTGGAAATGAATGCAGGAGGCATAGGGTGAAAGCAAGTCCCAAATTGCTCAAAACTAGGGGCTTTATGGTTCAAATAAACAGGAAGTTAAGAACTTCCTATACTTAGTTCAAAACTACATTGAACAAACAAAATAAAATCTAGTAAACATATACACTAAACTGATGTTTAAATGAAATAATGAATGTATTAATAGCTAGAAAACCCCCACCTTTAAGAATAACCATGGTAGACGAATCGAGAATCATCATTGAAAACCACCGTCGACAATCATCACCATTACGGTTCCTCTTGCTCATCTTCGTCCATAACGGTTGTGTAGAGGAAGGAGATTGGTGATGAAACGATATTGGAGAGGTGGGGCGATTTAGGGTTAAGAGTGAGAGAGAGCCGAGTTTGAGATCTATGAATTGGGGATATTGGCCCTAATCGACTAATACTTGTCATGGTTAACCTTACTTGACCAAAATTGGCTCTAACTAACCACCATCGACCAAAGCATGCCCATATTATTTAATCTTAACTAGGTGTAGCACCCGTGTAACCACACGGGTAGGTTTAGTAATGATCGAAATCAAATACTAAAAAACAGATTATAATATATCATTTAAATTTTGGTCTTTAGTTATATATCTTTATAAAGTAATGTTAAAAACAGTATGTGTGACCACACGGGTAGCTTTAATAACTATCGAAATAGATTATAATACATCATTTATATTGTTTGTATTTAATACAACTAATCAAATGTTATTGATCAGTTCAATAAAGCCCCTTATATTTGATCCAATTAAGCTTAATAATAGATTATATTTTGTAGGCCCATTAAAACCCTTATATCAAATCCGGCCCCAAATTCTAATCACTCATCTACCGTTCCATTTCCATCTCCGAACTTCGAAGGGCGACAAACCAACGACAGGGAGTGTTAAAGATTTTTCCTTATCAGCAAAAGGTAATCGAAAACGTATTGATTCGATTTTGTTTTTCTGAAATCTTTGCTTCATGTAATTTTTTATACCACGCTTGCATGTATGATTTTTTATCTTAGGTTTGTTCTTTTATATGAACTGTAATTTGTGATCATGTTTGTTTATTTGATTTGTTATACTTCAGATTCCATCATATGAATGTTCGTATTGATGTTCGATTGAAGTTTTTACTTTTGTATGGATGTTCGATTGAGGTGTAGATATTTAGGGCTATGTTAAAAATGATTGTTTATCAGTTGTTCTATAAAGATTTTTTAAGATTATGATGTTTAGTAAACTTTCAGTTGGTGTTCTTGACAGATTTTATCAGATTATATTTCACATGTTTGGGGTTTTGTATCACACTGTCAAAAATAGAAACATATTAATAAGCTTTAGAAACTCTCGGCATCGAAAATAACATTTGTTATTTCACATTGTTGACATTGAATATACCCAAATAACCTTTTAACGTTATATAATATTTTAGTCTATTAGTTATATTCTTTTTAATTGCATTAATTAGAATAATCTTTTAACTTTTTTCATAAATAATGCTCATCAACTTAAAATCATTGTTGTTGATAGATCAGTTGACTTTGGTTAACATATGGATGAAAGTATATGTTTAAAATCACTGTTGGGTTAAACAGTGTTTTGAGGAGAAAACAGTGGTTTGTCATTGGACAAACAGTGGTTTGACCATGGTCAAGCAGACTTTTGAACCACTAAGAGTCATAGTTTTGCAAACAGTGGTTTGACTTTGGTCAAACAGTCTTTGGTCAAACAGATTTTTTTAAAAAAAAGTGGTTTGACTTTGGTTAAACAGTGGTTGCTTACTATTGCTGTTTCCTTTCATCATGTTCTCTCAGTTACTTACCATCTTTTAACGTTTTTCTCTTTTTATAGAAAGATGTATGGTTTTGCTTGTTACATGACCGACAACCAAAGGAAATCTTTGGTTAGTATTTTAATCTCAGATATGGCGAATTTATTTTCTTTATAATTTCATGTTAGACAGTTCTGATTTTAATATACTTATACATAGGTTCTGCCAAAAAAGTATAAGCAATGGATAAAAGAGTTTAACTATCCTGTTGGGTTTGTCAAAGTACGGACAACTAATGGGCAAGTCTTTGAAGTCAAGATATATGATATAGGAAACTTCTATTATCTCTACAATGGGTGGTATTCCGTAGTTCAAACTTTGAAACTACAATCTGGATCATGGCTCGTATTTCAGTATGAAGAAGCATTACAAAGTTTCCGGATATTTTATTTCTATGACAATATTGCATTTGCTCCATCTGATTATTTTTACTACAGACCCAATGGCGATTTTGATAAACCTGATGCTATGGTATGTAGTTCGCAATCTGGGTTCGGTATATTTATTATTGTTTCTTATTTATTATGGTTCCATATATGAAACTACTAATATTTTTTTCTCGTTGTAGCATATCAATCGTTTATTTGTACATCACAAGATGGACAATACCATTCCAAATAATCCGGTTGTTATTAGAGGTCCTGGGAAGCATAAATTTTTTATTCGAATGGATGTTAGTGACAATAAGCTTTACATAACAACTGGATGGGGTCGGATTAAGAAGAAATTTTCACTAAGTGATGAACATCTTCTTGTGTTTGAAATGATTGATCTTCACACTTTTGATATGTCTGTTTTCAATTGTTCCAAGGATGCTGATTTAATGTTGCCACCGGAATTATATGCTGCTATTAAGGAAGAAGTGGTAGAAGAGGTTATCAGTATCTCTGATGGTGAAGATGTGGATGACATAACTAAGGACAATGAAACTGAAATGCTTGCTGTAACTACGAACAACGAAACTATTCCAGTAGTTTTCCGTGTGGACAATCATTTTGTAAGTTTCTGTAACCAAAAAGTAGTAACAGGACCTTACATTGTGTTAACCATATTATAATACTATTTTTGTTAACATTATTTTTTGTTTGTTACAGCGCATTAAAAAAGTTCTTGCTAAAAAACTTGGGTTGGATAGGAAAAGAACTTTAAAGATTGTAGATGCTGCTGGAAATGTTTGGGATGTTCGAGTTGGTATCGAGTCTCCTGATGATCGGTTTTACATAAAAAACATGAAACAGTTTGTGAAAGATAAAAACTTGGTTCCTCGTGAAGAGTTTAACCTTAAGTTCGTCATGGGTAAAGGTATTTTCTTGTTTGACTGAATGGTTGTGGCGCTTTTTCAGATATTGTTATTTTGTATGGAAACAATGTTTTTTGTTTGTGGTTGCTGGTTTGCTCAAAACACTTTTGTAAAGGTTGGTAGTTTAGTTTTGATGTTGGTGGTACGAAGGGTTAGCTACTGAAAAGTATTACTTGTATTAGTTATTTCTTGTCTTTTGGATATATGTTATTGTTATTTATCTTTCATTATTTTATAATTGTTAAAGGTATCATTTTTTAAAAATGTATACTATATTTTAAAACAATTCTGTAAAATAACATCCATTATTATTATTAGATAAAAGAAACATGTTGATAGGATGTGCAAAACATAATACCAAATAACTTCAAACATTAAAAGACTTTTCTTCAAAATGCTATTTCTACAACGACTATAGATTTTGTAGAACTTCTTTGTAGACCACGTTAGTTGTGGTTTTACACACTTGTTTTCCCCTGTCACATATCAAGATCTTCAAACCCTTCCTGCTCTTTACTCGTGATACAGCAACGTATAGTTGTCCGTGACTAAAAACAGGCCTTGGAAGATATAAGCCTACACGTTCAAGTGATTGTCCCTGGCTTTTGTTGATGGTCATTGCAACGCATAGAGATAATGGGAACTGTCTTCGTGCAATTTTCACCGGTATTCTTTTATCGGACGGTGTCATTTTCAATCTTGAAATCAAAGTATGATGACCTATATTATTTCCAGTAATAATCTTTGCTTCGATTACAAGTTTTCCAAGTTTTGTTACTTGAAGTCGTGTACCGTTACACAGACCATTTGTTTGATCAATGTTTCTAAGTAACATTACCGGAGCTCCAACTTTGAGAACCAATTTATGGTTAGGTAATCCTGACAGATGCAATTTGTTTAATACATCCGGAGGAAACAATGCCATGTTAAGGTCGGTTTGATCCTCAGACTCACATAAAGTATCTGAACTGAGATATATCTTTTCTTCACCAGGCATACTATTTAACAGTTCTGTATTTATTGAATCCATAACTTCATTTGTGGGTGCAAGAATGGCTCTTTGTTGGAAGTAATTTGAATTGCATAAAAACTTTTGCATATCCGGATATGTGAAAGCGATCACTGAAGATATAGGATTGACTGCATCGAGTATAAGTAAATCATCTGGAATTTCAATTTCCACTTCTCTATCATTTGGACCACCAAGTAGACCATCACCAAGCCTTAAAATCCATTCAGCAAATTCCTTGCTCTCGTTAAAATTACTTGATTTGGTACCCATTTTTAACCTCATGTTTTCAGTTAACTTGAGTAACTGACAATCCTGCCATATATAAGAAGAATTCAATGAAGAATTTACAATCATGCTTCTGGTACCTTTTGGAATGACTGGAAGGATTTGTCTAAAATCACCGCCAAAAAGCACAATCTTTCCACCAAAAGGTTTGTTCTGCAAGGACGGATTATTGGAACGGGTTATATCTCTCATTGTTCTATCCAGAGCTTCAAAACAATGCTTATGTGTCATTGGCGCTTAATCCCAGATTATCATCTTAGTTTGTTTGATTAAGCCTCCTAGCTCACTGTTTGGTTCAATAGAGCATATAGAATCCTCGTTAACATTTATCGGAATTACAAACCTGGAATGAGCCGTTCTACCACCATCTAATAGAAGTGATGCAATACCACTGGATGCAACATTCAACACAACTTCACCATTGGAACGTAACACAGCTGCAAATGTTTTCCACAGAAATGTTTTACTAGTTCCACCGTAACCATATAGAAAGAAAACTCCCCCACTTCCTTTAACAACTACATTCATGACGGTTTGATACACTTTTCGCTGTTAATCAGTTAAAGATTTTAGGGAAGCTGCAAGTTCCTTTTTTAAGATAGCCCGATCATACGAAAGTTCCTTCATTATCAATTGATTGTTCAATGCTGAAGTGTAGTTGTCAGGAACATTTGGCATGTCAGTAAAGTTGCTTAACGTACTTCCATAACCAAGTAACAGTTTTTCGATATGTGCTAAGCAAATGTTTTCAATCTCTTCCTCTTTAAGAACCAAATCTAAAAAATACAACAGATGTTTAGTAATTAGATTTTTTAAACACTTGATTAAAGTAAAAATGGAATCTGAAATTTTATTTAAGTTTTTAAAATTACCAGGAATACCAGTAATCCTCTGTTGCTGATATAATATATCTTCACATAATAGAGATTTTGTTTCCTTCCAGAAATACCCGGCCTAGAAATGGAGTTTGACATCAAGAGCATTACAAAAAATGTACGCAAGAAATCAGAATTAGCCCATGCACTTGCTTCCTTAATGGCCATTAAATACTCCTTATCATCGTCCAACAGACCGCGAGCGAAACATGCATCTTTAAAAGTATGATATATTTTTCCATCAACTGTTTTATATCATTGAAACTCATTGGTCCTATAACGTGATTCAATAAAATTCTCAAGAAATAACAATCACCAAGTGATGGAGGTACATAATATATCCTACCAACTGCACCAAAAGGTTTTTTTCTACGTACCCACTTTCGTGTTTTGCGTATCCATACAAAGTATCTGGGGAACTCTATATACATCAAAGTTCTAGCAAATGCATCCGTTTGATTACATTTCATCCATTCTGTGAACATAGACATTTTCACAGTTGGGTTACTGACCACGTCACACAAGTTTGAATTATCGTCATAAACAATAGCCTGACCATCTTCACAGTGAAAAGGTAATATTTCGACAGATGGAAGCCGATAGTGTATGTCAAACTTAAAGATTCTCCAAGCAGCTTCACACGCTGAAATATATCTACAATCAAGATATGCTTTAACTTCATCTACTTCTGTTTCGTTTGAGAGATTTTCATTATTTGTCATTTCCTTGTTTTGAGGGTTCACATTAGCAGTGGAGGTACTTTCGTAAACAGAAGCTGTCACTCTATCCGGACCCTTATTAATGTATTTGAAGAGATATTTGATGGATCCTGTTTGGTTACACCACTCAACATTTATGTGGCACTGATACTTTTGGAGTAGCATAACATTGTACGGAACCACAAACCTATTGTCAAGTAAGACGCCATTTTTTCTACTGTGTTGCATGATTGACGACGTCGGTAGACAGGATATCCTTCAGAATCAACACAAGTCTCATCTACATATTTTTTCGGAAACTTCTTCGAACATTTTAAATTAACCATGCATGGAGAATGAGGATTGTCTGTACCACAAGGAACATGGATCATAAATTGTTTGAAAAGTTCATACAGTGAAGCATCCATCTCTTTGTCAGGTATTTCAGCACTAATAACCAAATCGATTTCTTTAGCCATTGGAAATTTGCTCTCGGCACTTAAGAACAAACATATATGAGCATGAGGTAGACCACGTTTCTGAAATTCGATTGTATAAATAACTGAAATATTACATCCAAAAAAGTGTTAGTAAAAGTATTATTTGAGAAATTAATTAAAACAATTTACATTGACTTACTTGCTTGTATCTCACCAAAGAATTTATGTTTCTTGAAATCTTGAATTAGATGATTGATTTTAATTTTGAATAACCGTTCGATAATATCCGGTCTATCTTGAGGGTTCAACCGTTTGTCTTTTAAACATCTATAAATCTCTGGCCAATTGGGATTACAAGTGACTGTTATGAAGAGATCCGGATATCCTACAGCTTTGCAGATTGCCATAGCATCTAGATACTTTTGCATCATATATCTCGCTCCACCGGTAAATGAAGATGGCAACAAAATTCGTTTTCCACAATTTGACGCATCGCTTTGGCCACTTTGAACACTTTGATTTAAATTCTTAAATGTTTGACTTCTAAGTTTGGGTTGTTGTGTCTTTATGTAAGCTAACCGTGCAGATTCTATCATTGTATACGCATCAACTACAAACTGTTGGAATAGCTTTTGGGCATTGAGTAACAACGAAAATTGGTTGGCTCTGTCTTGTATTCTGTAACTAAAGAACTCTCTCATTGTGGTATTGGTTCTAAGTATGTCACAATCAACTGAAACACCTCGATGTTTAATACCAAGTCTAAATCCATCTTCTGCATATGGGAAGATAAGTGGATATTGCAATGCAAGATAAGAGGGATGAAGCTCACTGATTCTCTGAAGATCGTCTGATTTTGTTTGAACTATGATATCTATTTTATCAAATGCTCCATCAAAATCACCAATTATTAAGGCAACAATTTCTTCAGTAGTAGGCAAGTTAAAAATTCTACCATCCTTATCCCTTACTCCAATGAGCTTGAGTCTTACATTTTGCCAATCATTTTGTTTAAAACAATCTCGTACCATTCTAAATGACTTCACAAGTGGATTGCATGAATCCAACATTTTTTTAAGACTCGATATGATGGCAAGATCAAGTTGTTGTTTAGTGTCTGTCTTCGAACCTTGCTCGACACTGTGTAAAAAACGACATTATTGTATAGATCAGATATATATAAAACACTTGACATAAATCGGAATTTACTGAATGCTTAATTTACCTTACAGCGTTTTGACGATTAAAATCCTCGTTTTGGGAATCATAAATATAAAGCTGTGAAAATTTGGGCTCTTCACCGTCATTCGGTAGCAGACTACCAATGCGATGGTAATTTTGTCCTTGCAGTCCAAAAACATAAGGACCTTTGGTTTTTTGAAAAGTTTTAGAAACCTTGCCACCAAGGGATGTGAAGGAAAACATCATGTTATATGCTCGAATGTTATTCATGAAATTACGGCTTTCAGGAGTAACTCTTTTGTAAAATCTTTCGAGCAGTGGAGGAGGAGCAGGTGAGGAAGGCAATTCAACGTCTCCGTTCGAACAACAAAGAGAAAAAGAAGATTTCTTAGAATCCAAATTACCCCAAGCATTTCATCTTTCCAAATCATTGCATGACAGAAAGAACATACAAAAATAGCATCTCCATGATCAACGTATATAGGCAGATAAAAAAACGATGATATAAGTGAAATATTAGGAGATTAAACTGTTATTTGGAAAGATACTTTGATAAGTTTAAGGAGGGTAGTTACCTCTTGAAATTCCGTAAATCTTTTTTACGATAGAAGATGGTAAACAATCATCCGGATAGGGATCATCAAAGTTAGACCTTTCACCAGGGTAGGAATTTTCTTTTCCTGCCGTTTCATTTTGGAAAAGGCAAATTAACATCGGTTACAACAGATAGGAAGATAAGCAATAGATTCGACAAATATAGTGACTCAGAAACCTATATTTAGTTTTGCATTAAAAGTAAAACACATACCACTAAACGCTACTACGGAACATTTTGGTAACTGTCGAGCTATTCTATTGTCAATATTATGAGGATTTGGAATATCACTTCGACGGGACCTTACTGTAACACGATGCACTTGCAAGACAAAATTTATAAATGTTATCAAACTTACATTAACATTCAATAAATGATTAACAGTAATAACAAAAGTGTATATAGCATACAGTTTGTAATATCTGTTAATGGACTTCTATCAATTTTATGATTTGATGGTTGAAGAGGAGTGACCATTGAAGATGTCCTGCTTAAATCAGCTACAATGGATAAATCAAATTTACTTATATCCATGGTTTTCAAACTTTGTTTCCTCTTTCTAGAGTCATAAACACCATAATTAGCCTTTCCAGATTGTCCTAAAATTCAAAGAAAGGGACAAGGTCAAATCAGATAGCATACCTTAAAAAAATAAGATTTATAACCTTACCAAGACTGGATGAATTCAGAGGGATTGTACTAACACATGTTCGATCTAAATTGTCGGGCGTGTGACATGCTGTACATGAAGAGATTTGGTTAACTTATGCTACAAACACTTACAATTTTCACATATGACCATAAAAAACATACCTCCATTATCGTTTTTTGTGATAGTAACATTGCCCAGAAGTGTATCAATAATAGGAGGTGTCTGTACAAATTGAACCACACCCCTGTTTCTACGCTTATTCAAGATAGACTTTCTTATCTTCCTTGATTCTTTGGACTGTTGGGGACTGCACTGTGGAAAATACTCTCTATGTCTTGGTATCAAATTCTTTTTACTCTCCATAACTGTACATAAGAATTGAGCACATATGTGTGATTTAGGGCTAGCTATAGGTGATTATTGTAATCACTGTCCAAAAAAACATTTATTCTCAACAGCTAGTGGTGATTGAAGATCCCTATTGAAAACCTACCTAAATAAGTGGATGATCACATCAAATGTTGAGAATAGATTTAAATAAATGAGATAGAAAAACCTACCATTTAGTGTTCATCGATTGCTTCCAAACTAAGAGCGTCTTGAATTATAGGTTGAGTTTTTGGCGCTAATTTTAAATCTTCACTTTGATTCATTCGAAAAAGAAGCTATAAACATAGCGGACAATATGAAATGGTGATTTAACATACCTGATTCATTTTGTGGGCCTTTGACAAGATTTTATGGTTCACAACTTATGGGCCATAAATTATTGAAAGAATTAGACCATTTAATTGCAAAATTAAGCCAAATTTGGGGGTCCTTTGGTTTTGTATAAAAAATATAACCAAGTGAAACTGAAAAATCCATAATTTATATGGATTTAAATAGTACATATTTTTTTATCATCCTTGTCTTGGTTTTACCAATATATTGGTTCCTACAATAAAATTATTACAACGCGATCCACAAGATTTATATTTTGGAGTTGAAGTTTAATGATAGATTTTTACCGAGTCACATTGTCCGATAATTTATGTGCACCAAGAAATTTATATGGATTTAACTACTACATGTTTCTAAACATTCTTGTCTTGGTTTTATTAGGAATTCATTGGACCCCTTAGAAACATCATAATTTATATGGATTTAAATACTACATTTTTTTAATCATCCTGTCTTGGTTTGACCAATATATTGGTTACTACAATGAAGTTACTATAACGCGACCAAATAGCCAACTTATTTAAAGTTGAAGTTTAACTCAAAGAATTATATTTATGAATTATATCCTGTCATAACGAAAATCGATTTAACTCAAAAAATATAACGAAAATTGAAGACAAAGTGCTGCTATTTAATCGACTGCCCTAAGTCAAGTGCTGCTAAAGACCAAAGCCCGGCTTGGACTGAAGCAGTGGAATGCAGAAACAGTGATTGACTTTGTCTATTGTAATAGTATCAGTGTTTAGCTAGCCGTAGTTATATGTAACAGTGGTTAAAGAGGAACGATAATAAGAGCCAAAAATGGTGAATGGTTGAACGATCAAATACTAAAAAACAGATTATAATATATCAGTGGATTCATCATAAGCAGCTGTTTGCATTAGACTTTAAATCATTCCTTTCATCAGAACCGCAGATGCTCAAAACATTTGTCAAAAGCTTATTCACTGTTGATTCATAAGAGGCAAACAATATGGTTCACATCAGCGGATTCATCATCAGGAGCTGTTTGCATTAGACTTTCCCCTTTAAAGTGTTTATAACATCTGATAGGCCTCATCCACTGTTTGTACACTATAACTGCTGTCCATTAAGCACTGCTTGTGTACAACAACTGCTGAAGACAAAG
The DNA here is from genome assembly GCA_030545235.1 of Helianthus tuberosus. Taxonomy (NCBI): domain Eukaryota; kingdom Viridiplantae; phylum Streptophyta; class Magnoliopsida; order Asterales; family Asteraceae; genus Helianthus; species Helianthus tuberosus. The sequence continues at coordinate 44,336,285 of CM060410.1, forward strand.
TCCTGCTATTTAATCTACTACCCTAACTCAAGTGCTGCTAAAGACCAAAGCCCTGCTTGGACTGAAGCAGTGGAATGAAGAAACAGTTGTTTAATTTGTCTATTTTAATAGTATCAGTGTTTAGCTAGCAGTAGTTATATGTAACAGTGGTTAAACAGGAACAGCTACAAAACTGGTTCACATCGGTGGATTCATCATAAGCAGCTGTTTGCATTAGACTTTCCCCTTTAAAGTGATTATAACATCTGATGCCCCTCATCCACTGTTTGTATACTACAACTGCTATCCCTTAAGTACTGCTTGTGTACAACAACTGCTGAAGACAAAGTGCTGCTATTTAATCTACTGCCCTAACTCAAGTACTGCTAAAGACCAAAGCCCTGCTTAGAATGAAGAAGTGGACTGAAGAAACAGTTGTTTACTATGTCTATTGTAATAGTATCAGTGTCTAGCTAGCAGTAGTTATATGTAACAGTGGTTAAAGAGGAACAGATAATAAGCAGCTGATGGCCCTCATCCACTGTTTGTATACTACAACTGCTGAAGACAAAGTGCTGCTATTTAATCTACTGCCCTAACTCAAGTACTGCTAAAGACCAAAGCCCTGCTTAGAATGAAGCAGTGGACTGAAGAAACAGTTGTTTACTGTGTCTATTGTAATAGTATTAGTGTTTAGCTGACAGTAGTTATATGTAACAGTGGCTAAAGAGGAACAGATAATAAACAGCTGATGCCCCTCATCCACTGTTTGTATACTACAACTGCTGAAGATATATTCAAACTCTATATTAAAAAAGTAGAATTTAGACTATGTCAAACTAATTTAGACATCCCATATACTATATTCACAAATCAAAAGCACACATTATAACCAAAGATTATATTTCCCAGCATATACAAAAAAGTAAACCACATAATGGTTTACCACATGTTCCAAGTTCATAAGTTACCAACATCTAAAACATAGAAAACAACTGTTTGAGTAGTTTAACACTTACCAACGACAATCAAACTTCAAACAACCACGTACTTAAGTACATACCAAAAACATAGCATGTTTACCATCAAAATATAACGACGTGAAAGAAGCTAAGTGTTAAGCCTAGAAGGCTTCCTCCGGATCCTTTTGTTGTTAGAAGAGAGTTCCCCAACATTTTGACCTTCTACATCCTGCAACGAACGTTTACCATTAGGACTGGTGGCCGAATCATTCTCGGCTTCGACAACGGAAGAGTAGGCCATAACATATACAACATCCTTCAATTAAATCACAAAACAACTACTAAGGTATCAAATAATGTAATATAATCTATACTAAACCAAAAAACAAAACTGTAGAATTCTTATTCACCTTTGAAATATCAGCACCGGCCATCTGTGAGGATTCAGATAATTGAACAGCTTTAATTTCTGAACCTTCTTGACTAAACACCTAATATCAAAATATTACCAAAAGGGAATTTAATTAAGATATTTAAATCAGTCAAAAATTGGGAAGAAAAAAATAAATCAATATAGGATATACAAAAACTCTTACCTCATCAGCAACCTCAAGAGCATTTCCATTATCATTGAGCTTCACTTGGCGTTCCCTTATATCATTTGCAGTTGAACCAATAAGCTTCATTAAATCTTTATCAAACATCACAAAAGAAACGCTGGCAGTTTCATCTTGCACTCTCAGATGTACTTTGAACCTGTAATAAATGCCAAGTAAAATACAGCAAAAACCATAGCAGTTCTGGACATAAAAAGATCGGACGTTAACTTACTTTATGGTTATCGACGTGCATTCTTTATCGCATTTCGGACAAACCAATGAAGCAGGTGACAGATTCATGACCTCATCAGAAATGGTTTTAGCATATTGTAAGTACTCAATTTTGGTCAACACCTTCTTGTTACAGTCTCGACATGCTGGATAAAACCATCCATAGTTTTGTTGAACAATTTTGATCGTTGCAACTACCACACGTGACATTCCCTACAATATCACAGATAAAGCTTTATTAACTTTCTCAATTGATAAAACATAGAAAACATTAACAAAATTATAATGCCTATGAATGTATATAGAATTATTCGTACACTATCAATCTCAATAATTTCATCAACATGTCTCTTAGGAGTCTCAATTAGAAATTCTTGACGGACTGGAAATACACTCTGAGATGAAAGAATGGTTTGAGAAGAAGAAGCACCAGCTTCAAATTGTTTCACTAAAAGACTATAAAAATAAAAACACAATTAGCGTTAATACTCACACTTATGTTAATAAAAACATGAAAAATATGAAATATAAATCACGGATAGTACTTCTTGCGAAGTTCATTAATCTCATCAATTTCTTGGTTGAGAAATAGACGACTTCCAAACTTATCACTCTGAACAGTATATTGACATGCAAGAAACAATATACATATCCAACAATTCATTACAAATCACTAAAGAAATAAAAAAATGTTCTTAAAAATGTAACAAAACGGAGATTGGGAAAACTAAACGAAATAAATCAGTCAAATATAAATTACCCTGCCACTTCCTAATCCTCGCATGCTGAATGACAGCCATCACAGTCTCATTCGGAGAGTTTTGAGACAAAAAATCATTAAATTCTTGTGCATACACATTCCACAAAGTAAAACGGACTACCTCTCCCCTAAAAGATAAAGATAAAAGAACAACATTAAAAGTTAAATACAATCATTTGCGTTCTTGTGAGAAACAGATAATAAGAGCCAAAATTGGTACTCATCAGTGTATATCTCTTAAGCAGCTGTTTGCATTAGACTTTCCCCTTTAAAGTGGTTATAACATCTGATGGCCCTCATCCACTGTTTGTATACTACAACTGCTGTCCATTAAGTACTGCTTGTGTACAACAACAGCTGAAGACAAAGTGCTGCTATTTAATCTACTGCCCTAAGTCAAGTGCTGCTAAAGACCAAAGCCCTACTTGGAATGAAGCAGTGGAATGAAGAAACAGTTGTTTACTTTGTCTGTTGTAATAGTATCAGACCTTAGCTAGCAGTAGTTATATGTAACAGTGGTTAAAGGTTGTTAGGTTGTTAGATGGGGGAGCAACACAAAGATACTGCCATGGATCATTATAACACTGGTTAAAAGTTATTATAACGCGACCAAATAGCCAACTTATAAGAACAGCATATAGTAGATGCTTTAACTCAAAGAATAGCATTAAAAGAACAGCATTGGAAGTTCATACATTCATTTACTGTGAATATAGTATATGATTTACTAATCATTTACATTAAATAATGAAAATGATTTACTATGAATATACCATTAAATGCAATAAAGAATCTTATATATAAAATAATCTAATCATTGGTATTGTATTAAATATGAACAACCATTTAATGAACTTTTATATAAAATAAACTAATCATTGGTATTGTATTAAATACAATCATAACACACAAACAAATTTATATAAACGGCAAATTAGAATTTACTGGACATCTTGAAGATCCAAATTCATCATTTTTCTTTCATTAGGAAAGATTTCCATATCTCCACACGAGACAACAATTCCAGCAACATCTAAAATGATAAACATAGGAACAGAAATTAGTGACATTGAAAAGGGAGGCAAAACATATATCAGATTATCAGAAACAGTCATACCGCACGTGAGCAGATCCTTTGCATCTCCATTAAGAATGTGTGAATGTGCGGTGAAATTAAATCCGTAATCAACACCTTGCCAACCATTCGCACGTGTAACAACCGTAATTCGGTAAAAGTTAATCTTGTAACCATGGTTAATAACTTTGTAAGCATCAATGTTTTCTCCAACACCAAATCTGGAGAGAATAACAACTTCATCCTCATTAAGCTGTGAGATAAACACAGGTATTAATGGAGCCTTAATCCCTGCCTGAATCTTACGGCCCTGACAAATAAGTGAAAGCACATACTTTAGAAACAAACAAACAAACAGTATCTCAAAAAAATATAAAAGGTACATGTGGCTAAAGTCTCAACATATGAAGGATCAATAAGTAACTAATATTCATGTTTGTTTCATTGTGCCTAATCCTATAACAGGGAAACAAACAGTAAGTATCTATAAATGACCAAAAACCAACCATAAATTACACAAAACAGAAAATAAATAACCATATAACCCTAAAACAAACAAACAAACAAAACAGTAAACAATAATCATCTACGAAGGACCATAAACAAACCAAACAAATATTCATCTTTGGTTCTTTATATCTAACCCTAAATTATAAAGGATCCAAAAAACAAACAAAAAGCCATCTTTCTTTCTTTAAACAAACAAACAAACAGTCAATTTACAATAATAATCTATTTTGCATAAAAAAAACAAACAAAAAGATTTTCTTCTTTGTTTCTTTTTGTCTAACCCTAAATTACACAAAACTCAAAACGAAAATGATAAAAAGAGTAAAAAAACATCAAAGATGATTGACAAACACTAATACCTTCTCATCGTGCAAGATCAGATCCATCCGGAAGGACTGAACCCATTTCCGGATGATTCGACACTTGAGATTCCACATATCTTTAGACGGATTCAAATCATCAATGAAACTGAGTGACAAAGATGGTGGTTCACCGTCGGATTTCTTGCTGGATGACAGAGTTTGCACAGAAGATGCGGACATTTTGAAATGAGAAGAAAAAGGTGAAATGGAATCGGTGAAGTTAAATAATGAGAAGAAAGTTTGAATAAAAAATGTGAAGAAGAAGGAGAGAGAAAAATATGATTACTTCTTGCAGTGCATTAATGGCAATTTCTCCTCCCCATGCAATTTCAAAGTTCCCTCCTAAATAAAACCTTTTTTTATAATAATAAAATCAGATTATATATTTGAAATAGATTTATGTAGATATAAATACTGTAAACGGAATTATGACATCAACAACTCCATGTGGCATAGCTTAGAAGTTGACAAATAAGCAGATTTACATCAGCTCATAATCTCTTATTATAGATAGTATAGATAGACCGTCATTGAAGAATATTGTCAAACATTATCAATTGTTTATTTTTTCCCAATTAAATAGAGTTCCACTAACCTTTATAATACTAGTGATGTGAATTTCTGACATCAAATTTGCGGGTTTAAGTTTAGTTTAAATAGTTTTGGGTCAGTTTCAGGTTGAGCCCACTAACCCATTTAGCTAAAGGGGTTGGGTTCTCGTCGGTCGGATCTGACGGGTTAACATGTTTAACCTATTTGATATAATTTTTTTTATAATTAAAGTGTAGTTTTTTATATACATTTGTATATTTTTGTATAAAATTTTAGTCTAGAGGTATTAATAATAATAATAATAATAATAATAATAATAATAATAATAAATCCGGGTTAAAGGAGTCGTGTTCAGTTCATGTGTCATACACGATTTTTGGGTTGGGGTTGTGTATAGGTTCGTGTAAAATTATCAATAAAATACTATTAAAACTCAATTATTTCTATACCGAATACAATCAAATTGTATAATCATTAAATTAAAATACTATTAAAAATCAATTATTTAAAATTCTTGGTTACTCTTTTACTATTCATCACCATATTCAATTCATATGTATATAACTAATGATATTTCCCCTGCGTTTCGTCGCGGGATTTCGATCGGCATCTGTTCAATTAGTTACAGTATCGGCACTCGCTATAGTAATCGAAAAAAAAAAACCTTACATCGATAGAAAACAATAGAAACAAATATCGGTACCGATGTTTTTCAGTTGAAATCGATTTAGTTGGTTTGCGTTCTATGCTTATTTGTTCATCACTGACATATCAACTTTATTGAAAACGGCTATCGTACCAAACAAAATCGGTATCAGTACCGTGACAATTTGAACTGATCGATACCATTCAAACAACATCAGTTTCGGTACCGGTGTTTGTTTTTACCATACCGATACTGTAATGAACCAAACCGATATCGAATTGATTGCTAAATAAAATACTACTAACTAAAAATAAAAAAAAACAAATACCTAAGAATTATTATTTACTCTTTATAACTGAAAAATCAAAAAAATATTAAATTAGTTACTATTTATTACTAAAAGATTAAACAAAAGCTAAATATCATTAAAAGCATGTGCCACTATATGGCTTTTTTTTGTAGTGGATGTAACGTTATAGCTACTTACCACCCCCACTCACCGGCCACCACCACCACCACTTACCGGCCACCACCACCACTCACCACCACCACTCACCGGCCACCACCACCACCGGCCACCACCACCTCTCACCACCACCACCACCACCACTCACCACCACCACTCACTGGCCACCACCACTGGCCACCACCACCACCACCACCACTCACCACCACCACTCACCACCACTCACCACCACCACCACCACCACCACCACCACTCACCACCACTCACCACCACTACTCACCACCACTACTCACCGGCCACCACCACTACTCACCACCACCCCCACTCATCGGCTACCACCACTACTCACCACCACCACCACCACCACTCACCACCACCAGCCACCACCACCACCACCGCCGCCACCACCACCACTCACGGGTCAATAACCTAGTGTTATTATAAAACTCTAGCGAATAAACGTCCTATAAAACTTATGTTTTACGACTCAAATATCAAGTGTCCTATTACGGTATAGTATAATAACACCATAATTTTTAAGCGTCCTATAAAGGTTAAAGTTATAAGACCCCTAGTGTCAAGTGTCCTATTAAGTTATGTTATAATAGAACTCTAGCGAATAAGCGTCCTATAAACCTGATGTTTTATGACTCAAATATCAGGTGTCCTATTACAGTGTATTATAATAACACCACAATTATTAAGCGTCATATAAAGGTTAAATTTATAAGACCCAAGTGTCAAGTGTCTTTTTAAGTTATATTATAATAAAACTCTAGCGAATAAGCGTCATATAAAACTAATGTTTTATGACTCAAATATCAAGTGTCATATTACGGTGTATTATAATAACACCACAATGATTAAGCGTCCTATAAAGTTTAAAGTTATAAGACTCAAGTGTCAAGTGTTCTATTAAGTTAATTTCTAATATGACTTCGACTAGAAAAGGGTCCTATAACACTGAACATTTATGACTTAACTACAACGTGTCTTATTAAGTTATGTTATAATAGGACTCCAGATGATCAAGTGTCCTAATACAGTACCACATAATGGGACACTAACAATTAAATGTCTTATAAAGTACTTTATTAGGATCTACATTTTAAGTGTCCTATTAAATTATATGATAATAGGACCCCAAAAAATCATCCATCCTATTAAATAGTTTTTTAGGACACCGGTTTAGTAGAGTATATTATAAAATGACCCCAAAAGTTCATTAGTCATATTAAATAGTTTTTTAGGACCCTCTTTTACAAGCGTCCCACAGAAAAGGTCCTAAAAAGCCATTTTTGTTGTAGTGATCGTGTTAGACACAGGTCCCTTAAAAATTTTTTTGAGTCTCCCAGGAGAACTCGTTTGTTTCCAGGATATAACAGCCCAAAGCTGTTGCACTGCCGGTCTTAACTCCAACCCGGAGGTGTACTTGAAGCAGGATAGAAGAAAGATCATTGTAGAGAGAGATTGTAAGAGCTGGTGATTTTCGGTGTGTTTTGCTGCAGCTGGTTCCTCCTATTTATACTGCAGATCTGAACTCGAAACTGTAAAAGAATTAAATGGGAGAATTAAACTGCATTAAACGTCTTCAATGCACTTTAATTCGTCATTTAATTCTCAGTCAAAAGCATTGACTCGTCAGTTTCAAATGCTGAAGTGTAACTGCACTGGCATTAACTGCTGAAAGCTTCTATGCGCGCGTGCAAGACACACTAGTGTGCCTTTGCGCGCGCAAGTCTGCACGCTCATACGCGCGTGCGCCACACCGGCTCAATTCCATGCGCGCGTGCGCCACGTCACCTGTGAGCCTATACTAGCACGCCACACAATTTCGCCGTATTAGCTCACTTTGGTGCGCCGCGCACATCACATCAGTGCCCATGCACCATGCGCGCAACCGCGCTCCTACCTGCCATGTGTACTCGCGCGCGGACGTGCTAGACAGCCACGTAATGCGCCACTGTGCGCGGACCCACCAGGGCGATGCGCCTACACACCACGTCACCAACCACTTGGGCCTTGCATGTCACACCCCAACCTATGGCGGAATCATCGGTGCATGGCACTGAGCGAAACAGATTGTCCAGAAGTTTCCATAACAATTATCATTACCATTTAATTTAAATAACATGTCCCATACCATGTCTCAAACAGTAAACAAATTATTACAGATAAAAACTAGGCAAGTAATTCTGTTCCGACAACTCAGATTTAAATAGAGCAATTGTTTATCTGCTTCTAGAGACCCTTGATTCAATTACTACAGACAACTATCTGTTGGGCGCTAAAGCTTTATTCTAGCTTCAATTTCCTACCAGATGTGCATCCTAAGCACATGTCACATACGTTAAAATAAAGTCAATACATATAATGTAAATGTGAGCATACAAGTTTGATAATAGCATATAAAGTTCGAATTCGTTTACGCATAACCAGCACGTACACATAGTGAAATGAAGCACGTTAGTTATCGACATAGATCCATCGATACCAATGACTGCGGGTTGACTGCCAAAAGCAGTTTGCAATACATGATTACCACCGTAATCCATGCAAGTAATTGTCCTTAACAACCCCCGGGAACGGGTGCTGAGTCCAAACTATAGTACTATCGTTGCTAAGGCAGGTAGACAGCATGCCATGTGTAAACATAACAAACAAGCATTCATAAGCCACGTACAACATGCATTAATGGTTAGCATTCAAATAGTATTGAGTAGTGTGTTTGATGTGATTTGAATAGTTGTAACGTATGTAATACCCAAAAGTGCATAAAGCAAAAAGGGATCGAGTATACTCACAGCGGTTGATGGATTGAAGGGAGCGCTTAGCAAGTAGGGTTAGCCTGAATAGATTGATAGCATAACGATAAGTGACGCGTAAAACGGTACAAGTGTTGGAGAGTCGGACAGCTGGTCGATCAGACGGTAGTTCGATCGGACGGCTGACCGTTCGGTTGACAGTCCATTTGGACCGCTGTCCGGTCGGTCGGTAGGCCGATCGGATGGCTGTTCGAGTGGATTGTTTCTTCCTTTAAGAAGGATGTGTTTGTGTATGATGGTTTGACTTTTGAAGTTTTCGTTGTAGCATTTGAAAACACTGAAGTATCTTTACCCTTCAGGTCGGTCGATCGGACGGCTGTTCGATCGGCCGGCAACCCGATCGGTTAGGTATTTTTAGCAAGACAAGTTCTCAGCAGGGTGTCACCTGATCGTTCAGTTGTTCGATCGGGTGGCACTCCTAGTGCATCGAACATGTTGAAAAATCGATTAGGTGTTGTAGTATAGTATCTCATGATCCGAAGAGTAATCCGATCGAACAGTAGTCCGATCGAACATCAGTTCGTTCAATACTAGTCTTCAAAACAAATTGATTAAGTGTGGGACCATGTGTTAAACGATCGGCTGGCCAGTCGATCGGCTGACTGTCGGATCGGCTGGCTGTCCGTTCGGACAGCAGTCCGATCGGTCAGCACCCTGACCTAATCAGCCTATTCGTCTAACACTTGGTTGTTCTGATTGTTTGTCGTTTTATTGAGGTATTTTGACAACGAGTCGAACCATAGATCCCTCGTCCTTACTTGGTTCCCCTGGTCGGACAAATATCCCAAATCCGGCCGGTGAACTGTTCGGAACGGAGTTTAACGTTTAACCCGAAATCGGTTAACCTTGTGGATAGAATCCGGATCTTGAGCCATGCAACCACCGGAGTGATTTGTAAGCCGGCACAGGCTCCGTTTCTATCGGTTTGAAGGCATTGAGTGAAAAAGAGTTGAAAGAAAGTTGGAAAATCCATCTTTCAATCCTTTTCACCGTCTATATGTTTAGATCTATGAAAGATCATTGTTTGTTTATGTGGAAATCGGCTAGATCCAAGTTATTCTTGGCGGATTGAGGCCAAAACATGAAGTTCTTCAAGAACCCATGATGACATCATCCTAGAACACTTGAATCTTGATGATTTCACGGTTAAAAGTTAAGATTTGAAAGATAGAAAGGTGTAGGAGTGCGTGTAGATCAAGAAAGTACAAGATTTAGGACGAAATCTTACCGGGATCGAGAGGAATCTGAGAAAAGGATGAGTTAAGCGTGCTGGTCGGACAGAGGTTTCCAAAAGTGGAAAGGATGACAATGACAGGGGTATTTATAGGATGCCAAATAAGGAAAGTGCTGGCCGATCGGCCAGGCAGCTCGATCGGACAGCCTGTCCGATCGGACAGCAGTCCGATCGGCTGGCTGTTCGATCGGCTGGTAGCCTGATCGACCAGCTGCAAGTTTCGAGTGTTCGGTGTTACGATTTTTGATATTTCGATTTCTGTTGCGAGCGGTTCGATACGATAGGGTTTCCTAGTCAAATTACTTTTAATCCCAATCACTCATATCTCGCACTATCCCTTCTCCACTAATTATCATAGTTCGATTGTGATTCGAGTTCGATGTCGATTGGGTTCGATTGCATTTCGAGTTTCGATTGATTTCCACAACATACAAAATTAAACATGTGCAGGTAACACGTAAGGCACACACACACGTATAACAATATTTCAAATGCGTATTTCGAGTTGAGATTTGATTCGATGTCGATTGGATTAGTCAGCTTTATCGCATTGTTACTTCCTATAATTCACAGTCGTAGGTCGATTAGATTGCGAATAACACACGTCGATTATTGTAATTATTGACACTTTCTCCACATAATACAACTAAAGTAAACCCATAAAAGAAATTCACTACAAGTCAAGTTGCGTGAAATCGGTCGTTGACTTCGACATTGACTTTAACTTCCCGAAAACACGGGGTGTTACATTGCAGCCCTTGTGCTCAACCACGCGCACATGGTAAAAAATACAAAGGCGGCTCTCGGCGATGCGAGCGTGCGAAGTGCAAAGTGCGCCATCAAAGCGCCACATTGCGCCTCATCGCCCACGCCACGCACGTGTGCGAGTTCGAGTTAGGGTGCTCCGCACCCTTCGCGAGTACACTTAGTGTGTGCTTCCATGAAACAATAAGGATGGAGAGTTCCCACTTAAATACCCTTTAAGTTTCATCTCTCCTCCTATGTGGGACAAGGTGCCACTTTCCCACTTTTTCAGCATTCAAGTTTCAAACACCAATCTTTGAGCATCGATATCTCATTCATCTTAGCTCCGTATTGGACGTGGTTTAGTTCGTTGCGAAGCTCTTCCAACATAGAACACAAACCCACAAATAAATATATAAAACCCACTCATTTTCTTATATTTATTTCTAGTCCAAAATAGGAAAAAATCATTTTCCTATATTTGTGAAAAATGCTATTTTCACAAATTTCCAACAATCTGCCACATGAATAGAAATCGATCTATCTAGTTTCAACGATACACGTTCAACAGTGGAGTATTGCAAGATAGGTAGGTGTAACCTTTGAACTTTCTTTTGTGAAGCATACTTAGCCTCCTAGGGTCTTGTAGACGCGGTATCTTTGAACAATCCCCCATTTATGTAGGCGACAATATACATTCACACAATACTCTCTCTAGTTGAGTCAAGTCCTCATGGTTCTGTTCGTTTATGGTCATGGAACACTTTCCTGGTTCTGCCAGAGCTCTAGGATTTGCGCCTCCCCACAAATCCATTCGAAGTGACCCCACTTCTCTCTAACATAGGTGATTTCTTTGAATCATTAAAAGCGTTATGGTTAATCTTTGGATTTACTCAAAATCCTTAACCTCGACATGCTTAACCTTTCCTTCATGTCACTGATTGGAATGGACTAGGAAGTATATAACCCCCCTTTATTAATTTTGGGGCACCCCCCATAATGACTCCCGTTGGGTTTATGATTAAGTTGGCCTATTGAACCTAGATCTTGGGATCTCCAATCAACTAGGTTAGGTTTCCCTCATATTTCCTTCTTCTATGGGCTTTAGTCCCATTCCTCTTGACGACTTATACACCTTATCTTTGCTTAAGCCTTTTGTTAACGGGTCTGTAATGTTCACCTTTGACCTAACATAATCAACTGAGATAGCACCCGTTGAGATAAGTTGTCGTATCGTGTTATGTCTACGTCGAATGTGCCTTGATCTGCCATTGTACATTGCGCTTTGTGCTCTAACAAGCGCAGATTGATTGTCACAATGTATGCAGATCGTCGTCAACGGCTTTGGCCATCTTGGAGTAACTTTTACAAGTTGACGTAGCCACTCCGCCTCTTCCCCGCTTTTATCTAAAGCGACGAATTCGGATTCCATCGTGGATCTAGCTACAACAATTTTCTTGGAAGACTTCCAAGCTATAGCTGCCCCCGCATGTGTAAACACATATCCAGTTCGCGTCAGTGTATCCTTCGATCACTGCTGGATCACGGGTATAATGTAATCCGTAATCTCTCGTGTAACTTATGTATATGAGCACCCTCATGATAGCTTTCCAATGTTTCGCACACGGATTACAAGTGGTCTACAACCAGGTGGAAGATCTACTAACTCCCAAGTATGATTTTGCAATATAGAATCAATTTCATTCTTAATTGCTTCTTACCATTGAGGCCCTTCTGCTGAGGTAACCGCTTCGTGGTAGGTATTGGGCTTACCCTCAACCATATAGCTCATGAAGTCTAGACCAAAGGATTATTAAACCCTTTGTCGTTTGCTTCGTCTAAGCTCACCCTCCTCGACCTCAGGTCGTTCATGAGTTTCATCTAGCCTCGTAGATGAGCTCGGACCTACTTCATCTAACCATGTAGATGAACTTGGACCTGCTTCATCAGCCATTGTTGATGAATTCGCATGTGTTTGTCCTAACAAAGGAAACACATTTTCAAAATACGATACAATGTTAGGATTTGCCTCAATGATAGTGTGTTTGTGTACATCGGGATTCTTGGACTCATGTACAAGAAAACGATGTGCACTACTTTGATGTGCATATCCTATGAAAATGCAATCAACAGTTTTGGGTCCTATCCTAAGAGCCTTAGGAGGTGGTACAATCACATTTGCTAGGCACCCCCACACTTTCAAGTATTTGTATGAAGGCTTCCTTTTTCTCCATAACTCATATGGAGTTTTGTCCCTATTTTTCAAAGGTATCTTGTTCAAAAGATAGTTTGCTGAGAGAATGGCGTCCCCCCACATTTCTTGGTTCACTCCCAAGCTTATCAATAGGGCGTTCATCATCTTTTCAATGTGGGGTTCTTTCATTCCGCCACGCCATTTGATTGTGGAGAATAAGGAGGTGTCCACTTGTCACACCATGACTTTTGCGGAAGCGTATGATGTGTGACTGGTTTAATATCATTGCATTCAATCATAATAAACAATTATATGATCAAAACGATGTTCATCCATTCATAAAATTTGAGTATTACAAACACCGGTTATTTAAGTTTTAAAACACAACCTTCGACTAGGTTACAAGTCAACAAAAATGGATGAGATCTAAACTTGAAGTCTACTTATAGAAACAACACCCGCGCCCAAGATCCAACCTGTCACCTGAAATACATGTAATTTTGGAAAACATCAACAAAAGTTGAGCGAGTTCATGCGTTTTGTGTGAGTACTGGCAACTTGTAAACTTTTGAGAGACTCCTTTGAAAACAGGCATGAAAAGCGTGTATGAACATACCAAATAAATGTTTTACAAGGACATTAAGGCATGTGAGGACATAGGGAGCACTCGAAATGATTAGGCTTATACCCTTGTCGATTTCCCTCGACTATGTCGAATTTCCCTTCGACTATGTCAATTTACCATGACTATGTCAATTTCCCTTGACTATGTCGATTTCCCTCGACTGGGACACCGAAGCACTCAAGTGATCACATGAGGACCATGAGTGGGGCTTCTGCCGTACCCGTTAGATCTAACCTTCGTCCATATTTAAGTATTAATGGCATTTCAAATTTAGTCTATGCTCACATGATCTAATAGTGCATTTCATAGGCATTTCATACCGTTTAAACATTCGTAACATGTATTCCACCCCCGAGAGTTATAAAACCAAAAACAGTTAAGAGAAAAGGGGGGAGCATGAACTCACTGTTTTGCATCTTCGATACTCGTAACTCGAATCTCCTCAGCAAACACGACTCCCTACAATGTACTAGGGTCTATTAGACGAACGGGCCGTGCCTTGCCTTAGTATTTACGTTTTTGAGTTATGTTTCTTTTATGTCCCCAATATTATTCCAAGTTATAATTCCTTGTTAAAATAATAATTAGTTTAACTTTAAATTATATTTAATTTTGGAATAATTGTTAAACAATATTTTGTGATAATACTTCTCAAGTATTTATTTTCGTATTTCCTTCCCAAGGATGGGAGTATCTCATACATGTATCTTTGTATTCTTGTATTTGTAGTTCCAAATTAATATATTTTCAAGTCTCACTTTAGAAAATATATAATAACTTATTTTGTCCCATAAATCATATATCTTCTAAATATTCTAAGAAAATATATTTTTACTTCAAAAAATAATAAATTTTCTCCTTGTCGAAAATATGATATACTTTGTAATAATAACGAAAATTATATTTTCATTTCTTGTGTCCAAAATAATATTTACCAAAAACATATATATAACGGTATTTTCCGGAATATTTTGTAAGTTACGTTCTTGCGTTCGATTTCACAATATTAAGTGTGTAACTTATATATTTATTCCTTTTGATTTTTGGTATTATTTTGGATTGAAAATTATTGGTATTGTGTTAAGTTATATTACTTTAAATCCTAAAATAATATAACTAATACACTAAGTATACAAATAATCACACAAAATGTGTCTTCAATGTAAATATATATTCTAAATATATTTATCCATCTTTATTTATAAAACTAACTTCCAATACTTGTATTTTTGTAACAAAATCTATGGCAAAGTTTATATTGATAACCATAGTTAAAACACACTTGTAAATATTGTTTAGAAAATATTTTTCTAAGTGTTTATATTTTTAGAAAATTTTGCCATAGTTTCCTTTGAAAATGGAGGTGTCCATGCTATCAAAGCATATCATTTTCTTTTCAAAATCATCACAAACAATCAACAATCAATATATACTTACCGAGTACCAAAACAATGCTCTTACGTAGTAATCATGAACTTGAACTTCCATAAAAAACTTGTAGTAACTTGGTAGTGTGTTTAGTGGGTTTAGTTACCCTTTAAAGTGTGTTTATTTCTTTAAAAATCTCATTCTTGAAAGATTTCGGTGTTTACAACTTACTAGATGATTTTTCCAAAAAACATTCTTTTGTATTTTTCTTGCAAACAATGTATTCTTATACTTGTTTCAACACTAGAAACATGATTAGTTTCTTTAAAAACAATGTTTATGTAAATCTTGTTATTTAACTTGGTTTCTTTGGAAAACTATTTTAGAAATCATCCACTCACAAGACTTGTATTTTGTTTAAATCATCATCACATGAGAACAACTTTTATTATTCAAGTTAATGTAAACATAAGGCATGATGATCTTGGTCTTTCACAAGATCATCACCTTAAATGACTAGATCATGTGTTTAATCACAATCTAGTATGTTTCTTATGGTGTCTAACATCACCAACATAAATCATCAATCATCAAGAAGCAAATCATCACTAAACAACAAGTATTCATATGTTTATAAGCTTATGTTAGAGTTTCATGAATATGTTCTTTAGTGTTCTTTATGTTTAACAATGTTCATCATCTTTTAACCATCAACATATGAAGTAACAAAGGGTTATGAGGGCCTTACTACTAGCACAAAGGCTAGGGATGAACACAAGATGTTGTGGATGACAAATGTGGAGGATAAAAGCTAATGGGAGAGGTCCTTCAAGATCCAAGACCACCAAGCTTGCTTAAACACCTTCTTGCACCTTAGGATGAACTTGGAAAGTATGGAAGTGAGTTGAAGATGGTGGTGGTGTTGGTGGGTAGTCACGGCCGAGAGGGAGAGAAGGGAAGGAGGTGAGTGGTGTGAGTTGAAGTGTGGTGTTTATATTGAGCTCATGTCTTCTTATATCCATCTAATTCCTTTATCCATTAGTTATTATGTCTACTAAGTACAAGACCAAATCTTTAGCAAATCATAGGAAGATTAATCAAGATCAAATAAGATCAAGGAAATCTTGGGGTGGGGCCACACTTTGTGACCGTCCACATATATGGGGGGGGGGGGTCTAAGTGTAAGTTTCAACCAATTAGTTATCTTATAGTTAGGATTTAAGTGTATTAGTTAGGTGTTATGCATAATGTGTGTTATATAGTGTGTTAGGGTGTTTGCGGATCATAACTAGATTAGAAACATTAAAACAATGCTTCTAGTATAATTTTGGTGTTTCGGGTAGTGTCCGGTTGTTCGATTAGATACCGGTTCGTTAAAGTGTCAAACTATTCCGTTTAGTGATCTTTATGTACCCTTTTGTGACACTTTTAATTCCCGACACTTAGGAAAGCATTCAGAACCATTTAGTCATATTTTTACATGAAACTAGCTTGTTAAAATGCTGGTTTTTGCTGAATTATACAGAATTCTGCACTTTGGGTTAGTTTTAGGCACTTCCCGGCACTTAAACTATCATCTAGGAATGCAGTTTTGTGGTCCTTACTTCCCTACACACTATACTAGTGTAGAACTTGGTTTCTGGATCACACTGGTTCTCAAAACATTTCCTGTCTCTGTACTGAACTCCCGTCAATGCTTTTAGTTTGTCTGATAATGGTGCCAATTCTGTTATGTGCATTATTAGAACTATATCGTGTTGCATGTAGTAATGATAAAAGTCTTGTAACATGAAATGCCATTGTATGTATATAACAGTAATTAGAAATTCATTTGTGTTGTAAACTAGATCATGCACAGTTATTAAAGCACATATTACTGTTCAATTAGTGTACGGAATGTACGGAAAAGTGATAGTTGTCACAGACTTCCCCCGTTAAAAGAATTCCGTCCCGAAATTCAAGCGATGTCATCGTCGCAGGGGAGTTGTGAATCAAATGTGGTCACTTAGGTATAAAATTTGTCTTCATGTTCCCATGTAACTCTGGGCCATGATATGAATTCTAACATACTCAAGTAAATCAATTACGTCTTCTCCGTGTTTTGTGGACTCTTGGTCCACAACTATAACAGGTTCTATAGTTAATCTTGTTTGTCGGAACAACGACTGTTCCTTGAGTCAGACTCCTCTAAAGACTAGACACGTGGATTGTTTCGCGATCACTACGGATCTTTTCTGGTAGTTTCAACTTGTGAGCAAAGGTTCCGATCCCTACCAGGACCTCGAAAGGTCTAATATACCGGGGGTCCAACCTTTCATGTTTTTCTAAATTGCACCACGCCTTCTCAAGGCGAGGCTCCCATTAAAGCCATACTTCTTATTTCAAATTCCTCGATTTCCGCCGCTCGTCGGCGCAATCTTTCTGTATTCCGCGTGCTGTCTCGATATGATCACATATCTGAACGATCTTGCCTCTAATTTTTCCTGAACCAACTCGGGCCAATAGATTGTTTATCTTCGGTCTCCGTTCAACACAACGGGGATCGAGTTATTATGTTCCATCTAAAGCTTCACACGAAGTGGTTTAGCCAGCGGTGTGATAAGTACTGTTGTAGGAAAACTCCACTGAGGGCAAGTGAGTGTTCCAACTTTTCATCAAAGTTTATCAAACAAGCACGTAACATGTCCATACAGTCTGCATCATTCAGTAGCTCAGTCCATCTTCGTTAATATTTAAGTTCTTACGATTAACAGTGTGCTGCAACCCTTGTGAGTAGTAATGGTCGTGCAACATTTTCTTACAGGTAATGACGTCAAATTTGCGGCACGTAATTACTGTATCTAGATCAAGGTTTCTTCTCATGATCCCTTAATCAACGTGACGCGTATGCAATGCCGTGGTCTCGTTGCATCGACGGGCAATCGAGTCTTTGTCGAGAAGCGTCACATAATTGCAACTCTAACTCCTTAGCTCTTGATTGCAGGGTTGACATGAATCTCATTCTTATCCTCCATGTATCCTAAAGTTCTTTCCTTGCGAATTCAAAATCCGTCCTTTGACATCCTACCACATAACTGTTCTTTCTCTAAGAGTCGCAAGGTAAATTGCAGATGTTGCTCACGACCTTCCTTGGTCGTTGGGCATATAAGAATGTAGTCAATACATATAATCATGATCTATCCAGGTATGGCTTACACGTTCGATTCACGAGGTCCATGAATACTGTCGATGCATGTGTTAAGGCAAATGGTACGACAAGGAACACGTAATGCTCGAAGCGAGTCCTAAAGGTCGTTTTAAGGATATTTCCTTCTTGTATTCATAGTTGAGGACATCCTGTCCTCAAGTCGATCTTTGAGTGGTAACTAGAACCTGACGATTGGTCTGTTCATGTCATCAATCCTTGGCAAAGGATGCCGATCCTTGATATCCAATTCTCTGGAATTTATGCAAAGTGGAAAGTGTTAACTTTCTTCTGGTGTCCTTAACTAAGGGCACCGTGTCCTTAATTACATCTTGGAGTAGTAGCTGGGATTTTGTAGTTGGTTGACAAGTCATCGGTTCTCGGTAAGGGGTACCGATTCTTGTTGGTTAGTTGTCTATCTTCCTGTAACCCATGCGTAATACTTTTCTCCCTCATTATTCCCTCTGAGTTCCTCTCAGGTTAGGCTATGTACGTGTGTAAAACTGTTGTCCTGTTCCCTAACGAATAACGCTGGGGCTTCCCAAGGTGAGAAACTCGGCCTGGTAGATTTCCTCTATCTAGCAGCCCTCGCAGCTGCATCAGAGGCTCTTGTATCTCGGATGAAACTAGTTGGTAAGGCGTCATCTTGTCACTGGTACCGCTCCTGGCACGAGGTTCATCCTAAACTTTTCTTGTCGTTGAGGGGGGTGGGTATTCCTGGCAAATCTTCAGGAAAGGCTTCTTGGTCTCTTAAGTTTCTAAAATATAGTCCTTAATCTTTCGCTTAACTAACCTTCCATTCGCCAATTCTAAAGAATATGGAACGTCTATTCCACTCGAAACTAGGCCAAGTAGTTCTAAAGTTCTAAGGATACGAGATTAAAGTTGATGCCAGTATTAATCAGAAATAGATGCATAAGGTTGGTTAATAGGGGACGTACCCGTAACCGCATCTGGATCTTGGCGTGCCTCACGAGCTTCGATCGTGAAGACCCTTCCTTGCTTGGTTCTTCCTAGGGCAATCTTTCCTAAAGTGCCCTGCTTCAACACATCTGTAGCAACCTGGTACTCTACCATTATCTCTTCCATCTGGATCCTTCGCCCAACAGGCGTCCTTGCTGTGCCCTTCTTTTCCACACTTCCCGCACTTAGGCCTCAGACATTGACCTTCATGGTAAAAATTGCATTCCTCGCACCTCGGCTTAGTCCCCAAGTAAACCTTACCACCAGCCTTATTAGTGGCTCCATAAGCTTTCCTGCCATGTGGAGGGTTCACTTCCTTTCTTTTGTTTGCTTTAAGGCTTCCATATCTGACTTGGGTGCCTATCTTTAGGTTTGAAGACTTCCTTTTCTTGTTGTCTGATGACTCCACATGGGTCTCTTTCTTGCTATCCTCAGATTCTGAAAAATTTCCCATACGCAGAGCTTCTTCATTAAGAGTGACACTCAAATCGATAGCCTCTGCGATGGTTGGGGGCTTTGAGGTAGTAACCATGCTCCTAATTTGAGGTGCAAGTCCCCAAATGAATCGTTCAATTCAATTGAATTCCGGCTTGACTAAGTAAGGAACGACCCTAGACAAGTCGTGAAATCGCTGGTCGTACTCAGAAATCTTCGGCCCGTCCATTTCGAAATTCCAGAAATCCACCTCAAGCTTCTGGATTTCAGCCCTAGAACAGTATTTCTTCTCCATCATTTCCTTAAGCTCGTCCCAGCTCAGTGCATAAGCAGCTTCGTCACCGAGGGTCTGAACCTGAAGGTTCCACCAGGAGAGTGCGCCCTCTAAAAACAACCCTGAGATAAAGGTAACACTCTGCTGAGGCGAACAATTACTCATTCTTAGAACGGAGTCAGTCTTTTCTGTCCAACGGACAAATGCAACGGCACCTCCTGTGCCATCAAAATTCAATGGCTTGCAGTCCAGGAACTATTTATAGGTTCAGCCAGTTGGAGGGTTATTTCCAGAAGTGCCACCGCTGCGTTCAGAGCGGAGGGCTTCATGCTGCGCTATAGCTTGGGAAATGCGCTCATTGAGTTCGGCCTCAGTTAACGTAATGGTGTCCGTGTCACGTCTGGGTGGCATTTTCGTCTGTCAAAATGGTAGGGAGTAGGTTAGACAACATTCCATAATTGTCTACGAGGTACAAGACGGGTATACTCCCTTGAGATGGGGGTTGTCCATGTAGGGGTGATAAAGAGTGTAACGTCACTGAATCTTTCCGAATGTTATCCATCTTCACTTGCTTAAATATCGATTCTCAAACGTCTCGTACACGGGTAGAAGTGTCAGACACGAAGTAGGCAAAGACAGGTTTCCTACTTTATAAAGTGCTAAAGCAATGGTCTATGTATTGTTCTACCAGATGAAGGTGTGAACACCTATAGATTATTTTTGGAGGGATGGTGATTATTAACCTCACCCGCAGAGTCCACCAGGATTTCCATGCACTACAAGTTGTTATTACGTGGGCCCCCGTAATAATTAATTGTCTTGCATAGTTACCCCAATTTTCCCTCGTCCAAGCAGATGATCAACCAAGGAGGGGACACCACTGTCCTTATACCTCTGTCATGGAAAGGACCATTGCGGTGGTCCACGCACTAACACTCGTTATCGTTACGCGCGAATAGGCACAATGATTAAACGAAATAGGAATAAGGAGAATTCCTGGTAGTTGGAGGGGCACCTTTAAGATGAATACTTCATCTTCCTTGTCTGGTCAAGTGTGTCGTCAATCTTGCTTCACAAAAGTCGCAGGGACCTTGTCCCGCTGATTAAGAAGTTGTCCAAGGTTGCCGCCTCTGCCTCGCTGTCACTACCGTAGTTAGGCACCTTCGCGATCGAGAGGGAAGAGCAGCCATCTCCTACGAAAGCAAGCTTAGAATCCCGTTTAGTGATCACTCTAGCCATGAGCTTTGCAATGAACGCGAGGCCGATAGCTTCATCGTGCGAGTAAGAATAATAATAGGATTCGGAGTCGAAGGTATCTTATTCACGTCAATAATTATTCCGTACACTTATTCGTATGTATATATCAATAAATAAGTATGTTACTTAGCATAAACAAGAAATTCGATGCATCATATCATATATAACTCTCGTTTATCCTTTGGGGGGTCATTTTGTATTTGGCAAGTCAAACTCATGTAGACTATGCCTTAGTTGGCACCTTATTTTGGGGTATTCTCCTCCCTACTAATGTCCTTGCCTTGTCTCTTCTTTGAAAAATGTTTGACTCATGGATCTTGACGCTTACGTGAATGCAATGAAAAACCTTTTTGTAAAAATGTTTTTGTGAGAGAATTCTAGTGATTGTAGTCTAGACTCGAAAAGGAATCCTAGTTCACTACAATCGAAGCTCTGATACCAAACTGTCACATCCTGACTTTTGCGGAAGCGTATGATGTGTGACTGGTTTAATATCATTGCATTCAATCATAATAAACAACTACATGATCAAATCGATGTTCATCAATTCATAAAATTTGAGTATTACAAACACCGGTTATTTAAGTTTTAAAACACAACCTTCGACTAGGTTACAAATCAACAAAAGTGGATGACATCTAAACTTGAAGTCTACTTCTAGAAACAACACCCGCGCCCAAGATCCAACCTGTCACCTGAAATACATGTAATTTTGGAAAACATCAACAAAAGTTGAGCGAGTTCATGCGTTTTGTGTGAGTACTGGCAACTTGTAAAGTTTTGAGAGACTCCTTTGAAAACAGGTATGAAAAGCGTGTATGAACATACCACATAAATGTTTTACAAGGACATTAAGACATCTGAGGACATAGGGAGCACTCGAAATGAGTAGGCTTATACCCTTGTCTATTTCCCTCGACTATGTCGATTTCCATTCGACTATGTCAATTTACCTTGACTATGTCAATTTCCCTTGACTATGTCGATTTCCCTTGACCATGTCGATTTCCCTCGACTGGGACACCAAAGCACTCAAGTGATCACATGAGGACCATGAGTGGGGCTCGGCCGCACCCGTAAGATCTAACCTTCGTCCCTAATTAAGAATTAATGACACTTCAAATTTAGTCTATGCTCACATGTTCTAATAGTGCATTTCATTGGCATTTCATACCGTTTAAGCATTCGTAACATGTATTCCACCCCCGAGAGTTATAAAACCAAAAACAGTTAAGAGAAAAGGGGGGAGCATGAACTCACTGTTTTGCATCTTCGATACTCGTAACTCGAATCTCCTCAGCAAACACGACTCCCTTCAATGTACTAGGGTCTATTAGACGAACGGGTCGTGCCTTGTCTTAGTTTTTACGTTTTTGAGTTACGTTTCTTTTATGTCTTCAATATTATTCCATGTTATAATTCCTTGTTAAAATAATAATTATTTTAACTTTAAATTATATTTAATTTTGGAATAATTGTTAAACAATATTTTGTGATAATACTTCTCAAGTATTTATTTTCGTATTTCCTTCCCAAGGATGGGGGTATCTCATACATGTATCTTTGTATTCTTGTATATGTAGTTCCAAATTAATATATTTTCAAGTCTCACTTTAGAAAATATATAATAACTTATTTTGTCCCAAAAATAATGTATTGTCAAGAAAATATATATTTTCCCAAAAATCATATATCTTCTAAATATTCTAAGAAAATATATTTTTACTTCAAAAAATAATATATTTTCTCCTTGTCGAAAATATGATATACTTTGTAATAATAACGAAAATCATATTTTCATTTCTTGTGTCCAAAATAATATTTACCAAAAGCATACATATAACGGTATTTTCCGGAATATTTTGTAAGTTACGTTCTTGCGTTCGATTTCACAATATTAAGTGTGTAACTTATATATTTATTCCTTGTGATTTTTGGTATTATTTTGGATTGTAAATTTTTGGTATTTTGTTAAGTTATATTACTTTAAATCCTAAAATAATATAACTAATACACAAAGTATACAAATAATCACACACAATGTGTCTTCAATGTAAATATATATTCTAAATATATTTATCCATCTTTATTTATAAAACCAACTTCCAATACTTGTATTTTTGTAACAAAATCTATGGCAAAGTTTATATTGAAAACCATAGTTAAAACACACTTGTAAATATTGTTTAGAAAATATTTTTCTAAGTGTTTATATTTTTAGAAAATTTTGCCATAATTTCCTTTGAAAATGGAGGTGTCCATGCTATCAAAGCATATCATTTTCTTTTCAAAATCATCACAAACAATCAACAATCAATATATACTTACCGAATACCAAAACAATGCTACTTACATAGTAATCATGAACTTGAACTTTCATAAAAACTTGTAGTAACTTGGTAGTGTGTTTAGTGGGTTTAGTTACCCTTTAAAGTGTGTTTATTTCTTTAAAAATCTCATTCTTGAAAGATTTCAGTGTTTACAACTTACTAGATGATTTTTCCAAAAATCATTCTTTTGTATTTTTCTTGCAAACAATGTATTCTTATACTTGTTTCAACACTAGAAACATGATTAGTTTCTTTAAAAACAATGTTTATGTAAATCTTGTTATTTAACTTGGTTTCTTTGGAAAACTATTTTAGAAATCATCCACTCACAAGACTTGTATTTTGTTTAAATCATCATCACATGAAAACAATTTTTATTATTCAAGTTCATGTAAACATGAGGCATGATGATCTTGGTCTTTCACAACAACATCACCTTAACTTACTAGATCATGTGTTTAATCACAATCTAGTAGGTTTCTTATGGTGTCTAAAATCACCAACATAAATCATCAATCATCAAGAAGCAAATCATCACTAAACAATAAGTATTCATATGTTTATAAGCTTATGTTAGAGTTTCATGAATATGTTCTTTAGTGTTCTTTATGTTTAACAATGTTCATCATCTTTTAACCATCAACATATGAAGTAACAAAGGGTTACGAGGGCCTTACTACTAGCACAAAGGCTAGGGATGAACACAAGATGTTGTGGATGACAAATGTGGAGGATAAAAGCTAATGGGAGAGGTCCTTCAAGAACCAAGACCACCAAGCTTGCTTAAACACCTTCTTGCACCTTAGGATGAACTTGGAAAGTATGGAAGTGAGTTGAAGATAGTGGTGGTGTTGGTGGGTAGTCATGGCCGAGAGGGAGAGAAGGGAAGGATGTGAGTGGTGTGAGTTGAAGTGTGGTGTTTATATTGAGCTCATGTCTTCTTATATCCATCTAATTCCTTTATCCATTAGTTATTATGTCTACTAAGTACAAGACCAAATCTTTGGCAAATCATAGGAAGATTATGCAAGATTAAATAAGATCAAGAAAATCTTGGGGTGGGGCCACACTTTGTGACCGTCCACATATATGGGGGGGGGGGTCTAAGTGTAAGTTTCAACCAATTAGTTATCTTATAGTTAGGATTTAAGTGTATTAGTTAGGTGTTATGCATAATGTGTGTTATATAGTGTGTTAGGGTATTCGGGGATCATAACTAGCTCAGAAACATTAAAACAATGCTTCTAGTATAATTTTGGTGTTTCGGGTAGTGTCCGGTTGTTCGGTTAGATACCGGTTCGTTAAAGTGTCAAACTATTCCGTTTAGTGATCTTTATGTACCCTTTTGTGACACTTTTAATTCCCGACACTTAGGAAAGCATTCAGAACCATTTAGTCATATTTTTACATGAAACTAGCTTGTTAAAATGCTGGTTTTTGCTGAATTATACAGAATTCTGCACTTTGGGTTAGTTTTAGGCACTTCCCGGCACTTAAACTATCATCTAGGAATGCAGTTTTGTGGTCCTTACTTCCCTACACACTATACTAGTGTAGAACTTGGTTTCTGGATCACACTGGTTCTCAAAACATTTCCTGTCTCTGTACTGAACTCCCGTCAATGCTTTTAGTTTGTTTGATAATGGCGCCAATTCTGTTCCGTGCATTATTAGAACTATATCTTGTTGCTTGTAGTAATGATAAAAGTCTTGCAACATGAAATGCCATTGTATGTATATAACAGTAATCAGAAATTCATTTGTCTTGTAAACTAGATCATGCACAGTTATTAAAGCACAGATTACTGTTCAATTAGTGTACGGAATGTACGCAAAAGGTGCAACATATTCACCTCCTCGGTTGCTTCTCACAGCTTTTATCTTCTTTTTAAGTTGATTCTCAACTTCGTTTTTGTACAAGATAAACTTTTCTATTGCTTCGTCTTTACTCTTAAGTAAATACACATAGCAATATTTAGTACAATCATCAATAAATGTGATGAAGTACTTATTTCCTCCATGCGTGGGAACCGCTTTTAAATCTCACACATCGGTATGAATTAAATCAAGGGGTTCGGTTGTTCGCTCAACCAATTTAAACGATGATCTCGTAAGTTTGGATTCTACACATGTCTCGCATTTGTAATTGGACTCGATATGGAATGTTGGTATCAAATTTAATTTAATTAAACGCCGTAATGAATTAAAATTTACATATCCTAGTCTACCATGCCAAACATTTGAAGACTCAATCATCTAAGTAGAAGAAGCATTTTCATTTATATTTTTGTTGTTTTTCACAACCATTACAGACATTTTAAACATACCATTAAGGGCATAGCCCTTTCCAATAAACATCCACGTCTAGAAAGAACAAAGTTATCCGATTCAAACACTAGACGAAATCCAAACTTGTTGAGCATCCATCCGGACACGAGATTCTTCGGTATCTCTGGAACATAAAGCACATTTGTCAAGGTAAGCTCCTTGCCAGAGGTCATCTTTAGGATGACAGTGCCTTCCCCTTTGATGCTTGCGGTAGCTTCATTTCCCATATAAAGTTTTTCTTTACCCGACGCTTCCTTCAATGTAGAGAAAAGAGCCTTGTCTCCACAAACATGGCGGGTTGCACCCGTGTCAACGAACCATCCTTTTGGGTTTTCACCCATTGCATTGACTTCTTCAATCATATCTGCTTCCTCGGTTATCATTGCAATCAGAGGCATACCATCCTCATCAACCATGTGCGCACGCTCACGCTTAGGTTTCTTGTATTGGTTATCATGGTGTCCCGTCTCGTTACAGTTGTAACAAATACCTTGGAAAGGCACAGACTTCTTTTTCACAGCCCCTTTTTTCGGTCCAAGGTTGTTATCCTTTGCTTTCCCCTTGTTGTTGGTCTTACCCTTGCCCTTTGAGGATTCCCCAATTTCCACCATATTTGCTTTAGCCGAAGCTTGCAAAATGGTGCCTTTTTGGGCCACCCTGTTGTCGTCTTCTATACGAAGACGAACAACAAGTTCCTCAATCGTCATTTCCTTTCGCTTGTGCTTTAGGTAGGAGGAAATTTCTCAATCATGACTGCCACTTGAAATGTGTAACACCCCATGTTTCGAAAGTCAAAGTCAAAGTCAAAGTCAAGATTGAAGTCAAAGGAAGAAAAGATTGCTAATTGCGATCTGTCACTCATTGCTCAACTACTGTTTTGACTTCTTTGACTTGTAAGCGAATCTATTTATTTAATCGTCTTAGTTGTATTATGTGGAGTATCTATTAATAATCGAGGATTAATTGCATATTAATCGCATGTTTAATCAACTTATCGCTTATCGCTATCGCAATCGCAACTCGAGTTATGTGTTCTGGATATTGTTTTACGTGTGTGTGCTATTTATATGTTACTTGTGCTTGTTATGTTTATGTTGAGGTGTTAATCGCAATCGCAATCTAACGCATCGCAATCAAATCGAAAACGCTAAACGCAAGTTAACCGTAGTGATTGTATGTTAGATATAGTAGTTATGTTATTTGTGTGACTAATGGGTAATACTATCGCATTGCTCTCTCGAATCGCATCGTAACACTCAACACGCAAATCGAAACGACAAAACTTATCACGTCGAACACTTGGATCGAGTGGCCAACCAATCGAATGGCCATCCGATCAGATTGCCATCCGATCGGATTGCCATCCGATCGAGTTGTCACCCGATCGAATTGCCACCCGATCGGACTGCCACCCGATCGACTAGCCACTTTCACTACTTTCCTTTTTGGGAAACCCTATAAATACGCACTTGTCACATCATTTGTGATGTGACAGCTCCTTGTTTGACCAGCCGCCCTCAAGCTCTTATTTCTCTCGATTTCTCTCGATTCTTGTAAGTTTTCAACCTAAATCTTGTACTTTTATGATCTACACGCACTTCTACATCATTTTCACCTTTGAATCTTAACTTTTAACCGCGAAATCACCGGATTTGAGGTGTTCTAGGATGATGTCATCATGGAGTTCTTATGAAATTCAATGTTTGGCTTCATTCCACCAAGAACAACTTAGATCTGAAGGATTTCCACAAGATTAAACAATGTTTTTGCAAAGATCTATACAAATTCATGGTTGAAAGGATAGAAGAAGGTTTTCCAATGTTCTTTCAACTCTTTTACACTTAATGCACTCAAAACCGATAAAATCAGAGCTCGTTCTGATCTTCTACTCGTTCTTAGTGATGGGTTAGTTCAAGATCTGAATTTTATCCAAGAGATAATCGATTTCGGGTTTGAACATGAACAACCGCCTCGAACCGTGAACCGGCCGGACTAGGGTGGTTCCTGTTCGATCGAGTCACTTGGGTCAAGATGGGGTTCCTGTTGTTTAAGCAAGTTATCATAACGTCTCGTTCAAACTGCAAAGTCTTCAACAAAAATCAAGGGTCAAGACGATCTAGATGTTTGGACGGATTGCCATCCGATCGACCAGCCATCCGATCGGGTTGCACTTGGTTCCACACTTAAACTTTTTATTCAAGCTTTTCAAGGGACTGAACGTCGAACGGATTACCACCCGATCGGATTGCCATCCGATCGAGTGACCGTCCGATCATGTGACGTTTGGGACTTTGGTACTTAATCAATTTTCAACATGTTCAATGCATACGGATTGCCACCCGATCGGATAGCCATCCGATCGAGTGACTGTCCTGCTGTGAACTTGTTCTCAACTGAGAAGCCTCGCCAATCGGATCGCCGTCTGATCGAACTGCCGTTCGATCGACCGACTAGAAGGGTAGAGATACTTCTCTATTTTCAAAATGCTACAACGAAAACTTCAAATGTCAAACCATCATACACAAACACCTCCTCACCAAACGAGGTGTCAATTCAATCGAATGGCCATCCGACCGGATAACCATCCGAACGGATTGACATCCGATCGACTGGCCATGCGATCAGATTGCCATCCGATCGGGTTACCATCCGATCCTTGGTACACTTGCATTGTTTTACGCGCCGCTCATCGTTTATGCTATCGTTAACCATTCAGGCTAATCTCCCTCAGCGCTCCCTTCAATCCAAGAGAGTGTTTACTTGTTAAACACAATCTGTGAGTATACTCGATCCCTTTTTTCTTTATGCGCTTTTGGGTGTTACATACGTTACTTATTCTAAATCACATCGATCACACAAAGCAACATTATTTATACGCTGACCTCTAATGCATGTTATACGTGACTCGATGAATGCATGTTTGTTATGTTAACACATTGATTGCTGTCTACCTGCCTTAGCAACGATAGTATTATAGTTTGGACTCAGCACCTGTTCACTCAGGGGTTGTTAAGGACAATTACTTCACTTGTTCACAGTGGTAAACATGTGATGCGCACTCGCTACTTGCTGTCAACTCGCAGTCATTGGTGTTGATAGGATCTTTCTCGATAAGTTACATGCTTCACATTATACGTTTTTTATGCTGGTTAAGCATAAACGATTTTGAACTTTATTATGCTATTATCAAACTTGTATGCTTACCTTTACACTATTTGTATTGACCTCTATTTTATCGTATGTGACAGGTGTTTAGGATGTTACCTGCTAGGATGCTTGCTATGTGGAATCGAGTTAGGAAGAGTCTAGAAACAAACAATTTATTTTTATTTGAAATCTGAGTTGTCGGAATATGATGTGTTTTGAGAATATCAGTGTCTATAATAATTAGATTACTTAATGGGTTATGGTTTGGGACATAATATTAACTATTTGGTAATTTAGTCGTTATGAAATTTCTCTTGACAATCTGTTTCGCTCAGTGCCATTCCCCGATGTTTCCGTCATCGGTTGGGGTGTGACAGATTGGTATAAGAGCCATAACTATAGGGAATTAGGCAAGACTCGACCTAGTCTGGGTCAATGTCTTAGAACGACCTAGTCTATTTTCTTGGTACCAATAGACCGATTCGTGCATGCCCAGTAGGGGTTCTGCACGAGCTTACTTGCTATCCTCGCTATTTCTTGCTCGAACTCGCTGCACACTACACACTTGCGCGAACATCGCATACTACCGTTCTGCGCAAGACCAGCCTTTCCTAATGCTGATTTCACACACAAACGGGTGATCTGGTTAAGATTAGGTGTCAAAACCGCAAACTCTCGACCAGATTACTCGTTTGAAATGCTATTTTTACTATACACAGGGGAAATTGCGTTGAATCAGGAGTGAAATCCATACTTCGACGCACAATCTTCTTATTTATCTCGTGGTTTTACCACACAAATAGGAACGTAGTCGCTAAGTTAGTGGTGAAACCCGAACATTGACGACTTGCTCTATTCTCTAATGTGGTTTTACAAAACTCTCACCAAAGTCTCGACAGACTCCAACGACTCGGGTCGCACTGTAACTAGAAGGATGTGTGCCGATCGCTCGAATCGAAGCGAGAGCACAGTCCCGAAGGCCAAAGTGTGCACTCAAAGTCCTTGAGAATAGTCGAATCACTTTGGGTAGTCAACGTCTATGTAGCCGAAGACAACCTATCCTCGATTTTATGTGTTTCGATTCTGGAACCCGCAGCCGCCAACTCTTTGATTTATCGATTTTATATGAAATTTATGTGATTTATATGGTGATTTGTTAGCGTTTTGAGATAAACAGTACAGTGGTACTGATGGTTTTGATTCCACGTTTCTCGCTTTGCCAAAACACACACAATTTGCACCTCATTTCGCTAGTCATCATTCGCAATTGCTGCTCTGTCACACCCCGACCACGTAGAACAACAATACGTGGCGGAAAACGTCGGGGAGTGTTGTAACAGAATCATTGTTTCATAACACATGGAAATTGAAATATTGTTTTATTGATTAAAGTAGTTACAATGTCATGACAATCAAAGAAACATAACATAAATAACTAGTCTTGCATCTTTTATTGTCGCTAAGGCCCAAGTCCGCCTAAGTGTATCTTGATAAATCCTATGCATCATATCCTGAAACACATGTGAAAATAGGTACGTCAGCATAAAAATGCATGTGAGATACATAGGTTTATGAAAATAGGATTCATAACTTATTGTTTAAGAAAATGTTTAGTCATGAACCTTGTAATTTGATTTGTCTTGTAAATCATTTGAAAAATGATAAGATCAGATGATATGTATAAATAAGAGAATAATGTATGGTTAAATGAATAACCATATAAAAATGAGTTTGTATAATTTAAGTTGTTTGTAAAACAATGTATTGTGAAAAATAGGTTATTTGTATAAAATGTTATATGTCTCAATTTGAAATGGTTCATATAACGCTACGATATGTAATACCATACAATCACTTGTATATAGGAAGTACCAGCGGCGTATCCACCATGCTTGTATCATATTACACACGCCTCGTTACTCGAATCACTTACCCAAACAAACCACCAATGTAAGATGTCTATGTTTAAACCAATTGCCAAACGTATTGAATAATATGTCAAAATGTCTATGTCAATATGTAAATCATGTAATGTGTAACCAATGTCAATAATGTTTATGTGTCAATGCAGAAAGTCAAACAAAGTTCGACTTTCGGACTCGAAAAGCAATAAAAGAACGAAGGAACACTTACGAAGGGTCCCCGAATGCTAATCTAGATCAAAATAGCTCAGGTATGAAGCAAAGGTTTCAACGTAGAGCACAAATGATCAGATTCTAGTGAGAAATGAAGTTGGGGTATGTGGGTATTTATAGTAAATGGACAACCGTTAGGATCATTTCTTGGAAAAGGGGGCACGATCTAAGCCGTACACTTGTTGGAAAGTTGTGGTAACTCATTTGCCATCCACCATAAGAGTTTGACACTTGGCACTTGGCCTTTGGAGAGTGTTAAGGGCTGTTAAAAGCTGAAAAAAACGTTTTGCTGCATCTGGCCCCTGTTTACGGACCTAGTTTGGCAGATTTACAGTTTCAGTCCCTGCAACCTCAAAACTTGGTTTTCGATGCGTTTTTTTGACACGTTTAACCCCCGTTAACCCCATTTCAAAGCTCTAAAATGAAGTTAAAGTATAGGGAACTTAAAATGTGTTCAAAAATATCTCGGGTGTCGGTTCGTTTAGTCGTACGGTTACGTTGTTCGGTTAATTACGACGGAATGCGCATAAGCGCGAAAAATGATCCAAATGGCGTGACGAATGGATTTTTCTTATGCCAAACACTAAAATAAAATATTTTAGTGCTTGCATAAATTTTTGGATGTCCGGATGTATTCAGAACGTAAGTTATGCGCGAAAATGCAAACTTGTGCACTTTTTGACGCTTTTTGTCCCTGAATGACCCCAAAAGTTTATTTTAGCATACCGAACCCTCAAAGCCTATTTCTAAGCTATGTAAAGGATATTTATGGTATGTTTAACTTAAGGTCATGTTCCGGAATGTCTGTTACAGTTCAAATTGGCATACTTTCGCAGTTTGTCAAGTTTAGTCCCTGTAAGCGAATTAACTTGTTTTTGCCATACCAAAGCCTTCAAAACTTATTTATAAGTTATGTAAAGGTTATTTAAGGTATGTTAAGCCTATGTCACTATTCCAGAGTGTTTGTTGCATTAAACTGGTTATATTTATGCATTGGTGCGCGTATAACCTTCCAGAAAGCGATTTAGAGTTTGGAATTGAACAAAAATTGATATGTGCAAATGATACACATATTTTTACAAATCCCAAGTATGAAATATAATATTTTATTGGTTCGGTATTTGTTTGATGGCCGTGGAGGTACAGGTGTTACAGTCTCCCCTACTTTTGGAAATTTCGTCCCGAAATTTATTTAGAGGAAACTTGTGAGAGTTTAAAACATGAAGTTGAAAAGATCGAACAATATTGGTTAGGGTTCTGAACTTCTAGTAACCTTAATAACATTATGCTTGCAATGTAAGAGGGACACTTATATACAAGTATATGAAGCGTCATTGGTGCGTCCACCGTACCTCCATTACACCGTTCTCATTTTGTTATTGTTGTCGCTATCGGTTCTTACACATAATAAATCTTACTGGGTTTCTGTGCACTAAATTTCATAATTATGTACGCGTCCATAATTAGACAATTCCTTACACAGTTCACACAGTCTATTTTATAATGTGTAGGGTAAAACCAAATGAACAATCCTGTGATGAGTGTGACTAGACCGCCATAGAGTCCTTTTAATTAAATCAATAAATGATCTAAATAGACTATCAAGGAGTCAATTCAGCTACATCACTAGATGTCGTCCTTTAACCAAATTGTGAATCAATCTTTTTGACTAGACCACTAAAGGGTCTCTTATGAATCAAGGAGTGGTACTATATAATCCAAGGGTCTTAACTATTACATAGAAGCCCATTAAGGATTTAAGGTAGTACCTTTTTGAATATCCTACTACGAATCCCTCATATGAAGATATGAAAGATTCTACGAGGATTTGGATAACGAATATCCAGAGTATCCAAACACAAAAATGCATAAAAGAAAACATAAGATGAATAAACACTTAGTCGTATAACCACAAAGATTGTTTATTTGTTAATTTGTTTTGTTGACAGAGCACATGTATTTAAAGTACAATAGGAATCCATCTCGTGGATTTCATTTGGCACTTTAAACATTTACAAGAATCTATCTATAAAGATAGAAAGATTTTTAAAAGAGAAATTTGATTTCGATTATAAGGAACCGAAATGTCCGAATTCAGGTACATAAGGAATCCAATTAAGGACCCTGATTTGAATGACGATCATCCACAAGGGTCTAAATGTGAAGATAAAAAGATCCCATATGGATTTTAGAAGTTGAAGATGTTTTGAAACCTTGCACTGGACGTGCTTATGTCAAAACATGAAGTAAAAATGCTTACGAAGTTGAGATGCTAGATATGCCAAGGCAACATATGAAGCAGAATTTGAAGGTTAAGTAAATGTATGAGGAAAATATATTTGGAAAACTATGCATGGGGTTCTAAAAATGTTTTTGAAACCTTATATATAATACTTTTGAAATCATAAAGTAGGTTTTTAGATAAGTATATTTATAAAAATGTTTTAAAATCATGCGAAATAAATTTTTGAAATTATGTATAAGGTTTTTGGAAAACATGAATGATGCTTTTGAAATCATGCACTTGATAAGAAAATATACTGTGTTAATATTGTTTTCAGACTATATGAAATATTCTGAAATTATGAAAATTGTTTTTTTTGAAAACCTAACCAATGTTTTTGAAATAACATAGACAATGCATTTGAAAAAAAATTGTTTTCAAACTATATGAAATGTTTTGAGATCATGAAGATTGTTTTTGAAATACTTGTACTGTGTATGTTGAGAAAATCAAAACGTAATGGGTATGAGATTTGAAACTACCCTTAGTTATCTAACCAAGGATTTAATGGCACAGATGTGTAAAAAGCACGATTACTCATAATTTCACTTTATTTCATGTACTTCGTTTCTTAGAATGAAACGAGTACTTAAAATTTTTGGGGGAATCATGAGTGATCATTTGAGAGGGAGAATCACAAGAGTAGTTTGTAAGGAACATAGTTCCTTGATGTAGGTATCATAGGAAAAGTCATACACACATGTAACTACACTCGTATATCAGAACTGTGAACAACAATTTATTTATAATCAAACAGATTGTTTCACATTACAAGAAATAGAAGAAACAAAAGCATAAGACAATAACATCTTCTAATCAGCCAACTGCTCATCCGTGGGTTGGATTTGCATTAGCAAGCTTTGGGCATTTGTTCCTGAAATGGCTCGTATCGCCACAGTTGTAGCACGATCCAGGCGGAAAGCGAGCTTGAGTAGGGTTGACTTGGGGTTGATTTGGACCACTTTGGTTTGGGGTAAATCGACAAGCATTTGCCAGGTGACCGAGTCGCCCACATGATGCACACAGACGACACTGTAGGTGAGCTAAGTGGTGTGCATTACATTTGTCGCATATTGGGGCTGTTCCCTTGTATTGCTTCTTAACAGGTTGTGTTGCCACCCGGATGGGTCCTGCTTGATTTGGTACTGCTGCAGTTGGACAAACCCTTGCCGTATGACCTATAAGTCGACAAGTTTGGCAATTGCGGCACTTCACACTAGCCTGATGATGAAGGCTACATTGGTTGCACAAGGGTGCAGTTCCGTTGTATGGCTTCCTAGCAGGGGGTTGAGCTGGTTGGTTGGGGATGGCTCGACCATTGTGAGCGACCACGGCGAAGTCCTGAGAAGCCTTTCGCTTCTTTGACTTCTTAGGGGATCCAGCCTGTTCATCCATGGTCTTTGATTCCTTGATTGGTTTCTTGGCTGGTGGTGCTGTCATTTGGCTAGGTCTTGCCTGTTTTGGTGCCACTGCTGCGGGTTTCCTTGAAGCCTTACGTTTCTTTGGTTTAGGTGAAGGCTTGGCTTCTGCTTCCTTTGGTGGCTCCTGAGTGGCTCCATTTTTGAGACGAGACATGGCAATGCCTAGATCCACAGACTTCAGTATCACTTCGCCTATTTGTTGGGCAAATTTGGCTATTTGCTCGGACATTTGACCGGTGCTGAGAGGAAGAGACATTCTAGAAGAAAATGAAAGACATAGGAAGAAACAAGTGAAACGTCATCGGGTAAATAATGCAGAATGGTAATGCATAAGAATTTGCGATCATTTGTTTGTTATCTAAGGCAAACAAATGAGACAGTGACAAATCAAAGTAAATGGGTCAAAAATAATGTATCGCGAAGACATGCTCGCCTATAAGTGAACACTCATCCCAAGAATTCCCAGGTAAGCACAACTGGTCTCGCGTCTGATGAGATGTATACGAAGTGCTTGCCTAGACAGAAAACCCAGAATACAGGCATTCACCCTTCCAGTTTGCACGTGTTCACATTATTTAAAACCCAAAACCTTGACGAGGTTTTGAAAACTCAAAAGGGTTCAAAACCTTACAATAGAGGGTTAAAAACTAGTAATCAATCATCCTAGAACAGATGATTAGTTTTCAAAGCGGTTTTGAAATTTATGTTCTTGTTGTGGTTATCGCCTAAGGATAGGTGACAGTATTGTTTTATGACTAAACACAAGTAAACTCCGTTAGGGTCCTAGGAAGGTTATAGACTAGGTCAAATTATTACTAATAACCTAATTCCCTATAACCATGAGCTCTGATACCAACTTCTCTGTCACACCCCGACCACGTAGAACAACAATACGTGGCGGAAAACGTCGGGGAGTGTTGTAACAGAATCATTGTTTCATTACACATGGAAATTGAAATATTGTTTTATTGATTAAAGTAGTTACAATGTCATGACAATCAAAGAAACATAACATAAATAACTAGTCTTGCATCTTTTATTGTCGCTAAGGCCCAAGTCCGCCTAAGTGTATCTTGATAAATCCTATGCATCATATCCTGAAACACATGTGAAAATAGGTACGTCAGCATAAAAATGCATGTGAGATACATAGGTTTATGAAAATAGGATTCATAACTTATTGTTTAAGAAAATGTTTAGTCATGAACCTTGTAATTTGATTTGTCTTGTAAATCATTTGAAAAATGATAAGATCAGATGATATGTATAAATAAGAGAATAATGTATGGTTAAATGAATAACCATATAAAAATGAGTTTGTATAATTTAAGTTGTTTGTAAAACAATATATTGTGAAAAATAGGTTATTTGTATAAAATGTTATATGTCTCAATTTGAAATGGTTCATATAACGCTACGATATGTAATACCATACAATCACTTATATATAGGAAGTACCAGCGGCGTATCCACCATGCTTGTATCATATTACACACGCCTCGTTACTCGAATCACTTACCCAAACAAACCACCAATGTAAGATGTCTATGTTTAAACCAATTGCCAAACGTATTGAATAATATGTCAAAATGTCTATGTCAATATGTAAATCATGTAATGTGTAACCAATGTCAATAATGTTTATGTGTCAAATGTAAATCATGTAATGTGTAACCAAAATGATATGTATGGCTAGTGAAATATATCAACTAAACCATATGCACAAAAACAAAGTATTGAAGTAAAACACGGTTTAAATCAAAGCTATGTTTTGTGGAAATGCATGCTATACTGATACAAATATCTATGCGGTATTGTGAGAATGCATACATCCAAGCCTTGAGACTGTGGCGATAAACCCTTAAATAAATTAAAGGTTTATCTTGTTGTAACTGTATATCGAATTCGGTCATTCCTTTCATCCCCACCTACCCGGGATGTCCGGAACGGGAGTTGTCAATTCCTATGGTACCACTACCTACTAATGAACGGCGTGATCGGTGTTAATGAATGTATTGTTCCATTTATACAAACCAAATATCATATCAAAATGTAAGCATGTGATGAAAACAAATGTACTAAGTATGCAATAGATGAACATACATAGCATGTGATGTGATGTGAAACGATGTACTAAGTATGAACTAAATGGACATACATAGCATGAAATGTAATGAAATCATGTACTATAAATGTACTAATTAACATAGCAAGTATATGATGTGAAAGCATGAAAGTAACAAGTAGGCACATGTGTTTCACCCCAAAACAGTTTGAAAACGGTAAAAGAGGGGTCTATGTACTCACTTGAGATTGCTCAGAAGTCCTAAGATAACCACCAAGCAATGCTAGAGATCACGGATATCAAACGGCACCTAATATAGGTAACTACATTAATAAACCGGACCTAAATCGGAAGATCGGATAGAATGAGGGTTTGTAAACCAAATGAGTATGGGAACTCGTGTAATATGGTTTAACAACGCCTACATACTAAATGAATCCTAACATAAGTGCTTATGACCCATTACGACCCGTTTAGGTAGCTTATGCTACTTTAACGCGTCGCTCGCGTGAAACGCGTTCGGACCGCCTAACTAGTCCTATGACAAGTAACATATGCCTTAACATGTCTAATATTGTTGTCAAATCAGTTTAGATGT
This sequence comes from Helianthus tuberosus, assembly GCA_030545235.1. Taxonomy (NCBI): domain Eukaryota; kingdom Viridiplantae; phylum Streptophyta; class Magnoliopsida; order Asterales; family Asteraceae; genus Helianthus; species Helianthus tuberosus. The sequence continues at coordinate 44,373,837 of CM060410.1, forward strand.
CAAAAGTTATGTTACGTATGTTTAAAATGAATTTTGGCATCAAAGGGGTATTTTGGTAATTTACCTAAGGCATATAAACTACCTATCATACAACTACTAAAATGAAGCGACCATAAGGTATAACCTCGTAAGGTTATTACCTATAAACTATGGTCACCTAAAGTGCTTGGTTGGATCCTAATGATCGACCAAACGGGTCGGGTTCGAAAGTATAAGCGATTGTTTAGATCGCTTACCTTACGACCCTAAATAAGCACTAAACTAAAAGTGACGAGCTAAGCATGTTAAAACATGCTTAACTAAGTTTAGAAAACAGGTTTGGTATCAAAACAAATGGTCTTGATACCCACAAGTAGTTTGGTTACAAAATACGCAAGAATACGTATTCTGACCGAAACTACGGCTCGTCACTGAGCCTAGATAACGTGGTAATCAGTAGGTATAGTCACTAGGGACTATAACCATCGTGATCACGCTCACGTTATGAAGTTCAAACGAACTTCGCATCGACCATAAACTGGTCAATGCAGAAAGTCCAACAAAGTTCGACTTTCGGACTCGAAAAGCAATAAAAGAACGAAGGAACACTTACGAAGGGTCCCCGAATGCTAATCTAGATCAAAATAGCTCAGGTATGAAACAAAGGTTTCAACGTAGAGCACAAATGATCAGATTCTAGTGAGAAATGAAGTTGGGGTATGTGGGTATTTATAGTAAATGGACAACCGTTAGGATCATTTCTTGGAAAAGGGGGCACGATCTAAGCCGTACACTTGTTGGAAAGTTGTGGTAACTCATTTGCCATCCACCATAAGAGTTTGACACTTGGCACTTGGCCTTTGGAGAGTGTTAAGGGCTGTTAAAAGCTGAAAAAAACGTTTTGCTGCATCTGGCCCCTGTTTACGGACCTAGTTTGGCAGATTTACAGTTTCAGTCCCTGCAACCTCAAAACTTGGTTTTCGATGCGTTTTTTTGACACGTTTAACCCCCGTTAACCCCATTTCAAAGCTCTAAAATGAAGTTAAAGTATAGGGAACTTAAAATGTGTTCAAAAATATCTCGGGTGTCGGTTCGTTTAGTCGTACGGTTACGTTGTTCGGTTAATTACGACGGAATGCGCATAAGCGCGAAAAATGATCCAAATGGCGTGACGAATGGATTTTTCTTATGCCAAACACTAAAATAAAATATTTTAGTGCTTACATAAATTTTTGGATGTCCGGATGTATTCAGAACGTAAGTTATGCGCGAAAATGCAAACTTGTGCACTTTTTGACGCTTTTTGTCCCTGAATGACCCCAAAAGTTTATTTTAGCATACCGAACCCCTCAAAGCCTATTTCTAAGCTATGTAAAGGATATTTATGGTATGTTTAACTTAAGGTCATGTTCCGGAATGTCTGTTACAGTTCAAATTGGCATACTTTCGCAGTTTGTCAAGTTTAGTCCCTGTAAGCGAATTAACTTGTTTTTGCCATACCAAAGCCTTCAAAACTTTTTTCTAAGTTATGTAAAGGTTATTTAAGGTATGTTAAGCCTATGTCACTATTCCAGAGTGTTTGTTGCATTAAACTGGTTATATTTATGCATTGGTGCGCGTATAACCTTCCAGAAAGCGATTTAGAGTTTGGAATTGAACAAAAATTGATATGTGCAAATGATACACATATTTTTACAAATCCCAAGTATGAAATATAATATTTTATTGGTTCGGTATTTGTTTGATGGCCGTGGAGGTACAGGTGTTACAGTCTCCCCTACTTTTGGAAATTTCGTCCCGAAATTTATTTAGAGGAAACTTGTGAGAGTTTAAAACATGAAGTTGAAAAGATCGAACAATATTGGTTAGGGTTCTGAACTTCTAGTAACCTTAATAACATTATGCTTGCAATGTAAGAGGGACACTTATATACAAGTATATGAAGCGTCATTGGTGCGTCCACCGTACCTCCATTACACCGTTCTCATTTTGTTATTGTTGTCGCTATCGGTTCTTACACATAATAAATCTTACTGGGTTTCTGTGCACTAAATTTCATAATTATGTACGCGTCCATAATTAGACAATTCCTTACACAGTTCACACAGTCTATTTTATAATGTGTAGGGTAAAACCAAATGAACAATCCTGTGATGAGTGTGACTAGACCGCCATAGAGTCCTTTTAATTAAATCAATAAATGATCTAAATAGACTATCAAGGAGTCTATTCAGCTACATCACTAGATGTCGTCCTTTAACCAAATTGTGAATCAATCTTTTTGACTAGACCACTAAAGGGTCTCTTATGAATCAAGGAGTGGTACTATATAATCCAAGGGTCTTAACTATTACATAGAAGCCCATTAAGGATTTAAGGTAGTACCTTTTTGAATATCCTACTACGAATCCCTCATATGAAGATATGAAAGATTCTACGAGGATTTGGATAACGAATATCCAGAGTATCCAAACACAAAAATGCATAAAAGAAAACATAAGATGAATAAACACTTAGTCGTATAACCACAAAGATTGTTTATTTGTTAATTTGTTTTGTTGACAGAGCACATGTATTTAAAGTACAATAGGAATCCATCTCGTGGATTTCATTTGGCACTTTAAACATTTACAAGAATCTATCTATAAAGATAGAAAGATTTTTAAAAGAGAAATTTGATTTCGATTATAAGGAACCGAAATGTCCGAATTCAGGTACATAAGGAATCCAATTAAGGACCCTGATTTGAATGACGATCATCCACAAGGGTCTAAATGTGAAGATAAAAAGATCCCATATGGATTTTAGAAGTTGAAGATGTTTTGAAACCTTGCACTGGACGTGCTTATGTCAAAACATGAAGTAAAAATGCTTACGAAGTTGAGATGCTAGATATGCCAAGGCAACATATGAAGCAGAATTTGAAGGTTAAGTAAATGTATGAGGAAAATATATTTGGAAAACTATGCATGGGGTTCTAAAAATGTTTTTGAAACCTTATATATAATACTTTTGAAATCATAAAGTAGGTTTTTAGATAAGTATATTTATAAAAATGTTTTAAAATCATGCGAAATAAATTTTTGAAATTATGTATAAGGTTTTTGGAAAACATGAATGATGCTTTTGAAATCATGCACTTGATAAGAAAATATACTGTGTTAATATTGTTTTCAGACTATATGAAATATTCTGAAATTTTGAAAATTGTTTTTTTTTGAAAACCTAACCAATGTTTTTGAAATAACATAGACAATGCATTTGAAAAAAAATTGTTTTCAAACTATATGAAATGTTTTGAGATCATGAAGATTGTTTTTGAAATACTTGTACTGTGTATGTTGAGAAAATCAAAACGTAATGGGTATGAGATTTGAAACTACCCTTAGTTATCTAACCAATGATTTAATGGCACAGATGTGTAAAAAGCACGATTACTCATAATTTCACTTTATTTCATGTACTTCGTTTCTTAGAATGAAACGAGTACTTAAATTTTTGGGGGAATCATGAGTGATCATTTGAGAGGGAGAATCACAAGAGTAGTTTGTAAGGAACATAGTTCCTTGATGTAGGTATCATAGGAAAAGTCATACACACATGTAACTACACTCGTATATCAGAACTGTGAACAACAATTTATTTATAATCAAACAGATTGTTTCACATTACAAGAAATAGAAGAAACAAAAGCATAAGACAATAACATCTTCTAATCAGCCAACTGCTCATCCGTGGGTTGGATTTGCATTAGCAAGCTTTGGGCATTTGTTCCTGAAATGGCTCGTATCGCCACAGTTGTAGCACGATCCAGGCGGAAAGCGAGCTTGAGTAGGGTTGACTTGGGGTTGATTTGGACCACTTTGGTTTGGGGTAAATCGACAAGCATTTGCCAGGTGACCGAGTCGCCCACATGATGCACACAGACGACACTGTAGGTGAGCTAAGTGGTGTGCATTACATTTGTCGCATATTGGGGCTGTTCCCTTGTATTGCTTCTTAACAGGTTGTGTTGCCACCCGGATGGGTCCTGCTTGATTTGGTACTGCTGCAGTTGGACAAACCCTTGCCGTATGACCTATAAGTCGACAAGTTTGGCAATTGCGGCACTTCACACTAGCCTGATGATGAAGGCTACATTGGTTGCACAAGGGTGCAGTTCCGTTGTATGGCTTCCTAGCAGGGGGTTGAGCTGGTTGGTTGGGGATGGCTCGACCATTGTGAGCGACCACGGCGAAGTCCTGAGAAGCCTTTCGCTTCTTTGACTTCTTAGGGGATCCAGCCTGTTCATCCACGGTCTTTGATTCCTTGATTGGTTTCTTGGCTGGTGGTGCTGTCATTTGGCTAGGTCTTGCCTGTTTTGGTGCCACTGCTGTGGGTTTCCTTGAAGCCTTACGTTTCTTTGGTTTAGGTGAAGGCTTGGCTTCTGCTTCCTTTGGTGGCTCCTGAGTGGCTCCATTTTTGAGACGAGACATGGCAATGCCTAGATCCACAGACTTCAGTATCACTTCGCCTATTTGTTGGGCAAATTTGGCTATTTGCTCGGACATTTGACCGGTGCTGAGAGGAAGAGACATTCTAGAAGAAAATGAAAGACATAGGAAGAAACAAGTGAAACGTCATCGGGTAAATAATGCAGATTTGTAATGCATAAGAATTTGCGATCATTTGTTTGTTATCTAAGGCAAACAAATGAGACAGTGACAAATCAAAGTAAATGGGTCAAAAATAATGTATCGCGAAGACATGCTCGCCTATAAGTGAACACTCATCCCAAGAATTCCCAGGTAAGCACAACTGGTCTCGCGACTGATGAGATGTATACGAAGTGCTTGCCTAGACAGAAAACCCAGAATACAGGCATTCACCCTTCCAGTTTGCACGTGTTCACATTATTTAAAACCCAAAACCTTGACGAGGTTTTGAAAACTCAAAAGGGTTCAAAACCTTACAATAGAGGGTTAAAAACCTAGTAATCAATCATCCTAGAACAGATGATTAGTTTTCAAAGCGGTTTTGAAATTTATGTTCTTGTTGTGGTTGTCGCCTAAGGATAGGTGACAGTATTGTTTTATGACTAAACGCAAGTAAACTCCGTTAGGGTCCTAGGAAGGTTATAGACTAGGTCAAATTATTACTAATAACCTAATTCCTTATAACCATGAGCTCTGATACCAACTTCTCTGTCACACCCCGACCACGTAGAACAACAATACGTGGCGGAAAACGTCGGGGAGTGTTGTAACAGAATCATTGTTTCATTACACATGGAAATTGAAATATTGTTTTATTGATTAAAGTAGTTACAATGTCATGACAATCAAAGAAACATAACATAAATAACTAGTCTTGCATCTTTTATTGTCGCTAAGGCCCAAGTCCGCCTAAGTGTATCTTGATAAATCCTATGCATCATATCCTGAAACACATGTGAAAATAGGTACATCAGCATAAAAATGCATGTGAGATACATAGGTTTATGAAAATAGGATTCATAACTTATTGTTTAAGAAAATGTTTAGTCATGAACCTTGTAATTTGATTTGTCTTGTAAATCATTTGAAAAATGATAAGATCAGATGATATGTATAAATAAGAGAATAATGTATGGTTAAATGAATAACCATATAAAAATGAGTTTGTATAATTTAAGTTGTTTGTAAAACAATGTATTGTGAAAAATAGGTTATTTGTATAAAATGTTATATGTCTCAATTTGAAATGTTCATATAACGCTACGATATGTAATACCATACAATCACTTATATATAGGAAGTACCAGCGGCGTATCCACCATGCTTGTATCATATTACACACGCCTCGTTACTCGAATCACTTACCCAAACAAACCACCAATGTAAGATGTCTATGTTTAAACCAATTGCCAAACGTATTGAATAATATGTCAAAATGTCTATGTCAATATGTAAATCATGTAATGTGTAACCAATGTCAATAATGTTTATGTGTCAAATGTAAATCATGTAATGTGTAACCAAAATGATATGTATGGCTAGTGAAATATATCAACTAAACCATATGCACAAAAACAAAGTATTGAAGTAAAACACGGTTTAAATCAAAGCTATGTTGTGGAAATGCATGCTATACTGATACAAATATCTATGCGGTATTGTGAGAATGCATACATCCAAGCCTTGAGACTGTGGCGATAAACCCTTAAATAAATTAAAGGTTTATCTTGTTGTAACTGTATATCGAATTCGGTCATTCCTTTCATCCCCACCTACCCGGGATGTCCGGAACGGGAGTTGTCAATTCCTATGGTACCACTACCTACTAATGAACGGCGTGATCGGTGTTAATGAATGTATTGTTCCATTTATACAAACCAAATATCATATCAAAATGTAAGCATGTGATGAAAACAAATGTACTAAGTATGCAATAGATGAACATACATAGCATGTGATGTGATGTGAAACGATGTACTAAGTATGAACTAAATGGACATACATAGCATGAAATGTAATGAAATCATGTACTATAAATGTACTAATTAACATAGCAAGTATATGATGTGAAAGCATGAAAGTAACAAGTAGGCACATGTGTTTCACCCCAAAACAGTTTGAAAACGGTAAAAGAGGGGTCTATGTACTCACTTGAGATTGCTCAGAAGTCCTAAGATAACCACCAAGCAATGCTAGAGATCACGGATATCAAACGGCACCTAATATAGGTAACTACATTAATAAACCGGACCTAAATCGGAAGATCGGATAGAATGAGGGTTTGTAAACCAAATGAGTATGGGAACTCGTGTAATATGGTTTAACAACGCCTACATACTAAATGAATCCTAACATAAGTGCTTATGACCCATTACGACCCGTTTAGGTAGCTTATGCTACTTTAACGCGTCGCTCGCGTGAAACGCGTTCGGACCGCCTAACTAGTCCTATGACAAGTAACATATGCCTTAACATGTCTAATATTGTTTTCAAATCAGTTTAGATGTCAAAAGTTATGTTACGTATGTTTAAAATGAATTTTGGCATCAAAGGGGTATTTTGGTAATTTACCTAAGGCATATAAACTACCTATCATACAACTACTAAAATGAAGCGACCATAAGGTATAACCTCGTAAGGTTATTCCCTATAAACTATGGTCACCTAAAGTGCTTGGTTGGATCCTAATGATCGACCAAACGGGTCGGGTTCGAAAGTATAAGCGATTGTTTAGATCGCTTACCTTACGACCCTAAATAAGCACTAAACTAAAAGTGACGAGCTAAGCATGTTAAAACATGCTTAACTAAGTTTAGAAAACAGGTTTGGTATCAAAACAAATGGTCTTGATACCCACAAGTAGTTTGGTTACAAAATACGCAAGAATACGTATTCTGACCGAAACTACGGCTCGTCACTGAGCCTAGATAACGTGGTAATCAGTAGGTATAGTCACTAGGGACTATAACCATCGTGATCACGCTCACGTTATGAAGTTCAAACGAACTTCGCATCGACCATAAACTGGTCAATGCAGAAAGTCCAACAAAGTTCGACTTTCGGACTCGAAAAGCAATAAAAGAACGAAGGAACACTTACGAAGGGTCCCCGAATGCTAATCTAGATCAAAATAGCTCAGGTATGAAACAAAGGTTTCAACGTAGAGCACAAATGATCAGATTCTAGTGAGAAATGAAGTTGGGGTATGTGGGTATTTATAGTAAATGGACAACCGTTAGGATCATTTCTTGGAAAAGGGGGCACGATCTAAGCCGTACACTTGTTGGAAAGTTGTGGTAACTCATTTGCCATCCACCATAAGAGTTTGACACTTGGCACTTGGCCTTTGGAGAGTGTTAAGGGCTGTTAAAAGCTGAAAAAAACGTTTTGCTGCATCTGGCCCCTGTTTACGGACCTAGTTTGGCAGATTTACAGTTTCAGTCCCTGCAACCTCAAAACTTGGTTTTCGATGCGTTTTTTTGACACGTTTAACCCCCGTTAACCCCATTTCAAAGCTCTAAAATGAAGTTAAAGTATAGGGAACTTAAAATGTGTTCAAAAATATCTCGGGTGTCGGTTCGTTTAGTCGTACGGTTACGTTGTTCGGTTAATTACGACGGAATGCGCATAAGCGCGAAAAATGATCCAAATGGCGTGACGAATGGATTTTTCTTATGCCAAACACTAAAATAAAATATTTTAGTGCTTACATAAATTTTTGGATGTCCGGATGTATTCAGAACGTAAGTTATGCGCGAAAATGCAAACTTGTGCACTTTTTGACGCTTTTTGTCCCTGAATGACCCCGAAAGTTTATTTTAGCATACCGAACCCCTCAAAGCCTATTTCTAAGCTATGTAAAGGATATTTATGGTATGTTTAACTTAAGGTCATGTTCCGGAATGTCTGTTACAGTTCAAATTGGCATACTTTCACAGTTTGTCAAGTTTACTCCCTGTAAGCGAATTAACTTGTTTTTGCCATACCAAAGCCTTCAAAACTTATTTCTAAGTTATGTAAAGGTTATTTAAGGTATGTTAAGCCTATGTCACTATTCCAGAGTGTTTGTTGCATTAAACTGGTTATATTTATGCATTGGTGCGCGTATAACCTTCCAGAAAGCGATTTAGAGTTTGGAATTGAACAAAAATTGATATGTGCAAATGATACACATATTTTTACAAATCCCAAGTATGAAATATAATATTTTATTGGTTCGGTATTTGTTTGATGGCCGTGGAGGTACAGGTGTTACAGTCTCCCCTACTTTTGGAAATTTCGTCCCGAAATTTATTTAGAGGAAACTTGTGAGAGTTTAAAACATGAAGTTGAAAAGATCGAACAATATTGGTTAGGGTTCTGAACTTCTAGTAACCTTAATAACATTATGCTTGCAATGTAAGAGGGACACTTATATACAAGTATATGAAGCGTCATTGGTGCGTCCACCGTACCTCCATTACACCGTTCTCATTTTGTTATTGTTGTCGCTATCGGTTCTTACACATAATAAATCTTACTGGGTTTCTGTGCACTAAATTTCATAATTATGTACGCGTCCATAATTAGACAATTCCTTACACAGTTCACACAGTCTATTTTATAATGTGTAGGGTAAAACCAAATGAACAATCCTGTGATGAGTGTGACTAGACCGCCATAGAGTCCTTTTAATTAAATCAATAAATGATCTAAATAGACTATCAAGGAGTCTATTCAGCTACATCACTAGATGTCGTCCTTTAACCAAATTGTGAATCAATCTTTTTGACTAGACCACTAAAGGGTCTCTTATGAATCAAGGAGTGGTACTATATAATCCAAGGGTCTTAACTATTACATAGAAGCCCATTAAGGATTTAAGGTAGTACCTTTTTGAATATCCTACTACGAATCCCTCATATGAAGATATGAAAGATTCTACGAGGATTTGGATAACGAATATCCAGAGTATCCAAACACAAAAATGCATAAAAGAAAACATAAGATGAATAAACACTTAGTCGTATAACCACAAAGATTGTTTATTTGTTTTGTTGACAGAGCACATGTATTTAAAGTACAATAGGAATCCATCTCGTGGATTTCATTTGGCACTTTAAACATTTACAAGAATCTATCTATAAAGATAGAAAGATTTTTAAAAGAGAAATTTGATTTCGATTATAAGGAACCGAAATGTCCGAATTCAGGTACATAAGGAATCCAATTAAGGACCCTGATTTGAATGACGATCATCCACAAGGGTCTAAATGTGAAGATAAAAAGATCCCATATGGATTTTAGAAGTTGAAGATGTTTTGAAACCTTGCACTGGACGTGCTTATGTCAAAACATGAAGTAAAAATGCTTACGAAGTTGAGATGCTAGATATGCCAAGGCAACATATGAAGCAGAATTTGAAGGTTAAGTAAATGTATGAGGAAAATATATTTGGAAAACTATGCATGGGGTTCTAAAAATGTTTTTGAAACCTTATATATAATACTTTTGAAATCATAAAGTAGGTTTTTAGATAAGTATATTTATAAAAATGTTTTAAAATCATGCGAAATAAATTTTTGAAATTATGTATAAGGTTTTTGGAAAACATGAATGATGCTTTTGAAATCATGCACTTGATAAGAAAATATACTGTGTTAATATTGTTTTCAGACTATATGAAATATTCTGAAATTTTGAAAATTGTTTTTTTTGAAAACCTAACCAATGTTTTTGAAATAACATAGACAATGCATTTGAAAAAAAATTGTTTTCAAACTATATGAAATGTTTTGAGATCATGAAGATTGTTTTTGAAATACTTGTACTGTGTATGTTGAGAAAATCAAAACGTAATGGGTATGAGATTTGAAACTACCCTTAGTTATCTAACCAATGATTTAATGGCACAGATGTGTAAAAAGCACGATTACTCATAATTTCACTTTATTTCATGTACTTCGTTTCTTAGAATGAAACGAGTACTTAAAATTTTTGGGGGAATCATGAGTGATCATTTGAGAGGGAGAATCACAAGAGTAGTTTGTAAGGAACATAGTTCCTTGATGTAGGTATCATAGGAAAAGTCATACACACATGTAACTACACTCGTATATCAGAACTGTGAACAACAATTTATTTATAATCAAACAGATTGTTTCACATTACAAGAAATAGAAGAAACAAAAGCATAAGACAATAACATCTTCTAATCAGCCAACTGCTCATCCGTGGGTTGGATTTGCATTAGCAAGCTTTGGGCATTTGTTCCTGAAATGGCTCGTATCGCCACAGTTGTAGCACGATCCAGGCGGAAAGCGAGCTTGAGTAGGGTTGACTTGGGGTTGATTTGGACCACTTTGGTTTGGGGTAAATCGACAAGCATTTGCCAGGTGACCGAGTCGCCCACATGATGCACACAGACGACACTGTAGGTGAGCTAAGTGGTGTGCATTACATTTGTCGCATATTGGGGCTGTTCCCTTGTATTGCTTCTTAACAGGTTGTGTTGCCACCCGGATGGGTCCTGCTTGATTTGGTACTGCTGCAGTTGGACAAACCCTTGCCGTATGACCTATAAGTCGACAAGTTTGGCAATTGCGGCACTTCACACTAGCCTGATGATGAAGGCTACATTGGTTGCACAAGGGTGCAGTTCCGTTGTATGGCTTCCTAGCAGGGGGTTGAGCTGGTTGGTTGGGGATGGCTCGACCATTGTGAGCGACCACGGCGAAGTCCTGAGAAGCCTTTCGCTTCTTTGACTTCTTAGGGGATCCAGCCTGTTCATCCATGGTCTTTGATTCCTTGATTGGTTTCTTGGCTGGTGGTGCTGTCATTTGGCTAGGTCTTGCCTGTTTTGGTGCCACTGCTGCGGGTTTCCTTGAAGCCTTACGTTTCTTTGGTTTAGGTGAAGGCTTGGCTTCTGCTTCCTTTGGTGGCTCCTGAGTGGCTCCATTTTTGAGACGAGACATGGCAATGCCTAGATCCACAGACTTCAGTATCACTTCGCCTATTTGTTGGGCAAATTTGGCTATTTGCTCGGACATTTAACCGGTGCTGAGAGGAAGAGACATTCTAGAAGAAAATGAAAGACATAGGAAGAAACAAGTGAAACGTCATCGGGTAAATAATGCAGAATGGTAATGCATAAGAATTTGCGATCATTTGTTTGTTATCTAAGGCAAACAAATGAGACAGTGACAAATCAAAGTAAATGGGTCAAAAATAATGTATCGCGAAGACATGCTCGCCTATAAGTGAACACTCATCCCAAGAATTCCCAGGTAAGCACAACTGGTCTCACGTCTGATGAGATGTATACGAAGTGCTTGCCTAGACAGAAAACCCAGAATACAGGCATTCACCCTTCCAGTTTGCACGTGTTCACATTATTTAAAACCCAAAACCTTGACGAGGTTTTGAAAACTCAAAAGGGTTCAAAACCTTACAATAGAGGGTTAAAAACCTAGTAATCAATCATCCTAGAACAGATGATTAGTTTTCAAAGCGGTTTTGAAATTTATGTTCTTGTTGTGGTTGTCGCCTAAGGATAGGTGACAGTATTGTTTTATGACTAAACGCAAGTAAACTCCGTTAGGGTCCTAGGAAGGTTATAGACTAGGTCAAATTATTACTAATAACCTAATTCCCTATAACCATGAGCTCTGATACCAACTTCTCTGTCACACCCCGACCACGTAGAACAACAATACGTGGCGGAAAACGTCGGGGAGTGTTGTAACAGAATCATTGTTTCATTACACATGGAAATTGAAATATTGTTTTATTGATTAAAGTAGTTACAATGTCATGACAATCAAAGAAACATAACATAAATAACTAGTCTTGCATCTTTTATTGTCGCTAAGGCCCAAGTCCGCCTAAGTGTATCTTGATAAATCCTATGCATCATATCCTGAAACACATGTGAAAATAGGTACGTCAGCATAAAAATGCATGTGAGATACATAGGTTTATGAAAATAGGATTCATAACTTATTGTTTAAGAAAATGTTTAGTCATGAACCTTGTAATTTGATTTGTCTTGTAAATCATTTGAAAAATGATAAGATCAGATGATATGTATAAATAAGAGAATAATGTATGGTTAAATGAATAACCATATAAAAATGAGTTTGTTTAATTTAAGTTGTTTGTAAAACAATGTATTGTGAAAAATAGGTTATTTGTATAAAATGTTATATGTCTCAATTTGAAATGGTTCATATAACGCTACGATATGTAATACCATACAATCACTTATATATAGGAAGTACCAGCGGCGTATCCACCATGCTTGTATCATATTACACACGCCTCGTTACTCGAATCACTTACCCAAACAAACCACCAATGTAAGATGTCTATGTTTAAACCAATTGCCAAACGTATTGAATAATATGTCAAAATGTCTATGTCAATATGTAAATCATGTAATGTGTAACCAATGTCAATAATGTTTATGTGTCAAATGTAAATCATGTAATGTGTAACCAAAATGATATGTATGGCTAGTGAAATATATCAACTAAACCATATGCACAAAAACAAAGTATTGAAGTAAAACACGGTTTAAATCAAAGCTATGTTTTGTGGAAATGCATGCTATACTGATACAAATATCTATGCGGTATTGTGAGAATGCATACATCCAAGCCTTGAGACTGTGGCGATAAACCCTTAAATAAATTAAAGGTTTATCTTGTTGTAACTGTATATCGAATTCGGTCATTCCTTTCATCCCCACCTACCCGGGATGTCCGGAACGGGAGTTGTCAATTCCTATGGTACCACTACCTACTAATGAACGGCGTGATCGGTGTTAATGAATGTATTGTTCCATTTATACAAACCAAATATCATATCAAAATGTAAGCATGTGATGAAAACAAATGTACTAAGTATGCAATAGATGAACATACATAGCATGTGATGTGATGTGAAACGATGTACTAAGTATGAACTAAATGGACATACATAGCATGAAATGTAATGAAATCATGTACTATAAATGTACTAATTAACATAGCAAGTATATGATGTGAAAGCATGAAAGTAACAAGTAGGCACATGTGTTTCACCCCAAAACAGTTTGAAAACGGTAAAAGAGGGGTCTATGTACTCACTTGAGATTGCTCAGAAGTCCTAAGATAACCACCAAGCAATGCTAGAGATCACGGATATCAAACGGCACCTAATATAGGTAACTACATTAATAAACCGGACCTAAATCGGAAGATCGGATAGAATGAGGGTTTGTAAACCAAATGAGTATGGGAACTCATGTAATATGGTTTAACAACGCCTACATACTAAATGAATCCTAACATAAGTGCTTATGACCCATTACGACCCGTTTAGGTAGCTTATGCTACTTTAACGCGTCGCTCGCGTGAAACGCGTTCGGACCGCCTAACTAGTCCTATGACAAGTAACATATGCCTTAACATGTCTAATATTGTTGTCAAATCAGTTTAGATGTCAAAAGTTATGTTACATATGTTTAAAATGAATTTTGGCATCAAAGGGGTATTTTGGTAATTTACCTAAGGCATATAAACTACCTATCATACAACTACTAAAATGAAGCGACCATAAGGTATAACCTCGTAAGGTTATTCCCTATAAACTATGGTCACCTAAAGTGCTTGGTTGGATCCTAATGATCGACCAAACGGGTCGGGTTCGAAAGTATAAGCGATTGTTTAGATCGCTTACCTTACGACCCTAAATAAGCACTAAACTAAAAGTGACGAGCTAAGCATGTTAAAACATGCTTAACTAAGTTTAGAAAATAGGTTTGGTATCAAAACAAATGGTCTTGATACCCACAAGTAGTTTGGTTACAAAATACGCAAGAATACGTATTCTGACCGAAACTACGGCTCGTCACTGAGCCTAGATAACGTGGTAATCAGTAGGTATAGTCACTAGGGACTATAACCATCGTGTTCACGCTCACGTTATGAAGTTCAAACGAACTTCGCATCGACCATAAACTGGTCAATGCAGAAAGTCCAACAAAGTTCGACTTTCGGACTCGAAAAGCAATAAAAGAACGAAGGAACACTTACGAAGGGTCCCCGAATGCTAATCTAGATCAAAATAGCTCAGGTATGAAACAAAGGTTTCAACTTAAAGCACAAATGATCAGATTCTAGTGAGAAATGAAGTTGGGGTATGTGGGTATTTATAGTAAATGGACAACCGTTAGGATCATTTCTTGGAAAAGGGGGCACGATCTAAGCCGTACACTTGTTGGAAAGTTGTGGTAACTCATTTGCCATCCACCATAAGAGTTTGACACTTGGCACTTGGCCTTTGGAGAGTGTTAAGGGCTGTTAAAAGCTGAAAAAAACGTTTTGCTGCATCTGGTCCCTGTTTACGGACCTAGTTTGGCAGATTTACAGTTTCAGTCCCTGCAACCTCAAAACTTGGTTTTCGATGCGTTTTTTTGACACGTTTAACCCCCGTTAACCCCATTTCAAAGCTCTAAAATGAAGTTAAAGTATAGGGAACTTAAAATGTGTTCAAAAATATCTCGGGTGTCGGTTCGTTTAGTCGTACGGTTACGTTGTTCGGTTAATTACGACGGAATGCGCATAAGCGCGAAAAATGATCCAAATGGCGTGACGAATGGATTTTTCTTATGCCAAACACTAAAATAAAATATTTTAGTGCTTACATAAATTTTTGGATGTCCGGATGTATTCAGAACGTAAGTTATGCGCGAAAATGCAAACTTGTGCACTTTTTGACGCTTTTTGTCCCTGAATGACCCCAAAAGTTTATTTTAGCATACCGAACCCCTCAAAGCCTATTTCTAAGCTATGTAAAGGATATTTATGGTATGTTTAACTTAAGGTCATGTTCTGGAATGTCTGTTACAGTTCAAATTGGCATACTTTCGCAGTTTGTCAAGTTTAGTCCCTGTAAGCGAATTAACTTGTTTTTGCCATACCAAAGCCTTCAAAACTTATTTCTAAGTTATGTAAAGGTTATTTAAGGTATGTTAAGCCTATGTCACTATTCCGGAGTGTTTGTTGCATTAAACTGGTTATATTTATGCATTGGTGCGCGTATAACCTTCCAGAAAGCGATTTAGAGTTTGGAATTGAACAAAAATTGATATGTGCAAATGATACACATATTTTTACAAATCCCAAGTATGAAATATAATATTTTATTGGTTCGGTATTTGTTTGATGGCCGTGGAGGCACATGTGTTACATGCTCGATACTCGCAATCGCTGTATTTAATCGCTATACGGGCTGTAGAGGATAGTGAATACGTGCAACATATAGCTAGGTTTCTGTATTCTGACTGCCATATGTGCTACTGTGCCTTACGTGCCTACGTGTTTCTGTGCCCTACGTGATTATGTGCTTATGTGTTTATGTGCTTATATGAATGATTGTGTTCCTGAGCTTTATGGTAAATCGCTAGACTATACTAGGAATAATCGAATAGTGTTTTGAGTCCTATGGTGCTGTCTGATGCAGAAAATGTCGTCATCTGGATCTCGCGCTACCCAAGCCGCACGCCGAAAACAGACAGATAAATGCCTCGCCTCTATGGTTGCTAAATAGATGGCGAAAGTTATTCCTCAGATTGTCAGTGAACTTCATGAGAATGCGAGTAAATCTTCTGAAGAGTCCAGGACCGATAGTCCCAAAGCTACTTTCAGCTTCAAACAGTTCAAAGTCTGCAGACCGAAAGATTTTACTGGTGATGATGGTCCTACGGCCATGTTCCAATGGTTTGATTTTATCGAAGTCACCCTGCGCCAGAGTGGCTGTCCTGATGATCTCCGTACTCTCAACGCAACTAGCGTCTTCCAGTCCCGAGCTTTAGACTGGTGGACGGCCGAGAGAAACAAACGTGGAAATGATACAGCTTACGGGCTATCATGGGATGAGTTGAAGGACGTGATGATGGAAGAGTTCTGCCCTCCCCATGAGCGCCAAAAGTTGGAGGATGAATTCTGGCACATTAAGCAGAAGGATGGTGACAACGCTGGTTTAACTGCGCGCTTCAAGCAGTTGAGTATTATCTGTCCGGATCAAGTTAAAACGCCCGAAATTGCAATCAAGAAGTATATATGTGCTCTTCCGGATTGCGTGGCTGATTTCGTCCAAGCTGCAAAGATGTCAACAATTGAAGTAACTTACTTGCTTGCTTCAGAGATCAACGACAAGTGAGTCAAGTCTGGTATCTTGGATAAAGCTCCCAAGAATCTGCATCAAGCTACCACCGCTAAAACCGCCGCCGCTCCTCAGTCATCAAAGCTCTCAAGTCGCAAAAGGAAGAATAACAGCAGTTCCAGCAACAAGAACTGTGTTGTGACCAATGCTGCCCCACTTCAAGCTGTTCCAGCTCCTCAGCAACATCAACACCGCCACGTAGCGACCCCGGTTACCAACGGACCATCGGCAAAGCGTGTGTATACTGGTCCTCACCCGGCTTGCCCTACTTGCAATTATCACCACCCAGTGGGAATCGCTTGCGGATACTATGCCCATTGCAACATGTACGGCCATTTCACCGCCAATTTCCGTACAGGTTCACATCAAAACCATGCTCCAACACAAGGTCAAGCTCCAGCTCATCAAGCTGTACTTGCTGCTCCTCAAGGCCATCAAGCGGCTCCTGCACCCGCGGTCAATGCTAGAGCCTGCTATGCGTGTGGTGATCCCAACCACTTCACCAACATGTGCCCAAACCAAGTGGTCAAGCAAGAGCCACAACAACAGCAGCCCCAGCAGCAGCCTCAACAACAGCAGCAACAACCAGCAGCACGCGGACGTGAATTCAACATTAACGCCTGCCAGGGTCAAGCCGATAACAATGTGGTCAATGGTACGTTCCTTGTGAATGGTATATATGCTACGTGTTTATTTGATACTGGAGCAGATAACTATTTTGTATCGTTTGAATTCGAAAAGCTCCTCAATCGTAAGCGCGCTCATCTCCCCTCGACGTTCGATGTTGAAGTTACCACCGGAAGAACCATCGCTGTCAATTCTGTTCTCCGTGATTGTACTCTCGAACTCAATAATCACATCTTCCCTATCAATCTTATTCCGATGCAGCTCGGTAGTTTTGATGTCATAGTAGGCATGGACTTTCTTCGTGAAAACCATGCTGAAGTTGTTTGCTTCGATAAGATGATTCGATTCTCGCTCGCTAATGGTGATCAGTTATGTGTTTATGGAGAAGTCGCGTCGAAGAAACTCCAACTCATGTCGTGTGTCCAGGCTAGCAAGTATCTCCGTAAGGAATACCAAGCTTTCTTGGCGCACATTGTAGTAACAAAGAAAAAGGAAGTTAAGGAGGTGGATCAGGTCCCCGTTGTTCGTGAATTTCCTAACATCTTCCCTGACGATCTACCCGGGTTACCACCTGCACGTGATATCGATTTCCGAATCGACCTCATTCCTGGAGCCAACCCTGTTGCGAAAGCGTCGTATCGTCTCGCTCCTTCTGAAATGCGCGAACTCTCAAATCAGCTCCAGGAACTTCTTGATAAAGGCTTTATTCGCCCTAGCACCTCTCAATGGGGCGCGCCTGTCCTTTTCGTAAAAAAGAAGGATGGTTCGTTCAGGATGTGTATCAATTATAGGGAGTTGAATAAGTTGACAATCAAGAATCGCTACCCCTTGCCTTGAATCGATGATTTGTTTGATCAGTTACAAGGTGCTACGTGTTTTTCGAAGATCGATCTATGCTCAGGCTATCACCAATTACGCATTCAAGAGGAGGATATACCCAAAACCGTGTTTCGAACCCGTTATGGTCACTATGAGTTCGTTGTCATGCCATTTGGTTTGACTAACGCTCCTGCAGTCTTCATGGATTTGATGAATCGAGTGTGCAAACCCTTCCTTGATCGCTTCGTAATCATATTCATCGATGATATCCTGATCTATTCCAAATCAAAAGCCGAACACTCGCAGCATCTACGTTCGGTTCTTGAGTTATTCCAGGGAAACCGTCTCTATGCCAAGTTCTCCAAGTGTGAATTTTGGCTGGAGGAGGTGCAATTCTTGGGTCATATTGTCAATAGTCAAGGCATTCACGTTGACCCTGCGAAGATCGATGTTGTTAAGAGTTGGGTTACACCCAAGAATCCGTTTGAAGTCCGTTCTTTTCTCGGACTGGCAGGCTATTATTGCCGTTTTATCGAAGGTTTTTCCAAGATCGCCGTGCCGCTTACCTCTCTTACGCATAAGGATAAACCTTTTGTTTGGGGAACTAAACAGGAGGAACCCTTTCAAGCTCTCAAAACCATGCTTGGCAATGCTCCCGTGCTTTCATTGCCCGACGGAAATGACAACTTCGTAGTCGAATGCGATGCCTCAAACCTTGGTCTGGGTTGTGTTCTCATGCAACGAGACAAAGTTATCGCGTACTCTTCTCGACAACTCAAGATCCACGAGAAGAACTACACCACACACGACCTCGAGCTTGGCGCAGTTGTTTTTTGGCGACACTACCTTTATGGTACCTAGTGTACGATCTTTACCGATCATAGGAGCCTACAACATATCTTTGACCAGAAAGAACTGAATATGCGTCAACACTGGTGGGTAGAACTGCTCAACGATTACGACTGTGAGATCCGTTACCATCCTGGCAAAGCAAATGTTGTTGCCAATGCCCTCAGTCGACGAAGCTATCTGCTTAGCTTTCGTAATTCTCAAGCCCAATTTCATCTCGAAACTCTTATCCGTGATGCGCAGCATGCTTGTTTTACCGAGCGAACTTTGAAGATTGAAAGAATTCTAAACGATGGCGCCCAACTCGAGAATAAAGCGAATGGTATCTTTCATTATTTGGACCGAATTTGGATTCCCAAGCGTACGAACTTGCGACAACTTCTGATGGACGAAGCCCACAAATCTCGATATTCTATTCATCCCGATGCAGACAAGATGTACCAGGACATGATCTACAAGTACTAGTGGCTGGGCATGAAGAAGGATATCGCAATCTATGTTTCAAAATGCCTGACCTGTTCCAAGGTCAAGGCTGAGCATCAAAGACCCTCTGGCTTACTCGTTCAATCCGAGATCCCGATGTGGAAATGGGAAAGTATAGCTATGGACTTCATAACGAAACTTCCTCGTACTCAATCTGGTCATGATATCATTTGGGTTGTGGTTGACTGTTTGACTAAGTCAACTCACTTCCTACCGATACCAGAAGATTACAAGGTAGAAAAATTAGCCCGAATCTACACCAACGAGATCATTAGTCGACATGGGACGCTTCGCGACATCATCTCTGACTGCGATGGTCGGTTTACCTTGCGTTTTTGGGAAACGTTTCAATCTGCTCTCGGTACTAGTCTTAATCTAAGTACCGCTTTCCATCCCCAAACTGACGGTCACACTGAAAGGATGATTCGTACCGTTGAATACATGCTCTGTTCGTGTGTCATAGATTTCGGTGGTAATTGGGACGCGTACTTACCTTTGGTTGAATTCTCGTACAATAACAGTTATCATTCTAGCAGACAAATGGCACCATTTGAGGCTTTATACGGAAGAAAATATCGATCGCCTATTGTATGGCACGAGATCGGAGCCGACAGAAAAGTTACGCTGACAAGAAACGACATACAAAATCCTCCAAATTCGAGACAATCTGTTGAAAGCTCAGATCCGATAGAAAAGTTACGCTGATAGACGCCGAAAGCCCCTTGAATTTGACGTTGGCGATCACGTACTCCTAAAGGTTGCACCTTGGAAGGGGGTGGTCAGATTCGGCAAGAAAGGAAAGCTCGCGCCTCGATATGTAGGACCCTTTAAGATTCTGGAAAGGATTCGAAAATGGACTACAGTCTCGAACTACCAGAGGAACTGAGTAACGTCCACCCGACTTTCCAGGTTTCAAACCTCAGAAAGTGCTTGGCCGACCAAGAATTACATGTCCCTCTTGAGGACTTACAAGTGGATGAAACATTACACTTCGTGGAAAAGCCTGTCGAGATCGTGGGACGAGAAACCAAGGTGCTCAGACGCTCAAGCATTCCCACTGTGAAGGTTCGCTGGGAAGGCAAACGAGGCTCCGAATTCACCTGGGAACTCGAAAGCGACATGAAGGCGAAGTACCCACAGTTGTTTGTTACGGCTGAAGCCTAATTTCGGGACGGAATTCCCTTAAGTAGGGGAGGCTGTAACACCCCGTGTTTCGAAAGTGAAAGTCAAAGTCAAGATTGAAGTCAAAGGAAGAAAAGATTGCTAATTGCGATCTGTCACTCCTTGCTCAACTACTGTTTTGACTTCTTTGACTTGTAATTGAATCTATTTATTTAATCGCCTTAGTTGTATTATGTAGGATATCTATTAATAATCGAGGATTAATCGCATATTAATCGCATGTTTAATCGACTTATCGCTATCGCAATCGCAACTCGAGTTATGTGTTCGGGATATTGTTTTACGTGTGTGTGCTCTTTATATGTTACAGGTGCTTGTTATGTTTATGTTGAGGTGTTAATCGCAATCGCAATCTATCGCATCACAATCGATTCGAAAATGCTAAACGCAAGTTAAGCATAATGATTGTATGTTAGATATAGTAGTTATGTTATTTGTGTGACTAATGGGTAATACTATAGCATCGCTCTCTCGAATCGCATCGCAACACTCAACACGCAAATCGAAACGACAAAACTTATCGCACCGAACACTTGGATCGAGTGGCCAACCGGTCGAGTGGCCATCCGATCGGATTGCCATCTGATCGGATTGCCATCCGATCGAGTTGTCACCCGATCGGGTTGCCACCCGATCGGACTGCCACCCGATCGACCAGCCACTTTCACTACTTTCCTTTTTAGGAAACCCTATAAATACCCACCTGTCACATCATTTGTGATGTGACAGCTCCTTGTTTGACCAGCCTCCCTCAAGCTCTTATTTCTCTCAATTTCTCTTGATTCTTGTAAGTTTTCAATCTAAATCTTGTTCTTCTATGATCTACACACACTTCTACATCGTTTTCACCTTTGAATCTTAACTTTTAACCATGAAATTACCGGATTTGAGGTGTTCTAGGATGATGTCATCATGAAGTTCTTATGAACTTCAATGTTTGGCTTCATTCCACTAAGAACAACTTAGATCTGAAGGATTTCCACAACATTAAACAATGTTTTTGCAAAGATCTACACAAATTCATGGTTGAAAGGATTGAAAGAAGGTTTTCCAACTTTCTTTCAACTCTTTTACACTCAATGCTCTCAAAACGATAGAATCAGAGCTCGTTCTAATCTTCTACTCGTTCTTAGTGATGGGTTAGCTCAAGATCTGAATTCTATCAAAGAGATAATCGATTTCGGGTTTGAACATGAACAACCGCCTCGAACCGTGAACCGGCCGAACTAGGGTGGTTCCTGTTCGATCGAGTCACTTGGGTCGAGATGGGGTTCCTGTTGTTTAAGCAAGTTATCATAACGTCTCGTTCAAACTGCAAAGTCTTCAACAAAAATCAAGTGTCGAGATGATCTGGATGTTGGGACGGATTGCCGTCCGATTGGATCGCCATCCGATCCTTAGTACACTTGCATTGTTTTACGCGCCACTCATCGTTTATGCTATCGTTAACCGTTCAGGCTAATCTCTGTTAGCGCTCCCTTCAATCCAAGAGAGTGTTTACTTATTAAACACAATCTGTGAGTATACTCGATCCCTTTTTGCTTTATACACTTTTGGGTGTTACATACGTTACTTATTCTAAATCACATCGATCACACAACGCAACACTATTTATACGCTAACCTCTAATGCATGTTATACGTGAGTCGATGAATGCATGTTTGTTATGTTAACACATTGATTGCTGTCTACCTGCCTTAGCAACGATAGTACTATAGTTTGGACTCAGCACCTATTCACTCAGGGGTTGTTAAGGACAATTACTTCACGTGTTAACAGTGGTGAACATGTGATGCGCACTCGCTACTCGCAGTCATTGGTATTGATAGGATCTTTGTCGATAACTTACATACTCCACATTATACGTTTTTCATGCTGGTTAAGCGTAAACGATTTCAAACTTTATTATGCTATTATCAAACTTGTATGCTCACCTTTACGCTATGTGTATTGACCTCTATTTTAACGTATGTGACAGGTGTTTAGGATGCTACCAGCTAGGATGCTTGCTATGTGGAATCGAGTTAGGAAGAGTCTAGAAACAAATAAACAATTTATTTTTATTTGAAATCTGAGTTGTCGGAACATGATGTGTTTTGAGAATATCCGTGTCTGTAATAATTAGATTACTTAATGGGTTATGGTATGGGACATAATTTTAACTATTTGGTAATTTAGTCGTTATGGAATTTCTCTTGACGATCTGTTTCGCTCAGTGCCATGCCCCGATGTTTCCGTCATCTGTTGGGGTGTGACAAAATATCTCACTAAGTACCATTCCCTCAGCATGGATGTCATGAAGTATAATTTGCAACCCTTGGACTTGGTTCATAACATTCTTTTTATCAACCATTTTGTAGTTCAAGAAATGGGCTACCTTAAATTCTTTGTGCCAGCATCCTCCATTTTGTACTTCTTGTCCAAGGCATCCCATAATTCTTTGGAAGTCTTGATATTATAGTACACATTATACAACGCATCCGAAGCCGTTAAGTACATAGCCTCGACATTTGAAATCCGAATGCTTCCAAGCATCTACCGCACACTGTGCTTGTGCGTCGGTCTCCCCTTCCACAGGTTGGGGAACGGTTTCAGTCAAGAACCTCGCAAGGTTCATGGTGGTCAAATAGAAGAACATATTTTGTTGCCACCTTTTAAAGTGGAGACCTGAGAACTTCTCGGGTCGTTCAGCATGATTCGCCACTGTGGACGCTCCCACAGTGTTGGCAGGGGTATCGACAACAACATTAGTGTTGCTAGTGTTCACGTTTTTAGTCGACATTCTGAAAAGTTCCAAAAAAAGTTAAATTCTATTTTCAAAATAATAAATGCGCTAATGTATTATTTTTATGAGTACAAAAACCAGCCGTGTAGCTTCTAAGTCCAACTTTGAATACTACAACAGGAGATTTTAGGACTCAGCTAAAGGAAGGAGTAGAAGCAGAAACTGTTTTGACAAAGTCACTACTTTGAATCAAAACAGAGAAAAATCTTTTTAAAACATAACCTGCTGTGAAATAAATATTTTTTTTTTGAAAATCACAGCAGAGATGTTAGTGATTCTACACGAACGTTGTTTTAAAATTTGTTTTAAGATTGTAAAAGTCCGTTCACGCAAAATTAAAAAAAAAATCTTTATTAATAACTTGAATTACAACCGGAAAAGCAAAGCTGAATTACAAAGCTGTTACAACTTAAATAAAAAGAAAAACAAGAACAGAATTACAGAAATTAAAACGGTTCTTGGCTGAGGATCGTTTTAGACACGGGTCCCTTAAAACAAATTTAGAGTCTCCCAGAAGAACTCGTTTGTTTCCAGGATACAACAGCCCAAATCAGTTGCACTGCCGGTCTTAACTCCAACCCGAAGGTGTACCTGAAGCAGGATAGAAGAAAGATCACTGTAGAGAGAGATTGTAAGAGCTGGTGATTTTCGGTGTGTTTTGCTGCAGCTGGTTCCTCCTATTTATACTGCAGATCTGAACTCGAAACTGTAAAAGAATTAAATGGGAGAATTAAACTGCATTAAACGTCTTCAATGCACTTTAATTCCTCATTTAATTCTCAGTTAAAAGCATTGACTCATCAGTTTTCAAATGCTGAAGTGTAACTGCACTGGCATTAACTGCTAGAAGATTCTACGCGCGCGCGCAAGACACACTGGTGCGCACGCACAAGTCAGCACGCTCATTCGCGCGTGTGCCATTTTGGCTCACTTTCATGTGTGCGTGCGCCACATCACATGCAGGCGCAACCGCGCGCCTACCCACCTGGGTCATGCGCCTACATGCCACGTCACCAACCACTTGGTCCTTGCAGCCCTTGTGCTCCACCACGCGCACGTGGTCAAAAATACAAAGGCGGCTCTCGGCGATGCGAGAGTGCAAAGTGCGCTATCAAAGCGCCACATTGTGCCTCATCGCCCACGCCACGCGCGTGCGAGTCAGGGTTCTCTGCACCCTTCGCGAGTACACTTAGTGTGTGCTTCCATGAAACAATAAGGATGGGGAGTTCCCACTTAAATACCCCTTTAAGTTTCATCTCTCCTCCTATATGGGACAAGGTGCCAGTTTCCCACTTTTTCAGCATTCAAGTTTCAAACACCAATCTTTGAGCATCGACATCTCATTTATCTTAGCTCCGTTTTGGACGTGGTTTAGTTCGTTGCGAAGCTCTTCCAACATAGAACACAAACCCACAAATAAATATATAAAACCCGCTCATTTTCTTATATTTATTTCTAGTCCAAAAAATAGGAAAAAAATCATTTTCCTATATTTGTGAAAAAATGTTATTTTCACAAATTTCCAACACTAAGCACCACCAAATTCAGTTTGCTAACGTTGCGGCTTGAAGAATTTTGAGAAACCGACTTGAGGAACTTTAAATTTCGTACCTTTATTTCTAATATTTAAAATATTAGTAGTTTATGTTCTATTGCATCCCAATAGTTTTATTGTTTAAATGTTATGTTTTTTTTCGATGTAATTTTTGTTATTTAGGTTAAATGTTATCTTCTTTTTAATGTTATGTTTTTTTAGTTATTTAGTTGTTATAAATAAAAAAACATAATGCTGATGATGCGATACACGAATAAGAGATGCTACTAAAGAGTTGTTAGTTATGACAGTATTTGCCACTTATGGCAAGTTACCACTAATACCTAAACATACCACTGAATAAAAATTTCTACTGAAGATCAACAAATAGTTGATAGAAGTTAGTAACTTGTTGGTTATAGTGTAAGTACTTATACTAGGGAGTCAGGGCGCCCCGTGGTTAACCCTCCATCACGCGTCAAAGTATAACGCACACCGCCGTCACCAAAGTCGACCACACGTGGACTTTTAAATGCGTGATATTTTTCACGCATGGTAAACTTGAAAAAATTGAACGTTGGCCAAGGTTACCATTGAGGATTTGACCGTTTGAAGAAGTTTTATATATATGCACACACTATAAAATCCAAACATTCTTCCAATTCAATCCAAACATTCTTCCAATTCAAATCCAAACATTCTTCCAATTCAAACACAAAAAAATACAAACTTTAAGTTCAAAAAAATTCAATTCAAAGATGGCAGGTTCAAGCAAAAGAGGTTTGGGTTCGAAGAAAAAACCCGTACGACTGAAGGTTCCTGCGAAATTTCGGTTGCAAGACGAACCCGACCCAATCCCACAATTTCAAACCCAAGCTTTTCCACCCTTTCAAACCCAACAATTTCAACCTCAACCGTATCAAAACCAACCGTTCGTTCCACCATTTCAACCTCAACAATTTCAACCTCCACCGTTTCAAACCTACCAATTCAATGTCGACCCACTAGAAGATAACACCCTAATCCACCGATTCACCCTTGCGTACCGCGAACCACAACAACATGTTGATGACGATGAAGATGACGATGACGATGAAGAAGCAGAAGAAGAAGAAGAAGAAGAAGAAGAAGAAGAAAACGAAGACGTTCAAGAAGATGAAGTCATCCCAACATTCGCTCGGAGAGTATGGAGGAGCGAGGAGGAGGTCGCCTTGGTCTAGGCATACTTGCACACTTCCGAAAAAAGAAATATTCGAACGAGCGAAGAAAAGACTTGTTTTGGAGACGAGTCATGGCTCATTTTCGCCAACTTCCCAGTTCAACGGAACGAAACATGGATCAAATGACTTCGAAGGGGGGCGATTTGAACCGGAAAATGAGTAAATTTAACAGTTGCTTCATTCAAGTGGTACGTTTTTTTTTATAAACCTAAACTTTTTTTTTATTTTAAAAGAATTTAACTGTTTTTTTTATTTGAAAAACATAAAACTGTTTTTTATAAAAAAAAACAGAAAAACAGTTCAATAATTTTTTTTTATTTTTTGTAGACCCGAAATCCACAAAGTGGAGCGACCGAGGCGACTATCATGAAAACCGCCATGCCGAGTATGCAAGCATAAAAATTTTCCACACTTGACGACAGGGAGGTTACGAGACATCATCCGAAGTGGGTACCGGTTGACTTGGTCGACATGGGTGCGTTGTCACACCCCGAATTTCCAACCACAAAGCCGGTGGGCCCAGTGGGGAGTATCGTCACGTAAGTTGATTCATCATAGTCAATATTCACAGATAGCACAACGGAGGTCTTGGAGTATAAATTATTATTACAAACCAAATGTCCAAAGTTCAAAATAAATATACAGACGGCTCGGAATAAAAGATCCACAGGCAGATCATAAAAATGTACAAAAGATGTTCAACAGACTATAGGCATAAGTAAAGGATTTGCAAGATCCCCTTCTAACAATACCGAGCATCTCCCAGCCTGTTTCGTATTGTACTTGTAACTTAGTCTTTTGAAAATACGTCAATTTTCACTGGTAAATACAATCAACCGACACGTTTTGTAAATATTTCAAAATTGATTTAAGTGCACAAGGCACATGAAAATCTTTTATAACTTGGGACACTTAAAAATAATTTTGTATACAGTTTTACATGTCTGTCAATACATATGAGGCCTAGTATGAAAACCGAGACATGATTAACCGACACACCACTTACGAACCCAAAAAAGGAGTTATCCCAAACTTGTGGGTAAGAAAACATTTTTATTAGCATTCGTATCTGTCGGGTGTATGCCTACACCACATGTTATAGTCGTGGCCATTAGTAACTTATTTGAGCTGAGGATATCCAGGACACGGTCACGTTAACTCCCAATGTTTAAGTTATCAGACAAAACAGATTAAAACAGGTTATGCGGATTTTGTAGTCACAATCTGACATATGATCCCATACCTGAAGGGGTATGGTCCCAAAAACCTTGCGCAGGCGTATAGGACCATACCGCAACCTCATCACATAAACATATTTAACAGAACCCTGCGCGACTGCGCAACGGTTCTAAACAAAGATATAGCAGAAAACAATCTTTGATAACCGTGCGCCAGAGAAAGAACAAAACTAACATTCAACTAACACCCCTGCGCAGGCTCGCGCAAGGGTACAGTTAGACTTGAAGTCAAGAGCCTAGACATCTCCGCGTGCCTAGAGTCAAGACTTAAACAAAAATGTTCTTTCTGTTGTAACAAAATTGAGACGTAGCAAGGGCCTAAAGGGTTACAGCTGTAAACCTTCTGTAAGACCTCATCGTGAACAACCATTCGGTTATAACCGAATGGTGACGTGGCATCATCCTGAACGCTCATCTAAGTCACAACGATGACACTAACTTGGAGAAGGATCCACACAAACCCACTTTCCACGTGGCTCTCCCCAGCCGTCGATCACACTCACGATCCGTGTGCATGGATGTGACGTTGGTGATTGACAAAAAAAGGCATAACTGCCTACGGGAAATGCTTTTCGTTAATATCTCCGTCAACAAATTTTTCCGCCCAAATCTTGCTATAAATAAGTCATGACAGGTATGATCTCACAAGTTACACTCACTTCACTTTTATTACTTCTTCTTCTTCATCGAGATCACCGTACTTATTCTCACATCAGAGGGTGGTCACGGAGAGAACCCCCATTCTCCTCATGGCAAGTCTAACGGCTTTCTGTTTTGCAGTGATCATCGGAGAAGGAGCCCAGTTGAACCCCCGAATCGAGCGAGAGGACTAACCCTTTTTATACAGAACTAAACCCCTGGTCTGATTGATTCCGGTCATTCAAACCACTGTTTCTTCATTGGCGCCCACCGATTTTTCAATTTCCATTCTCATCTTCTCGTTTGATTCACCTTCTCTCCTGTTTTTTATGCCAGAAGTTCCAAAGCTACACCTGTCAGGTCCTCGATCTGAAAACAGGGACGACTCAATTCGCGTTTCTCATATCGACGGAATCACGGGAAAAACATTCATCAACAGCGAAATTCAACAGGAGGTCCTCACTCTTGTTGCCTCAGAGGTTCAATCTGGAACCCAGATTGGTCCAGATCTATTTTCAGAAGAAACTCCGGGTTTTTGGTTTACCAAATTCCAAAACACCATAAACGAACTTTTCGCACAAAAATCTGCCACTCATATAGACATATCCAGATCCTATTGTGACTCCTCAACCCTACCGACTAAAGTAACAGAGGTATACCCTTAGACAAGCACCGGATTTGAGTTTCTCTATCTCTCCGCAAAACGAATAACCATTAATCTTATATCTCTCCGCAGCAGAAGTAGCAGTTAGCACGATATTGATGGTCGAAAGGGACGGAGTACAAACTCCAATATATTACATCATCAAAATGCTAACTGGTCCAGAAAGGCGCTATTCCATCATGGAGAAACTTGTCCTCGCGCTGGTTCACACATCGCGCAGATTGCGAAGGTACTTTTTTGGTCATGTTATAACTGTCCTTAGCAACTATCATCTGGGACAGATATTGTCCAAACTAGACGTTGCAGGCAGACTAGCCAAATGGGCTATCGAATTAGGCGGATATAACATTTTTTATAAACCGCGCCCGGCTATCAAAGGACAAGTCCTGGCAAAGCCATACAAAATCCTACCCCAGTCTTCGATGATAGGGTTTGGACTTTACATACAGATGGTGCTTCAATTGATGACGACGCAGGAGCAGGTCTCCGCCTAGTTAGCCCCGACAACCACGAACTTACCTACGCCATTCGGCAAGATTTCCAGAGTACCAACAACGAAGCGGAATACAAGGCATTCCTCGCAGGTCTCCTCCTGGCGCTCAAAATGTGAGCAAAAAAATCTTGAAACACACGTTGATTCAAAGTTAGTGGCGGAACAAATTAATGGTCGTTATGACGCAAAAAAGGCGAAGCAATGGCCCTATATCTGAAGCAGGCAAGAACTCTAATAAACCAGTTTCAGACATTCAAATTAATCCACATCAACAGAAGCGAGAACAAGCACGCGGATGCGCTAAGTAAGTTAGCCGCTACAAGCCTCAAACACCTAGCAAAAGAAGTCCGCATCGAAGTTCTCTCCAATCCATCCGTTCCTCTAAGGCACGTAAACGTGATAAAAGTCGGAAATCCATCTTGGATGTCCCCAATCATTATGTACTTACAACATGGAACTCTCCCAGAAGGGAAAACAGAAGCAAGGAAAATTCAACACAAGGCGTTAAATTACGAAATGGAGGATGGAATTTTATATCGCAAATCTTACGTGGGTCCTATCCTAAGATGCGTAGACAGGCACGATGCGCAGTATCTGGTTCGGGAAATCCATGAGGAACTATGCGGAATCCCTGTAGGACCACTCATTGTAGTAGCAAAAATCATGAGCGCGGTCTATTACTGGCCTGGTATGCATTTAGACGCTGTAGAGATCCTACGCAAGTGTACGTCATGCCAGTGCCACGCCCCAAAGACGCTCCGTCCAAAGAACCCTCTGGTTCCGGTAACCGCGGCATGGCCTTTCCAGCAATGGGGCATCGACCTAGTAGGCCCTTTTCCCGACACGCCAGGCGCAATCAAGTTCATCATAGTCGTGGTGGATTATTTTACCAAGTGGGTGGAAGCTAATGCTCTTGCGTCAACCACCGCAATGGTAATCAGAAAATTCATCTAGGAGTACATCGTATGCCGGTTCGGATTACCCTTGCGCATTATCACAGACAACGGTACCAATTTTGCATCAGAAGATCTACAGAAATGGATGAAGGAAATGCACATCGAACATAGTTTTGCCTCCGTGGCGCACCCACAGGTAAACGGTCAAGTCGAAAGCGTTAACAAGCAGATAGTATATGACATTAAAGCAAGGTTGGGAACCGCAAGGAGGGGGTGGGTTGTGTTACACCCCGACCACGTAAAACAACAAATCGTGGCGGAAACGTCGGGGAGTGTTGTAACAGAATTATTGTTTCAAACCATGGATACAAGAGTTTCGTTTTATTGAATATTAAACATTGTCTTAAAGTTAAACAAGCAATTCAAACATAGTTTATCATCGTTATTAAATCACTAAGGCCTCGTCCGGTCCTAAGTGAGCATGCATCCTATTCGCAATCAACTTTAAGCAACATCACCTGAAACATATGTAAACACAAAGTCAGCAAAGAAATGCTGGCGAGTACATAGTTTTTGTGTGAGTATCAGATTCATGGCTCGTTTGTATGTTAAAACAACTTGTACAAATTCGTTAATTGATATTAGAAAACCTTGTTTTGTAAAATGTTTGTATTATAAATGAATAACCAAGTCAAAATAGATTGGTCATAATTTATAAACCTCGATGCCATGAATCTTAACCCAAAACAATTGTTTATGTAAACCAAATCATAAATCGTTCTTGTAATAAAACTCGTATGGTTTATATAGTTTCGTAAACATTGTTGTGTAATATTGTTTAACTCGTTCACGTTATAGAACATCGTTCATTCGTTTACATCGTTCAAATCGTTCCAAATCGTTCAATTTATTCACTCGTTCAATTCGTTCTTGTTTTAATTGTGAAAACTACTTTTGGTCGTCTTGCTAATAACATTCAAACCTTCGTGACTCGTTCATCGTTCAACTCGTTCAACTCGTATTAACAAACCACCAAAGGGTAAGTTAACAATCATCAAATTCATTCGTTACCCACCTAACCCACACATAACCATGGGTCCGGTCTGATAACGGGATTTGTCAGATCCTATGGTACCATAACCTAATACTGGTTGGTTCGGCCAAAATTAATGAATGTCATTCGTTATGTAATTACCACCAACTAGTTCGTTCACATTATCGAAATCGTTTTTAGTTTAGTATAAACCATCTCAATTGTTTTGAAACCATCGTTAGAATATCGAAATCATTTTGATACATATGAATCACCCCAAAATAATCGAAAACAGTAAAAAGAGGGGATCTATGTACTCACCTTCGGGTGCGTTTTTAAATGTTAACACAATCCCTCAAATTGTTTATCCGCCCTAAATTAAATAAGAATGATTTTAATAATCAAATACCCACACTTTGACATGCAAAATACTACTTATGTCATTTCTGTTTTAATATATATGAAACTGGACTGTTTTCGAGCATTTTAATAAAATAGTTAACCTTCTCCAAAAATTCCCAAATTTTTACAGAGTGTCATATACCATCCAAATTTTATTGTGTAAAAATATCGGGGTCCAGTTCATTAACAATATTTTATAGACATTCATTTACCGGACTGAAATCAGATTCGTTACTTTCTGACTCTAGTTCACGGAAAAATTCATTTAAAATTTATCGTAAGTCCGATTGACGTAATTCCAGTGGGAGAACTACTACGATATTAGTGGTCATTTACAGTATAAATTTCATGAGTTAATTCTACACAGAACTCAAGTTATGACTAAAAACATTTCGCCCATTTACTGCAGTAAAAACACAGCTTAAGTTGCTGTTACTAAAAGGGTCTTTAAAAATAGTAAACGAAGTCCAAAAATTATGATTCCAGTGCCATTAGAACCGTATTTCATAATACATAAATCTAGACTTCAGAAAATACATTTTCTTCTTTATTAAGGTTCGGTTACAGCCAGTTGAAGTTGGCTGAAAATGCTAATCAGCATGCTGTTTAGAGTTTAAATGTTACTAAAACGCATCAACAAATGTCCTAACAACGGGTTTATCAAGAAATCAACGATCAAACATCATGCATGCTTTAACTAAGAGTGAAATCAAAGACTTACAACTAGCTCAAAGGCTAGGGATGAACTTATGAACAAAGAATGATGATGAAGATGAGGTGAAAAAGCAATGTGTGATGTTCCTTCAAAACCTCCAAGCTTCAAGCTCCACAAGACTTCTTCTAGCACTTGACTTGAACTTGGAACTGGAGTGGATGAATGTTGAAATGGGGGAGAGGAGAAGTGAAGTGGTGATTTGTGAAGAGGAAGATGATGAGTATTTATAGTTCAAGTTTCTCTTTATTTATTAGTTTTATATGTCCACTAAGTGCAACATAAACCTAACAAAATTAGGCGATATATTAGAAAAATTAAGAGGTCTTGGTGGGGGGAACATATGTGGGCCGAAAATTAGGTAAGGGGGGAAGGGTCCATGTGTAGTTTTTATATAATTATGCTATTTGTAGGCTAAAACGGGTGTTTAACTGGATACCAGGTATTTTATCTAGCGTTTAAATCCCGGTTTATGGCGTTCTAAATTATTTTTATTATTCTATAAAAATAATCTTGCCAAAATGTTACTGAAATAAATTTCAGTTGCCAAGACTGGCTGCGTTGTCCGCGTTTCGCAGTAGAAGCACCGCGTCGCGCAGAAACACGCGGTACGCGTTTAAACTTGAAAAATAACGATTTTAGGCGTTTTAATATATTTTTCCACATGGACCTAATTAAAAATAAATTTTTAATCATAACATAATATTTTTAGGATTCAGAAATTATCCGGGCGGTCACTAACGTTCGTTTCGCAGTTTTATCGTAAATAGCTCTATAGTTCAAATAAACATGTTTTTGCCATACCGAATCCTTCGACACTTATTTCTAAGTTATGTAAAGGATATTTAGGGTATGTTTGGCTTATGTCACAGTTCCGGAGTGTACGTCGAGTTAAACAAATTGCGTTTATGCACTAGTTTGCGTATAACCTTCCAGAAAGTGATTTAAAGCTTGAAACCGGAATCGAATCAAATTGTAAAATTTATTAAACACCATTACACATATAATAACACTAAAGCACATTGTCTTATTGATAACCAACATTGTTTTACATTGTACATCGATCACAGAGCACAGTTGTCACAGGTTGATGAACTCCCGATCATTTTATAGGCTCACCGCACTATGAGAAAGACTAGCACAGGAGAAATGCCATTCAACCTCGTTTATGGCTCCGAAGCGGTAATTCCGGCAGAGATTGGCCTCCCGTCACCACGAATGCTAGCCATGGAAAAACAAAACAACGAGCAGGAGCGCCGACTCGACCTGGATCTCCTTGAGGAAAGGCGGGAGAACGCAGCGATCAATGAAGCCAGGTACAAATCAAAGCTAGAAAAATGTTACAATGCTCGAGTACGCATATGCACTTTCGTACCAAGGGATTTCTTCCTACGAGACAACGAAGCCTTGAACGCTGAGAAACCAGGGAAACTCGCGCTCAAGTGGGAAGGGCCATACATCATTAAGGAAGTCCTAGGAAAGGGCGCGTACACCCTACGTCGGCTCGATGGAACAGACGTTCCACGCACTTGGAACTCGCAACAGTTGTGCAGGTGCTATATGTAACTAACCCATCCGTACTTACACAACATACAACGCTAACACAGTACAACAATCATTGCTTGCGTATGCATCATAATTATCATATTTATTTACTTTGTATCTACTGGCCCATGCGCCCTATCCAAATCAATACGAAGTTTTACTTCCATTGTGCTCTTGTGTTT
Source organism: Helianthus tuberosus (assembly GCA_030545235.1). Classification (NCBI taxonomy): domain Eukaryota; kingdom Viridiplantae; phylum Streptophyta; class Magnoliopsida; order Asterales; family Asteraceae; genus Helianthus; species Helianthus tuberosus. The sequence continues at coordinate 44,407,780 of CM060410.1, forward strand.
ATTACAAAATGCATGCAATTTCTTTTGGTAAGCGCAAAAACACTATGGTAACATCTTACAAGTCTCATGAACGGTCCGCTGCTACAGGTTCCGTGCAAGGCCCAGCTCTATGTTCACACATGAGCTTGATACCATTTTTATTCGCCTTACCTAAACAAAGCAATTATACTCATGCAAAACATTGTAATTCAAAACAAGTTACTTGTGCAGTAAGCACATTAACAAAATTTATACGCACAGCAGTGCATAAGCAATTCTTACAAAACGGGACATACATCCCAAACCTACAACTAATATGTTATAACAAACTACAAGTCGGGAAACATTGCCAACCCTTCTGCAGGGGTGTGCAACGCTTCACCGTACCACTCCAAAGGGTGAGGATCAACGATCCATTCGTTGTCATTTCCCTCACCATTCACAGCAGAAGTCATCTTCCGGGCACCGGCCGGATTAGCACATCAACAATCACCTTGACGCCGTTGGCACACCATCCTACATCGACTTCTACGGTCAGATGGAAAAACTTGCATCAAAGCATATTCCGACAATAACATAGCACCTGCATCGCCATCGATCTTAGTAATGGAAAGGATATCATCTTTGCTACCCGATAATCTCATATAAGGTACGGTGTCGAGAAACCCTCCACCTCCGGCAGCCTTATCCGACACTTGATCTCCAAGACGGAGCATGGCATCAGCAGCATCAAGGGTCTTTAAGATTTCGGAAACCTTCCGTAGATGGTATTTACGACTCATATTGTATTTACCAAATCTGGTAAAAAGAACTGATACATATATAAAGGCTAAAACAAGCTGACGTAAGCATAATTAAACGAGGTGTAAGCAATCATAATGATTAACGTCAAATCGCCACCTTCTGAATGGCGGTGTTACAATAATCATGGATTTCAATAAATGATCTCTGACAGCATCAAATGCTTAAACACATCCCCACAAACTATAGTTACAATCCCAGGAAGAAGGCGAACAGTCAAACACCTATTCGTCTTCTAGCATATGGCACACAAGGTCCACGTCACGTTGATGGTCAAATCAGCATACACTGGCAAACGATCACTGTAGCTATACCATACACATCATACACTAAAGATGCACCACAACGGGAGGCGGACACAATAACCCAGAAGATTCTTCATATTTCCCGCCAAAACTTCTCAAAGAAAAAAGCACACACTTCATTTTATATAGTCCAGTGCTCCACTTACTTGCATAAGAGCATCACTGGACTGGGGGACTTGAAGGGGTATGGTCCCAAAAACCTTGCGCAGGCGTATAGGACCATACCACAACCTCATCACATAAACATCTTTAACAGAACCTTGCGCGGCTGTGCAGCGGTTCTAAACAAAGATATAGAAGAAAACAATCTTTGATAACCGTGAGCCGTAGAAAGAACAAAACTAACATTCAACTAACACCCCTGCGCGGGCTCGTGCAAGGGTACAGTTAGACTTGAAGTCAAGAGCCTAGAATCAATACTTAAACAAAAATGTTCTTTCTGTTGTAACAGAATTGACACATGGCAAGGGCCTAAAGGGTTACAGCTGTAAACCTTTTGGAAGACCTCATCGGGCACAACCATTCGGTTATAACCGAATGGTGACGTGGCATCATCCTGAACGCTCATCTAAGTCACAACGATGACACTAACTTGGAAAAGGATCCACACAAACCCACTTTCCACGTGGCATCTCCCCAGCCGTCGATCACACTCACGATCCGTGTGCATGGATGTGACGTTGGTGATTGACGCAAAAAGGCATAACTGCCTACGGAAAATGCTTTCCGTTAATATATTCGTCAACAAATTTTCCCGCCCAAATCTAGCTATAAATAAGTCATGAGATCACTGTACTTATTCTCACGCCGGAGGGTGGTCACGAAGAGAACCTCCATTCTCCCCGAGGCGAGGCTAACGGCTTTCTGTTTTGCAGTGATCACCGGAGAAGGAGCTCAGTTGAACCCCCAAATCGAGCGAGAGGACTAACCCTTTTTATGCATAACTAAACCCCTGGTCTGATTGATTCTGGTCATTCAAACCACTGTTTCTTTAATACCCGACCAAGCGGTAATAATTTAACGTATGCCAAAACCGTATAGGGAAAATAGGTTAAAAGTATTTACCTGAGCTAGTACTTGACTTTAAGATGCAAAGTTTATAATAACTCGGCCGTTTAATCAATTGATAAGTGTAAGTAGCATTAACTGGAAGGCTCTAGTCTGGAATGATGGTATAAATAACCAATTAGAATGCTAACGGGTCCTATTTATGTCGTAGACTTAGACCGGCTAGTTTAAAATATCGAAAATGGTACGATACGCTTGATTAAGCGATGACCGGAATATAATGTAGTTTAAACCCAACAAGTACTAAGAATTATATAATATGGGTAAACAGATAACATTCTGGAAATTGAGATAAACTCGTGTAAACTAGTTACATAAGTCTAACCGTACGCGTATATGTGACAACTGACACAAAACCGGTAATTTCCATACTATTTTAATAATTATTTATTTCCTGCATTTATGTGTTTACATGTCAACATTATGTGCTTATTTGATATGCAATTGAATTCATGCATGTTTCATATATTAACCGTCACATTATACTATACTTTAAGCGTTGCGTCGAAATGGTTAGTAAGCTCACCGGTTAGACAAGCTGCGTCAGCATGACTGCAGAATACAATTAGATAATAGATTTAGGACTTAGAAGTAGATCCAACATAAAAAATACATTGAAAACTAAATAGGTGAACAAAGGTTAACATAAACACTTTCCGGAAGCTAAAACAGGTACTAAAAAGTACCCGAAACGCACTTTAAATGCAGAATTCTGCAGAAATTAAGCAAAAACAGCATTTTAACACCAAAATACCATGCATAATTATGGTTTAAATGTCTAGAATAAGTTGTAAAGTATCGGGAATGAAGACTGTCACAAAAGGTACTTCATACCTTGTAAAATTCACAGTTTAGCACTTTAACGAACCGATAACCGAACGATTAACCGGACACTACCCAAAACACCAAAAATAGACTAGAAGCATTGTTTTTGTGAGTTAAAGCTTGTTATGGTGCTAAAATACCTTAAAAATCATCAAAACACATAAACATACTTAACTTCACATTTAACCCCTAATTTACATCTTCTACCATTAACTACCAAAAAGTCACATATTACCCCCCCCCCCTATCTCCAACCGTCCCCAACATGGCCCACAAACACCCCTATTAAAATATTACTTATGATGCTTAGACATTGGGCATAAGAACTAATGGTTAAAGAAATGTTGGATGATTATAAGTCTTGACCATAAGATCACATTTCTCATAACTCACTTTCAAATTTTCACTCATCTTCCTCTCTTCTCTCTTCCTCACTCACAGCCACAACCACTCCACTGCCACCATCATTTTCTTGTCACTTTCAAGCACATCTAAGGTGATTCAAGGGTATAAGAAGATGATCTAAGATAGCTAGGAGCAAAGGAAGTTGAAGGACCGCCTTGAGGAGCTTTTATCCAACTATTTTCTTCATTCTTCATCTTGTTCTTGTTCTTGCCACTTACCTAGCCACTAGAGCTAGTATTAAGCATCATAATCTCTATTTTACTTCATGTTAAGCTTATGTACAAGTTACACCTTCAAAGAACATAAACTTTAAAAGATGGTAACATGAAGATCAAACATAATCAAAGTGAAAACAAGTTGTTTTGAAGTTGTTTGATGTATGTGATGAAGTGGTATTTTTAGTTAGGTCCATCATGTGTAAGCTTGTTAGAAGCTTAGATCTAACAAGTTTAAGAATGGATCTTGAAAGATCTTCAAAATGAACATGAAAATGGTTGTAGAATATATTTCTCCTGGTTTTAAAACCCTAAAACTTGTGGATGATTTATTTAGTAAAATAAAGTTTCATAAAAGTTTGTTAAAATTTAACAAGAACACTTGCTTTTGGAAGATTCAAGTATGTAAAGTGTATATCTAAAAGACTACACATTTTCAACAAAAATCAAGTTCATCATAAGGTTTATCATGATGACTCTAGTGTATGTTACTTGTGAAATTGTTGGAAATTGATTTTTGGTGATGAAAATAAAATAAACACATGTTTTGAAAACATGGGAAACCTCCATTTTTAGGGGAAACTGTGTCAAAATTTTTATAAAATTTTGGCACTTAGAAAAATATAAGTTTTGGTGAAACTTATTCCCCAAAAAATCACCTAAGAATATTTACAAAGGTTTCCTAATTTTTATACAAAATTACAAGTTATGAAATAATGATTTCTTTAAGTATAAAATCAATATTAAGTATGTATATTTTTAGGAAAAATATATATTTAGTGGTCACAAAATTATGTACTAAGTGTATATTATGTGTATTATATGTATTAGTGACGATCAGAACTTGAAAAATACATTAAATACTCCAAAGGAGTACACTACCAAAATACACATAAAAATACATGAGAAATACTCAATTATATAAGCATACAAAATTACCTATAAAAGGATATATGGACAAATACAAAATATATACTAATATACATATATTTCCTACAAAATTATGGACTTGGGCAAATATTTGGACTTATTGGACAATTTCATACATTTATGGACACATATATATATATATATATAAATTTCTACAAGTGATGAAAAAATAAAAAAATTAAACAAGTGACACACACACATATATATATATTTAACAAAGTATGACAATATATATATATATATATATATATATATATATATATATATATAACAATTAAACCTTAAAAATATTATTATTATTAAGAAAATATAATTCCAGAAAGTATTAAAAATCAAAGAATTGATTTTTGGGTAATTAATACAAATACACAAGTATTTACATTTAAAAAACAAGTATACTTATACCAAAAATAATATTAAAAAAATTATTTAACAAATTACTTTATTTATTTTTTGAAAAACAATATAAGTATCATATATTTGAAAGGTTAAAAATATATTATTTTTAATATATAACATTTTCAAATCCTACTTATACAAATATATATTTTTGGGAATAAAATATATATAACAAATATAACATTTTTTTTACATTGCAAACTATATACACTAATAATACAAGAACATATACAAGTAAGACACAATAAGACACATTAAATCCAAATGGTAACTTGTATTTAGAGATTTACAAGTTAGGTGATTAATATACTTAGAACGTCTATAGGTTACGACATTCAAGTAGCGGACGCCGGTGAAGTTAGACGCACGAGACGCAAAACGGTGAGTTAATGTCCCCACTTTTTTATGTTTTTATTGTTTTCTAAACCTTGGGGAAAATACATGTACAATTGGTAAGTTTAAAACAAAGGAATTGTAACACCCTGAAAACGGGTTTGGTAATCAAACCACGTTAATACTAAAAGACGGGTAAAATATCGTTAGTGGTAAAATTTACCCGGTGAATATTAGGACTTAAACAAATAATCCAAATAGTAATTAAAAAGGAAAACAAATGCTTTAAGGAAATAAAATTTATAAGAGGCCCGAGTTAACGGGGACTTAAAATAAACTTAGTCATAATTTCCCCGAACCCACTAAGTTAACTAGGAATATTTTACCTAGTTAATAAGTGAGAATATTGTTAAAAATAATTAGGTTGTGACCTAATTAATAACTAATCAAACATAAGGGACCAAAGCTAGGTAACTTGAAAATGGTTTTAATAAACAAAAAAATATAACACAACACACAGTGTGTGTGTGTGTGTGTGCGTGAGGGAGATCGACCAGGAGAGCTCTCATGGGGCTCAAACCCTAACTTCAGCAAAATCAACAAATTGAAGCTTGATTCCAGCCCTAAATCGATGCGTGAATACAAAGAAACGATCACCTAGTCGTGGGGATCGTAAGGTATGTCAAATTGTTGATATTTATGAAGTTGGGATTCTTGATGAACTTATGAAATTCGAAATTTAAGCTTGAATGATTGATGTTTGGGTGAAACTAGGATGAATTCATGTTTAGAAACAAACCCTAGTTGAAAACTTGATGAATTAGTATTAAAAAAACTAGGGATTTGATGATTTCTCTTATATGTGCTAAGTGAGTTTTGATTATGTAGTGAAGATGATGATAAACACATGTATAAGATCATCATATTTGATAGTAGAAACTAGGCACTCGAACAAATTACATGATTTGGGTACTTGTTCATACATGATCGATATGGACGTAATGTTAATCTTGGTAAAAATAACTAGTTATGAACTAGTTAGTAAATGTGTAAAATTATGCCCATTAGGTGTTTGATAAAATGCATAAATGAAAGCTAAAATGTTGAAATTTCGAGTGAAACGCACATTTGAATAATATGGCAAAATATGCGAAAATAGGAAAAGATAAGAGTTCTAAATATCATGTTGATTTAGACTTAATTATGTAAACCATGTGATCGAAAGTAGTTAACTTTTGATAAGTTAAGTTAACTAATGATGAAGTCGAATAGTAGTTTCGACATAGAAAATAAGTAAGGTGGAATAGTCGTGATTTTTAATGACTAATTTAACCACCTTGTAAATTGATGACGATAGTTTGATGCTTAACGAGCTAGGTGGAGGCTTGGGAAAGAAGCGGGTCAAACGGATTTAGTACGCGGATAAGTGCACAACCGGATGAAGGTAAGTGAAACTTACATCTTTTGTAGAATACGTGCTTGTTCTAAAATCACTTATATGATAAGGATAATATTCAAGGTATGGTTCCCGACACGACATGATATGGGTCGGAACATACCAAAACGATGAAAAACCATGACTATTGGTAAAAATGGTGAAAAATGTAAATTTGACATTGGAATGACATATTTAAAACAAGTTTTAAATGACAACTTTATAAGTATGCCTAAATGAGTAAAAAGGGTAAACCGGTGATTTTAATCACGTGTGAATGATAAAAGTTGAAGCTTTAAATGACGCCAAGGGACATAAACTATGTTGGATTAAACGCGTAAGAAATGGGTTAGGGCGACATAACTAAATGGTTAGAAATCCAAAGTTAGTTACTTAATGAAATGGTGGATAAACACCATTTAATATTAAGCACAAAATATTTGGTAGTTTAGACCAAACGGGTCAAATGGTAATATTGATACGATTTGACAATTAACGACTAACAAGTGTATACCGATTCTTATGCTCGCAGGATAAATGGTTTATGAATAGTGAGGCTATGAATTAGCATATTATAGAGACAAGGTCTTAAAACGGGTCAATATGTTGACCCGAGCCAGGTACGCATATTTTGTTTTGTAGTTAGAAGTGATATTTTGGGTCAACTATTAGCGAAAGTCCTTCGTCACAAAATGAAGGGATACAATGGACCATAAGGCCCTTGAAGGGTAAATGGGGCAAACGACCTTTAAGAGTTGTTTAGATATAAGCGTTTGTTAAATCGTGTCCTTGTGATATGTATAAAAATTTGGAGATAGGATGTAAACTAAAACGAAGCGTGAATTGAGCTTGAAAAGGTAAATACCCTTAACGGGTCAAAATGAATAAATATGCAAAACGGGTTAACATTTGCATAAGAACCCGCAATTTGAAACTTGGATATTTGTAAACTGATATAATGTGATTTACACAACATTTTAGTGGCAACTAACGAGTTTGTTTGATTAAAACACAAACGGGTCAAAAGTGTCAAAATTTAATTTCAAGCTGAGAGCTTGAAATTTGAAAAATTGATGAATTCAGATGTTGGGTTTTTACTCGATGAGATAGAGAATTAAATTACGGTCGCGTAGGAAAAAGAATCACGCGAATCGGATAAGTAGAACAAAAGTTATGCCAATTCAAAGTTTGAATTTCGACTAAACTTATAGCTGGCAAAATGCAGGTTTCAGAGGGAAACCCGCTGGAAAAAGTGCACCCCCGCGCCACGCGACAGAGGGGCCTAAATTTGTCGCGACACGAGACAGCGAGTCGCGGCCCGCGTAAGCCAGCATTGAGTCTGTCGCGGCCCGCGACAGACTACAGAACTGGCAATTTACTTTTTATTTCATGGTTTGATGTTTAGAACTTGTTTAATCTATTATTTAAGCATCAAAACTAACTTTTGGGTTGGTTTTGATCACAGATAAATATCAAGTGTTCCCGGATGAAGATCAGGCTCTAGGATGGACCGAACACAATCAAAGAAATAAGCTTCCGCACATTGTTTCGTCGATATTTTAATCGACGAACTATATTACATTTCGTTGTATATTTTTTTTAAATTGTAAAAGTCTTAAATTATCCGTATTTTCTACGGATACGAAATCTTAGTTTCATTTCGTAAATTAAACGAAAACCGTTAAATAATACTAAGGGTGTTACAAGTTGGTAATCAGAGCTCATGGTTAAAGAGTAAAGCGTGTTCGGTTCGAGGCTTGATCACAAATCCGGTAAGTACATGTATGTTAATGGTTTAGCATGTTAAAGTGTTGTAAGCAACACATAGGGTTATTGCATAATACACGCTACCCCAATTAAAATGATTGATACAGTTAACGAAATTATGTGCGTTGACACGTACAGTAAAAAGCCTTGTATTACAATACGGGCGTTTATTAATGTCGAAATTACTAACTTTTGTAAATGTTTAGTTGAAGGACACTCTCATCTGAAGATGACGAGAGTTGAACGAATTGTGGATATGAAGGTGGAACGGTCCGAGGTATGACAAGCTGGGCATACTCATTGAGGACCTAAATCGCGTGATGATCGCGAACAAAATTAACGGCAAGAGAAGCCCGTTAGGGCAAGAATTACCAGGTGCACGCTTTTAAATTTAATCGCATAAGTAGTAATATGCAACAAACACGTAGGGGATAACGGTTGCATATATCTGATAAAACCTGAATAGGATATCTATCCAGGATGATGTTTCTAAGAGAAGTTTAATAGAAACATGTATTATTCACGATGATGAATAACAAAGAAATAATAGGATTAGTTCATATGGAAACTTGGATGGGGGATAATTATCCAAGTGGAAAACTCTCAATATAATGCTATTGAGAAAAGTAGCGATCACATTAATGAATGTGATTATATAATAGTTCGATAGAAAAGAAAAACATTGTATTTGTTCAAATGTAAAACTAGTAAAACTAATGATTGTTGTTTTGCAATTAAATAAAGTTTTACTAAATGAAATCAGAGATATGAAACAAATAGAGGCGTTACTTACATAGGGCGTGATGTGAAAACTATAAAAAGGTCATTTGTGTCATGTGTTAATCGCTTACTCTGGCCAAGTAAGTAGTGGCATATGATACCATGAACTTCTTGTAGTGGACGCATTTACGTCCAATGTAGTAAGGACGGGGTGAATGGGACTAACTTAAATGGTACCCAAATGAATCAAACAAATAAGATGTTTGATAGTAAATGTAAACGCAAGTCGGATGACGGAAGCGTATTACGTTAGAATGACAAGCCCGAGAGAAGGGACAAAGATCAAAGTAAATGAAAATACAAACCAACTAATGAGAATGCTAAGGCATAGGGATAAAAGTTTGACTGTCATAAGTGATGAAATTCACATGGACAAGTCAAACGAATTAAATAAAGAATAAAGGACTTGACTGAACAAAAGCGATGGATCTCGTTAAGATGACCAAATAAATTAAAATGACGTCTAAAACCATATAAGAATGGTTACTTGAAAATAATTTCGGTAAAGATACCCGATGAATGGGTAGGATTTGGAAAGTATGCGTGAACCAAGAGACGGGAACGCGAAACAGAAGGTCAAAGGACTCGGATTATGAGTCATGACAAAAAGACGACGAGAATTCGCAAACAGAAATTTTGATAGCTAAATTCAACTATTTCAAATTTGGATGGGTCGAATAAAGAACGAAGTTTGATACTCATAAGTGATGAAATTTCACCCAAAATGAGTCAAATGAGTTAAATAAAGAACAACGCTTGCTAATGTAAGTAAGCGCGAACCAAATAAATAAAAGCAATATATATATATATATATTGATAAACCTATGCAAAGGGTTATAAGCGCTAAAAACATTAAGATAAAAGAACCCTGGGTACGGGTTGTAAAGAAGTATAGGTATGAACCGGGTAACGGTAAACGTAGAACAAACCGACATGTAGACGACGTAAGAAGTCGTAAAGTCGTAAAGTCGGAAGGTTAATCCAAGAGGAACCAAAGGTAGCCTTAGACCACGGTCAAGGTCCATAAAATTCAAGAATGAAAATGAACGATTCTAAACTAAAAATGGTGAAAAGACCTACGGGTCAATAGCATAAAACAAGGGAATTGGTTAAGATTCCCCGTGTAAAACGAGAACGAGAAGAGAATGGATTATTAGTTGTCAATTTCCTTGATGTGAGAAGTTGACATAAGTTAAAAAGAAGAACGTTAAACTAAAATTCAGTTTTAAGTAAGAAATAACATTTTAACAAAGATGAATACTATGAGACGAATCCGGAAATGATTAATATCAAAGAATATAGGTCTTAACACTGATAGGTGCGAGACGATACATTCGAAAAAAAAGAAGTATGATAAAGAAAGGTCGAACTAAACTCAAACGTGCTGTGACACGCTCACGGTCCAGAAAAGTAATATAGAAAATGATCACGTTGTAACGTGGGTTACGGGATAAGGAGTCATAAAGTCGGATGATGAGTTCGAAAGTAAATATATATGTGCATTAAATAAAGACATGAATAAAAGATGATCTACGAGATCGTCATAACCTACGGGATTATAAGAAGTGTTAAGGTCTACGGGATCAAAAGACCCTTGGGTCACAAATAGAAAGAAACGAACTATTACAGTCTCACCTTAAAAAGGTAAAAGGGTGAAAATTTAAAGAAATAGCCTACAAGGCTAAGTAAAGGAACCTATGGGTCACTTGGGTAAAGCATGGAAAACTGGTTACGATTCTCCGTGTAAAATAATAACGGTCAGGAATAAAAAAAAACTTAGAACGGAAATTCTGAGACACGAGAAAAGACGTGAGACAAGAGAGAGCGTAAACTGAAAATTTAGGTTTTAGTCAAAAAGCAATGTTTTAACAAACATAAGTAGCATAAGGAGGTTTAGAAAATCTTAAACACATATAAGGCCAGAGATGGCAAAATAGTATACCCGGGTGACGGAGTATGTAGTGACAGTGACTAATTAGTCTAGCCGGTAAAACTATTCAAAGTTAAGAAAAATGCCATGGCAAATACAAAGCGATTGTTAATTTAAGACAAGCGCGGGATAAACATGTTAACAGACGGATGAGACTAAGTGGTCAAGTGACAACTCGGTCAATAAAGATAAAAGATATAAGCTGAAAGTAACGGCCCGCGAGGCCTTTCACATAAAAGACGTACGCGTCAGTATAAATAAAACGTTAGACCGAAAGGAACGAATAATGTCTTGAAAATGAAACTAAGTTCGTTTAGTCTAAATTAAAAAGAACTACGTAAATAAGGTTTCGGGGACGAAACCTCTTTAAGGGGGGAGAATTGTAACAGCCCGAAAACGGATTTGGTAATCAAACCACGTTAATACTAAAAGACGAGTAAAATATCATTAGTGGTAAAATTTACCCGGTCAATATTAGGACTTAAACAAATAATCCTAATAGTAATTAAAAAGGAAAACAAATGCTTTGAGGAAATAAAATTTATAAGAGGCCCGAGTTAACGGGGACTTAAAATAAACTTAGTCATAATTTCCCCGAACCCACTAAGTTAACTAGAAATATTTAACCTAGTTAATAAGTGGGAGTATTGTTAAAAATAATTAGGTTGTGACCTAAGTAATAACTAACCAAACATAAGGGACCAAAACTAGGTAACTTGAAAATGGTTTTAATAAACAAAAAAAATATAACATAACACACAGTGTGTGTGTGTGTGTGTGCGTGAGGGAAATCAACCAGGAGAGCTCTCATGGGGCTCAAACCCTAACTTCAGCAAAATCAACAAATTGAAGCTTGATTCCAGCCCTAAATCGATGCATGAATACAAAGAAACAATCACATAGTTGTGGGGATCGTAAGGTATGTCATTGTTGATATTTATGAAGTTGGGATTCTTGATGAACTTATGAAATTCGAAATTTAAGCTTGAATGATTGATGTTTGGGTGAAACTAGGATGAATTCATGTTTAGAAACAAACCCTAGTTGAAAACTTGATGAATTAGTATTAAAAAAACTAGGGATTTGATGATTTCTCTTATATGTGCTAAGTGAGTTTTGATTATGTAGTGAAGTTGATGATAAACACATGTATAAGATCATCATATTTGATAGTAGAAACTAGGCACTTGAACAAATTACATGATTTGGGTACTTGTTCATACAAGATCGATATGGATGTTAATGTTATTCTTGGTAAAAATGACTAGTTATGAACTAGTTAGTAAATGTGTAAAATTATGCCCATTAGGTGTTTGATAAAATGCCTAAATGAAAGATAAAATGTTGAAATTTCGAGTGAAACGCACATTAGAATAATATGGCAAATTATGCGAAAATAGGAAAAGATAAGAGTTCTAAATATCATGTTGATTTAGACTTAATTATGTAAACCATATGATCGAAAGTAGTTAACTTTTGATAAGTTAAGTTAACTAATGATGAAGTCGAATAGTAGTTTCGACATAGAAAATAAGTAAGGTGGAATAGTCATGATTGTTAATGACTAATTTAACCACCTTGTAAATTGATGACGATAGTTTGACGCTTAACGAGCTAGGTGGAGGCTTGGGAAAGAAGCGGGTCAAACGGATTTAGTACGCGGATAAGTGCACAACCGGATGAAGGTAAGTTAAACTTACATCTTTTGTAGAATACGTGCTTGTTCTAAAATCACTTATATGATAAGGATAATATTCAAGGTATGGTTCCCGACACGACATGATACGGGTCGGAACATACCAAAACGATGAAAAACCATGAGTATTGGTAAAAAGGATGAAAAATGTAAATTTGACATTGGAATGACATATTTAAAACAAGTTTTGAATGGCTACTTTATAAGTATGCCTAAATGAGTAAAAAGATTTTAATCACGTGTGAATGATAAAAGTCGAAGCTTTAAACGACGCCAAGGGACATAAGCTATGTTGGATTAAACGCGTAAGAAATGGGTTAGGGCGACATAACTAAATGGTTAGAAATCCAAAGTTAGTCACTTAAGGAAATGGTGGATAAACACCATTTAATATTAAGCACAAAATATTTGGTAGTTTAGATCAAACGGGTCAAATGGTAATATTGATACCATTTGACAATTAACGACTAATAAGTGTTTGCCGAGTCTTATGCTCACAGGATAAATGGTGTATGAATTAGCGAGGCTATGAATTAGCATATTATAGAGACAAGGTCTTAAAACGGGTCAATATGTTGACCCGAGCCAGGTACGCATATTTTGTATTGTAGTTAGAAGTGATATTTCGGGTCAACTATTATCGAAAGTCCTTCGTCGCAAAATGAAGGGCTCCAATTGAACATAAGGCCCTTGAAGGGTAAATGGGGCAAACGACCTTTAAGAGTTGTTTAGAAATAAGCGTTTGTTAAATCGAGTCCTTGTGATATGTATAAAAATTTGGAGATAGGATGTAAACTAAAACGAAGCGTGAATTAAACTTGAAAAGGTAAATACCCTTAACGGGTCAAAAATTAATAAATATGCCTAACGGGTTAAGATTTGCATAAGAACCCGCAATTTGAACCTTGGATATTTGTAAACTGATATAATGTGATTTACACAACATTTTAGAGGTAACTAACGAGTTTGTTTGATCAAAACACAAACGGGTCAAAAGTGTCAAAATTTAATTTCAAGCCGAGAGCTTGAAATCTGAAAAATTGGTGAATTCAGATGTCGGGTTTATACTCCATGAGATGGAGAATTAAATTACGGTTGCGTAGGAAAAAGAATCACGCGAATCAGATAAGTAGAACAAAAGTTTGACAATTCAAAGTTTGAATTTCAACTAAACTAATAGCTGGAAAAATGCAGGTTTCAGAGGGAAACCCGCTGGAAAAAGTGCACCCCCGCGCCACGCGACAGAGGGGCCTAAATCTGCCGCGACACGCGACAGCGAGTCGCGGCCCGCGTAAGCCAGCATTGTGTCTGTCGCGGCCCGCGACAGACTACTGAACTGGCAATTTACTTTTTATTTCATGGTTTGATGTTTAGAACTTGTTTAATCTATTATTTAAGCATCAAAACTAACTTTTGCGTTGGTTTTGATCACAGATAATTATCAAGTGTTCCCGGATGAAGATCAGGCTCTAGGAGGGACCGAACGCGATCACAGAAATAGGCTTCCGCACATTGTTTCGTCGATATTTAATCGACGAACTATATTACATTTCGTTGTATATTTTTTTTAAAGAATTGTAAAAGTTTTAAATTATCCGTATTTTCTATGGATACGAAATCTTAGTTTCATGTTTATTTTCGTAAGTTAAATGAAAACCGTTAAATAATACTAAGGGTGTTACAGGAATCATACATAGATCATGTCACGAATATGGTATACGTAAGCACCATCAATCTACTTTAGACCGAAAGAACAAGGATTAGATCTAGCAGGTCCGGGCAACCTCACTCTCTTGGCAACACATAGCCACGGAGTGTCTTGGGTCACAGTCGAAGGGTAAACGATGTTAAAAGTCGCCTAGGTTTGGATGCTTCCAGTGTCGTCACATATGCTAATGTCCTCGCGAAACATTAGCGATCTCGATTCCCTTTCATTACAACTTACTAACTCACATTTTACAATTACATACCATGTTTTATACAAATACAACCCTTATATTTTACACAATCTGCATGAATTCACACCAAGTTTTGTTGACAATTTTTAAACTTACATGTATTTCAGAAATTAGTGGATATGCTCATGGGCTCTTTTGACAAGATGTAGTGCCGTATTTCAAGATGTTTAGTGTCCATCCTCCTTTGCCATCTTTTGTTGGATTTGTTTACTATATCCCGCCCTCTTGCGGTGATATATGGAGCAAAACCTTGATCCTTGTTTCGAAATGAAGTTGTAAACTTTCAAACAATTATCTTTTGTTTATGATGTAAACTTTAATCTAAATTATGTATTTTGGACAGTTAAACTTTGAGTGGCAAGATGGAGTTTGTTTAATATCATGTACTATGTTTACTTATCGTATGCAATGAAAACCACTCAGATCACACCTCGTGCTTCCGCCTTTGAAAGGGGTGTGACAGTATAAGTGATAATGGGTAATCGGATGAGTCATGAGCAAGTTCCATATGCCATTATACTTTAAACAAGTTACAATATAAGTAGGATATCAACTTGTATGACCGTTAAGGTTTTAAAATCAAATTAAGCCTCATAAGGGAGTTTTGGTCATTTAATGACGTAACAAAGGAACTTGCATATAAACTGATGTTATGATCATAAACATTCTGAAAAAATAATTAATTTGTGATATAATATCAGTAGGATATCAAATATACGTGTGATTTATAGTTTAAGACCAAACTATGCACCGTAGGGGCATTTTGATCGTTTCACACATAATTTGAAAGCTTATTTAGGATTCTGAGTTTATAACATGTCACACCCCGATATTTCCATATATTTCTGGTGGGCATGGTGGGGAGTATCGTGACGTAGTTGATATCATCATTGTCAATTAACACTATTATAGCACAGCGGAAGGCTTGGAAGTTAATTACTATTACAATCCATAGTGTCCGAAAGTCCAAAACAAAAGAATATACAGACTGATTGTAATAGAGATCCACAGGCGGACCATAAAATCAAATACATAAAACTGAGATTAACAGACTTCAGGCATCTATGGATTTGCAAGATCCTCTTAATTGACACCAAGTAGCTCCAGCCTAATTTCGAGTGGTACCTGTCACTTAGTCTTTGGAAAATACATCAGTTTTCACTGGTAAATACAATTAACTGACTCTTTTGAAAATATTTAAGAAAATTTATTTAGGTGCACAAGGCACAAAATCATTTATAACCTGGGATGATTCTTATTAAAATCTTGTATACAGATTTACATGTTTGTCATACATTTGGGGCCGGTTTGGAAGCCGGACATGATTAACTGACTCGCCACTATTAAAACCAACAAAGGTGTTTCCCCAACATGTGGGTAATTTATTATTTAGCATTTTTTTCATCTGTCAGGTGTATGCCTACACCCCGTGCATGGGTCGTAGCCATTAATAACTTAAATGAGCTGAGGATATCCAAAAGACGGTCGTTAACCCCTAATGTTTATGTTATCAAACAAAACAGATTAAAACGGGTTATGCGGATTTATTTAAGTCACAATCCGACTCAATAATCCCATACCCGACCAAGCGGTAATAATTTACCGTATCCCAAGCCTGTATAGGGAAAATGAGTTAAAAGTATTTACCTGAGCTAGTTATGCAAGGATGCTACTCAGCCGTATGTTTCCTAAGACCTTATGCAAATATCTTCTACCGAAGCTACTTAATCTGTAAGGAAGGTTTTATTAACCTATTAGGATAATAACGGGTCTTATTTAAGTCAAAGACTTAGACCGGTTAGTTATAAAGATGTTTTACGGTTCGAAACGCTAGATTAAGCAGAGACCGGAATACCCGACAAGTTTGAATACTTGTATAATATGGTAAAACTAAACACATTCTGGATTTTGAAGTTTAGATGATAAGGTTAAACCCGTTTTGGGTAATTTATGCAAACTAGGTACATAAACCGAACCGAACGCGTATAAGCATAACGGGTACGCTAATGAACCATATACAAGTCCCATATATTATTATGCTTAAAATATATTAAGACATCAGTAAGATGTTAACATATATGCCCAAAAACAATTTAAAACCGAATTAAGTCCTGTAAGGGCATTTTGGTCATTTTAAGATTTATAAAAGAGGTTTAAAGGTAAACTGAGGTTCTGGTCAAAATCATTCTGTAAAAATATTTATTTTATGATGTTATAATAGTAGGATATCATACATATGTGTGGTATACCATTTATGGCCAAACTATGCCCCAAAAGGGCATTTTGGGCATTTCACATATGTTTTTAAGGACATAATTTGAAGTCTGAGTTCATGACTTATACTTGCTGTAAAAATATTAAATTTATTTATAATTTCAGTAGGTAACAATTCTTGGGTGTTAAATATGGTTTTAGACCATATTATGCACCTAATTAGCGTAAAAGTCGATAATTGACGATATTTGCAAATTTTATGTGATTCTGAGATTTTGACCAGCCTTGGATGGTCAAAATATTTTATTTATCATATTAGATCAGTAGGAAAAGGTCTTGCATGTTAATCATATATAAAACACATTTTATTTGTAAAAAGGACATTATCGTCAATTATAGAATTTATATGAGAACTCGATGTTATGGTCACTATATAATCTGAACTAACATTCCAAAAATACTTAAAAATAATATTACAACAGTAGGTAATGAGTTTTGGGTCAAAATTTATGTTTAAATATGGTTTATGAATAAAAGGGTAATTTAGTCTTTATAAAAGCTAAATTTACGATAATTTGCATAACATCAATTTGAAACCAGAATGTAGGGTCAAAATAACTTAAACATGTTTATAAATCAGTACCTAACTTATTTGTATGACCATATATTCAAAAATCTCATTTTTAGACTATAAGGGCATATTGGTCAACATTAAGCATAATAACGGAAACATGCATAAGATTCAGAATTTCCAAATGACCATGTAATATAAACTCATAGAGTTATACTACAACATTATATGGTCACAATGGAAGCTTAAAACATAGAAGGATTAAGCTTAAATGGGTGAAACTGAAAGTCAAAGAAAAAGTCAAGCTTTTGCGACTTTTGGTTGCGAACCGAGATTAAACTTAGAATTGTCGGGTTGAACATGCCTAGACATGTTCTAATAATAAGTTGTTTAAGTGACAAAATATGATTCATAACCTCTACATTATCAGTTATGATTTTTATTTAAAAATCTGACTAGTTTGACTTTTTACTTGATCAATTTGACCCGACAATTAACTAAGTAAACGTGGTAATTAGGATGTGCCCTTTTGAGGGATTAACACACACCTAATTACGATCACGTAGCCATATTCGCCTCGAACAATGGCTGGACCGTTTAGGTCTAAACCGAAAGTCAACCCCGTTTTGCGGCAACTTTGACTTTCGGTAATTAAACACATAAAAATTGAACTATAGTGGCTAAGGACACTTACAAAGGGTCCTAGCTCGAACTTTAGACTAAGAGGGAGTCTCCTATTGATCAGGAACCTCCAGAAATGCTCAAGGAAGCTTAAGCAATGAGAGAGAGATAAAACTTGTGAATGAGCAAGGAGAAAGGCAATACAATGCCTCTTTTTATAGTGCATGGAACCTTCACAAGATAATCACAGGTGTTCTATGATGTTATCAGATGGCTCCAGGTGTCCCAAGTGGTTTTAAAAACCATCAAACATCCCTAGAATTCGAGTTATAAGAGTAAGGAGTGGTATATGTGGTGAACAAGGAAGAAACCTGCAGCTGGCAAGGAGTTTCTGTCGAATTGGACCCGTCGCGTCGTGCCACAGCAACAGGGTGAAGGGGTCGCGCTACGCCACCACCCAAAACATCAGCAAACAAGTTTAAAACTTGTCACTTTTACTCCCTGAACCTTTTAATGCATAATATCTTTCATTTTAGGCACTTTTAACCCTTCTAGACTTCTAGTTAGTTTGTAGATGATCTTGGGAGTATAACCAAACACCGTTAGGCCCGGTTTCGTTAAATGATCACCGAATACACTAGTATCTTCTCATTGACGCTTTTAACCCTTCTTCTTGTAAGTTTGCGTAATTAACACATAACGATATCGAAACCTTGTGAATTCATTATCAGATATTCTTGGGAGTATAATCAAACATTACGAAGCCCCGGGTTCGTTAAAAGGTCACTCAGAGGTAAGAATTAACATGTTGACATGTTTAACCCCCTTTTGTTTTAAAATCTTTCGATTTCTTGCACATATGGCTTCTTATGTTTGATAATTTACACATCCAAGAATACGAACATTGTGTAAGGTCGTTCAGAGGCATAAGTTTAGCATGTTGACACTTTTAGTCCCTCCGCATACATCTTTTCACTGTTTAACAACTTTAGTCCTTTTTCCTCAAACTTTTACATGTTTAGGGTTTAAGACGCGTGTCTTCACAAAATTGGATACCATTTTTGACGTGTTACATCCTCACCCCCTTAAAAGAAATCTCGACCCCGAGATTTACTGAAATAAATGAGGGTACTTTTGTCGCACAGTGGACTCTACCTCCCATGTATACTCAGGGCCTCTACGGGCATCCCATTTAACCTTCACAATCAGTACATGCTTCCTTCGGAGCTTTTTAACCTGTCGATCCTCGATCGATATAGGTCTTTCAACAAACCTCAGGCTTTCATCTATTTGTATGTCTTTATGAGACATTGCTAACGATTCATCAGCTAGACACTTCTTCAAGTTACAGACGTGGAACACATTGTGAATTCCACTAAGCTCCTCAGGTAAGTTTAGCTTATAAGCTACACTCCCGACACATTCGAGGATCTCGAATGGCCCGATGTACCTTGGGCTTAGCTTGCCCTTTTTACCAAAACGCATCACACCTTTCCAGGGTGATACCTTTAGTAAAACTTTGTCTCCTACCTCAAACTTTAGAGGTTTTCGCCTTTTATCTGCATAACTTTTCTGCCTATCTCTGGCAGCCTTTAGGCGATCCCGGATCTGGACAATCTTGTTCGTTGTTTCAAGGACTATCTCAGGTCCTGACAACTGAGCTTCTCCAACTTCCGCCCAAAAAACGGGCGTTCTACACTTTCTCCCATATAAAGCGTCGAAAGGCGCAGCCTGAATGCTGGTATGGTAACTATTATTATAGGAGAACTCAATTAAAGGAAGGTGGTCATCCCAGCTACCACCTAAATCAATAACACATGCGCATAATATGTCTTCCAATGTTTGAATCGTACGCTTACTTTCCCATCCGTTTGAGGATGGTAGGCAGTACTGAAATTCAAACGAGTGCCTAATGATTGTTGGAAATTTTTCCAAAAATGAGAAGTGTATCTAGTATATCTATTAGATACAATAGATACTGGCACTCCGTGGAGAGATACAATCTCATCCACATATAATTGAGCTAGCTTATCGGAGCTATGAGTTTCCTTGATGGGTAGAAAATGAGTTGACTTAGTCAGTCTGTCAACTATGACCCATATTGTATCTTTTCTATGCCTTGCCTTTGGTAACTTGGTAATGAAATCCATGGTTACCATCTCCCATTTCCACGTGGGAAGTTATAACTGTTGTAGCAAACCTGACGGTTTTTTATGTTCAACTTTAATCTAAGCACATGTCAGACATTTAGCTACGTGTGTGGCTATGGACTTTTTTAAACCCATCCACCAATAGTTGGCCTTTAGATCTTGTTACGTCTTGTCACCTTCAGGATGAACTGAGTATCTTGAATTTCTAAGTCCTCAATGAATAGGAACCCATATCCTACCATTTAATCTGACGATTCCATCATTGCCAAGTGACAACTGATCAGCAGTTGCACCTAACTTCTCATTTGGAAAATTAGCTTCCAATGTAGCTTCTTTCTGAGCAACTAGTAATCTTTCATTTAAACTATTCTTGAGTTTGATACTTTTGGCATTTATCCTTATGGGTTTAACTCTTTCCTTTCGGATTAGAGCATCAACGACTACATTCTCTTTACCAGGATGGTAGCGAATCTCACAGTCGTAGTCGTTTTAGGTTTCCAACCAACGGCGTTGCCTCATATTGGGATCCGTCTGATTAAACAAATGTTGGAGACTTTTGTGATCTAAATATATCACACATTTGGTCCCATGTAGGTAGTGTCTCTACAACTTAAGTGCAAATACAACGACACCCAACTCTAGATCGTGGGTGGTGTAATTCTTTTCATGCACCTTCAGTTGTCGTGATGCATAGGCGACTACTTTACCTCTCTGCATGAGCACACAACCCATGCCAGTGTGTGAAGCATCACAGTAAACAACGAAGTCCTCTACTCCTTCAGGCAATGTCAACACAGTAGCATTGCTCAATTTCTGTTTGAGGATCTTGAAGGACTCCTGTTGTTTGGAACCCCAATCAAACTTCACATTCTTGCGGGTTAGGGAAGTTAATGGTGCAGCTATTCTTGAGAAGTTTTCAATGAACCATATGTAATATCCTGCTAATCCTAGAAAGCTGCGGATTTCAGTTGGTGTCTTTGGTGCTTCTCAGATCATTATTGCTTCTATCTTAGCGGGATCCACTTGGATACCACGCTCGCTTACAACATGTCCAAGGAATTGGACTTCACGAAGCCAGAACTCGTGATCAGCTTCTCTTATTGTAAGGATGCTACTCAGCCGTATGTTTCCTAAGACCTTATGCAAATATCTTCTACCGAAGATACTTAATCTGTAAGGAAGGTTTTATTAACCTATTAGGATACTAACAGGTCTTATTTAAGTCAAAGACTTAGACCAGTTAGTTATAAAGATGTTTTACGGTTTAAAACGATAGATTAAGCGGAGACCGGAATGGAATGTGATTTAGACTCGACAAGTTTGAATACTTGTATACTATGGGTAAACTAAACACATTCTGGATTTTGAAGTTTAGATGATAAGGTTAAACCCGTTTTGGCTAATTTATGCAAACTAGTTATATAAACCGAACCGAACGCGTATAAGCATAACGGGTAACCGAATGAACCATATACAAGTCCCATATATTATTATTCTTAATATATGTTAATACATCAGTAAGATGTTAACATATATGACCAAAAACAATTTAAAACCTAATTAAGTCCCGTAAGGGCATTTTGATCATTTTAAGATTTATAAAAGAGGTTTAAGGGTAAACTGAGGTTCTGGTAAAAAACATTCTGTAAAATTATTTATTTTATGATGTTATAACAGTAGGATATCATACATATGTGTGGTATACCATTTATGGCCAAACTATTCCCCGAAAGGGAATTTTGGTCATTTCACATATGTTTTTTAGGACATAATTAGAAGTCTGAGTTCATGACTTATACCTGCTGTAAAATTATTAAAATTTATTTATAATTTCAGTAGGTAACAAGTCTTGGGTGTTAAATATGGTTTTAAACCATACTATGCTCCTAATTAGCGTAAAAGTCGATAATTGACGATACTTGCAAAGTTTATGTGATTATGAGGTTTTGACCAGCCTTAGATGCTCAAAATATTTTATTTATCATATTAGATCAGTAGGAAAAGGTCTTGCATGTTAATCATATATAAAACACATTTTATTTGCAGAAAGGGCATTAACGTCATTATAGAATTTATACGAGAACTCGATGTTATGGTCAGTATATAATCTGAACTAACATTCCAAAAATCCTTAAAAATAATATTACAACAGTAGGTAATGAGTTTTGGGTCAAAATGTATATTTAGATATGCATAAAAGAGTAATTTAATCTTTATAAAAGCTAAATTTACGATAATTTGCACATCAATTTGAGACCAGAATGTAGTGTCAAAATAATTTAGACATGTTTATAAATCAGTACCTAACTTATTTGTATGACCATATATTCAAAAATCTCATCTTTAGTCTATAAGGGCATATTGGTCAACATTAAGCATAATAACGGAAACATGCATAAGATTCAGAATTTCCAAATGACCATGTAATATAACCTCAGAGAGTTATACTACAACATTATATGGTCACAATGGAAGCTTAAAACACAGAAGGATTAAGCTTAAACGGGTCAGAACTGAAAGTCAAAGCAAAAGTCAAGCTTATGCGACTTTCGGTTGCGAACCGAGCTTAAACTTAGAATTGTCGGGTTGAACATGCCTAGATATGTTCTAATAATATCTACCAAGTTATTTAAGTGACAAAATATGATTCAGAACCTCTACATTATCAGTTATGATTTTTATTTAAAAATCTGACTAGTTTGACTTTTTACTTGATCACTTTGACCCAACAATTAACTAAGTAAACGTGGTAATTAGGATGTTCCCTTTTGAGGGATTAACACACACCTAATTATGATCACGTAGCCATATTCGCCTCGAACAATTGCTGGACCGTTTAGGTCTAAACCGAAAGTCAAAGCCGTTTTGCGGCAACTTTGACTTTCGGTCTTTAAACACAAAAAAAAAAACCGAACTACAGTGGCTAAGGACACTTACAAAGGATCCTAGCTTGAACTTTAGACTAAGAGGGAGTCTCCTTTTGATTAGGAACCTCCAAAAATGCTCAAGGAAGCTTAAGCAATGAGAGAGAGATAGAACTTGTGAATGAGCAAGGAGAAAGGCAATTCAATGCCTCTATTTATAGTGCATGGAACCTTCACAAGAGCATCACAGGTGTTCTATGATGTTATCAAATGGCTCCAGGTGTCCCAAGTGCTTTTAAAAACCATCAAACATCCCTAGAATTCGAGTTATGGGAGTAAAGAGTGGTATGTGTGGTGAATAAGGAAGAAACCTGCAGCTGGCAAGGAGTTTCTATCGAAGTGGACCCATCACGTCGCGTCGCGCCACAGCAACAGGGAAAGGGGTCGCGCGACGCCACCACCCAAAACATCAGCAAACAAGTTTAAAACTAGTCACTTTTAGTCCCTGAAGCTTTTAATGCATAATATCTTTCATTTTAGGCACTTTTAACCCTTCTAGTTAGTTTGTAGACGATCTTGGGAGTATAACCAAACACCGTTAGGCCCGGTTTCGTTAAATGATCACCGAATACACTAGTTTCTTCTCATTGATGCTTTTAACCCTTCTTCTTGTAAGTTTTTCGTAATTAACACATAACGATACCCAAACCTTTTGAATTCATTATCAAATATTCTTAGGAGTATAATCAAACATTACGAAGCCCCGAGTTTGTTAAAAGGTCACTCAGAGGTAAGAATTAACATGTTGATACGTTTAACCCCCCTTTGTTTTAAAATCTTTCGATTTCTTGCACAGACGGCTTCTTATATTTGATAATTTACTCATTCAAGAATACGAACATTGTATAAGCTCATTCAGAGGCATAAGTTTAGCATGTTGACACTTTTATTCCCTCCGCATACATCTTTTCACTGTTTGACAACTTTAGTCCTTCTTCCTCAAACTTTTACATGTTTAGGGTTTAGGACACGTGTCTTCACATAATTGGATACAATTTTACGAGGTGTTACATAACATGTACCTACTGTAAAAATATTTTAAATAAGTTATAAATTCTGTAGGTAACAAATCTTGGTTGGTAAATATGGTTTAAAACCATACTACGCGCCTAAAGGGCGTTAAAGTCGTTAAATGACGATAATTGCGATGTTTTATCAAAACTGAAGTTATGACCAGGTTTATATTGTTTGAATATGTTATTTAAAATATCATATCAGTTGGTAAAAAGGTTTTATATGAAAATCATGATTAAAACCATTCGAAGTGCCATAAGGGCATTATCGTCATTTAATAACATAATACAAGAACTTGTGCATAAACTCAGTTTGTAATCTGACTTGATATCCCAAATAATTCTAATTATGATATTATAACAGTAGTTAATGAGCTTGGTATAAGAAATTATGTTTAAAACCATTTTAGGTGCCGAAAGGGCATTTTGGTCAATTAGAAACACAATTTACGATATCATACAAAAACTCAGTCTATGGTCAGTTTAGTAATATCACTATAAGTTAATTACTTTTACATATCAGTACATAACTCATTTGCAAGTTCATTAGTGATTAAAACCTTATTTTTAATAAAAAGGGCAAAATAGTCAAAGTATAGCATATTAACTGAAACTTGCATAAAACTCATATTACTATTATGTTCATGTAATATAACCTCAGAGGGCCAGAATTGAAAGTCAAACTAATCTAGTTCGGGTCAGAATTGAAAGTCAAAGCAGAAGTCAAACTTCGCGACTTTCGGTTGCGAACAGACCCTAGAATTGGAATTGACAAGCCGAACATGTTTACACATGTTCTAATAATTATTACCAAGTTATTAATGTGTTAAAATATAATTTAGAATACCTACATTATCAGATTATGATTATTTCAAAAACTAACTCGTTTGACTTTTTAATGTTAATAACTTTGACCCGTCAATTGACCAAGCAAACGTGCCCTTTTGAGGGATTAACACCTACCTAATTACAATCACGTAGCCATGTTCGTCTCGAACAATAGATGGACCATTAAGGTCTAAACCGAAAGTCAAATTGTTTATCAAAAAATCTTGGCTTTCGACTTTTAAAAGCCTACAAACGAAAATGCAGGAGGTAGGAGCACTTACAAGTGGTCCTAGCACGAATTTGAACTCAAGAGGAGTCTCCCTTTAGCTGGGAATCTCCAGGAGGATGAGAAGGAAGTGATTAAAGAAGGTGCAAGATGAAATGATGCACCAAGGCATCTATTTATAATTGGAGGAAGCAAGGGAGGTGATCATAGGTGTCTAGAGGTGTTATGAGAAGCATACAAGTGTCCCAAAACGTGGCATAAACTAGAAACAAGTCCATGGTTTCGAATTAAGGTGTTTTGGTGGTATGCGTGGGGAACAAGGCAAAATTTACTGCTGCAAACAAACTTTCTATCAGATACGTGCCATCGCGCTACGCGACGGCCATCCTTGATTCTCGCCGCGGGGCGCGACGCCCCTTTTTAATTTTTAAAGTTAACAGCTTCAGTCCCTAAACCTTCAACCCTGTTATAATTTCATTCTTGGCACATTTAACCCCCCAAGGTCATTATTTGACATACTCGGGGGTATGACCGAACATCATTTAGCTCCCGGTTTGTTAAAGGGTCACTCAAAGGTGTAAATTAACATGTTGACGCCTTTAATCCTCCAATTAACAATCTTTCTATTAAAATCACAAATGGTTCCTCTCGTCCAACAAGTGGCTCATTTGAGAATACGGATACCGTTAAAGGTCACTCAGGGGCATAGTTTAAGCATGTTGACACTTTTAGTCCCTCCACATTCATACTTTCATTGTTTGGCAAAAATAGTCCCTCCTAGCCAATATTAAGCATAATAGGAATAGGGACACGTGTCAGTACATTATTGGACACGATTTTACGATGTGTTACATCTGTGTGATTTTAATCCACACACGGTTTTTCAATAGATTTTCACCGACGTATCACCCATAAACATTATTCTTCTACTGTGTGATTTTATTCACGAATCCACCTGTGAGTCCCTAGTTCCTTATTAGGGTGCTAGGAATGGACACGATAAACTTCATCGGCAAATTGCGTCAAATCATAGCAATTCGCGACACGTCGACATGTTGCATTCCACATGATCAGCAAGTTTCAATCGGTGAGAGAGGTTAAAGGTTTGCCAACCATGGAGGTGTTGGGCGGGTCTCTCTCCAAAATCCAACAAATCACATTTTTCTAACTTTTTTTTTAATTTTTGATTTAATTTAAAAATTAGTTCTAGTATGGGAAGCAGTTGCTAAGCTTGAACAAAAACTCAGTATGGGGCTAGACTCTTAAAAAACCAATATTTTACGATTAAAAAAAATCAAAAATTTTCTACAAAATTAACACTACGAATGAAAAATCGGTCAAGGCTGAGCCCCAGACCCCAATAAAGTGATTTTTTTTGTATAATTAGGTGCTTTGAACACCAAAACAATGCAAATAGGTGGGCAACGATTTTGTAATTGATAATAGGTAAGTCGCTGATTGAATCAGCGACTTTCAATCACAAAATCTGCAAAACTGCAAACTTTCTGCCAAGAACCAGGTTGTCTCCTAAAGCCGCTGATTGAAACCACAACCTTATTGAAAGTCGTTGATTTGTTTCACAACTATCGTTAAAGTCGCTGTTACAAATCAACATCTATATAAAGTTTCTGAAATGATAAAGTATGTTCAATAAAGTCGCCGAATGGGTAAACAAGTTTATTAAAAGTCGCTAAATGAAACCACCACTTTCTTAAACATTGCTACATCGCCGATTCAATCCCACATTTTTTTTAAAATCTCGCAGAGTAGATATACTGTTATAATATTATTAAAATGTTTACCATGAAGATCAAGATTTACCAAGCAAGTGGATGAACTCTTTGTCAAACTTATGGATAGCTTTTTCTACTAAATAGTTAATCTTGTCTACCAAATAGTTAACCTTGTCTAGCAAATAGTTAATCTTTTGTAGTATAAATACTAGCTCAAGGTAGAAGAGAAAATGCACCTCATGTATGCACTTTCATAAGTTATACAACTCTCCTCTTCTTTCTCTTATAATATTTCTAAAGTTCTTATAGTTTTAGCACTAATCTTGTGTTAATTCTTGTAAAATTATAACACGTTATCAGCACGAGTCGCTTATATCCTAATCAAAGAAGACCTTAAGCCCAAAGATATCCATCATAAGCAATGTAAGGACTTCATTAACTTTATAATTTACTTTGAAAAAAAAAATTAAGTACAAAAGAACATTTTAATATATATATTTCATAACTATGGGACTACTAATAATCTAACATTTAATTATGCATCTAACTTTTACTTTTATCGCAACTAACTTTTTTTTATTTATACACACACGCTCACATTTCATTTAGAGTTTACGTTTATTTATGTATACTAACATTTTTATTCTTATTATTATGCATCCTAATTTTATATCTTATAAAATAACATTTCTGTAGTACATCATTTATTATAAACACATATACATATTTATATATATAACTGTTATATAACGGCTATTAAACGGTAATATAACCATTGCAAAACGGTTATAATTTACCACTATAAATTATCAAATATCAATCTGATTTTTTTCACAACAAACACTCTTCTTCTCAAGGTTATTCAAGAAAAAATTTCGAAGATGATTCACCCGGTTTTAATATTGGCCGGCATAATATTAATATTGTTGCCGACCTTAATGTATGAGCTTCCACCTCATCTTTTTAGTACTTATGTATTCATTTATTTATTTATAGCTGTACCTTTGTATGTTATCTCATTTTTAATGAGTATTTAGACTTTAATATTTATCTTATTTATGTTTAGCAACAAAATGGCAAACATCGCAAAAATTGAATTCCCGGCTCTTAATATCACCGGAAAAAATTACATGCCGTGGACGGCACATGTTAAGCGACATCTCAAATCAATGGGTGTTTTGGAAACAATAACGAAGTGGAATAATTGTAGCGATCAAGGCAAAAGCCGATGTCTTCCTCCATAAACACATTGATGGAATGTTGCAATTTGAATATTAAAATTGTGAGGATCCATACTTTTTGTGGGAAGATTTAAAAAGCAGATTTGATCATCAAAAGGAAGTTTTACTTCCCACTGCTAGAGATGAATGGAACAATCTCAGGTTCCAAGATTTTAAAAAGGTGAATGAATACACCTCTGCTTTGTTCAGAATATGCTCAACGCTCCGATTCTGTGGGCAAACTGTTACGGAGGAAGATATGTTGGAGAAAACTTTCTCCACATTTCATGCATCAAATATAAACTTGCAACAACAATATCGGTTGCAAAGGTTTCAAAGATACTCTGATCTAAATTCATTTCTCCTCGTAGCAGAGAAAAACAATGAGCTACTAATGAAAAATCATCAAGCTCGTCCCACTAGATCATTAACCATTCCAGAAGCAAATGATGTTATTAATGATGATACTAAAGACTCTGGAAGAAAATGGGGACAACGCCGTGGCCGTGGCCACTTTGGTAAAGGTAATGGTCGCAACTATTCCTTCAAAGGAAATAACAATTTCCGAGTTAATTCTCATGGTCGTGGACGTGGTCGCGGTCGTGGTCGAAATCAAAGAACCCCCCAACCAGTATAACAAAGGAATGAAGCTGGTAGGTCCGAAAACAATGACACTTCTTGTTTCAGATGTGGAAGTACAATCCATTGGTCAAAGTCTTGCCATACACCTTCACATTTATGTGAACTTTACCAAGCCTCTCTCAAAAGAAAAGAAAAGGAGATGAACCATGTGGATAATTTTAATGATATCAATGTCGAACTGAATGTCGCCGACTATACCAGTGAAATGGAACTCTGAAACAAATGCTGCTAAACTATAATAATTATATGCAACAATTATGTAATTTCCTTTATTATAACTATCTTTATTATGTTTCATTAGTCTTTCTTTTCATGTAACGTTTTCAACTAATAAATAAACTCCTTATTATAAAAGAATTCACAATGCCTTCGTTATACACTTATTATTATTTCTTTTTATATTTTCAAGATTAAAATGAATACCACTGGAGTACAAGAGCAAACAAATGATGCGGATATATGTATAGCGGATAGTGGAGCCACACACACTATACTTAAATCTAAGAAATTTTTTTATGAGTTGAAACCAACAAAAGGAACCGTTGATACAATATCAGGTTCTACAAACTTGATAGAAGGAGTGGGAAAAACTAATTTAATATTACCAAATGGTACAAAGCTCTTAATGAAGAATGCTTTATTTTCCCCAAAATCAAAGAGAAACTTGTTGAGTTTCAAAACATATATCATAATGGATATGATACTTAGTCAAGGACTGTTGATAATAAGAAATATTTACACATCATGAGCAAAGATCATATATTGGAAAAACTGCCAATGCTCCACTCTGGTTTGCATTATACACACATTAATGTGCCTCAAGCACATATGGCAGTAAAAGAAAGTTTTTGTGATCCTGTGACATTTAACTTATGGCATGACAGACTAGGCCATCCAGGATCTACCATGATGAAAAGAATGATTGAAAACACACATGGACATCCATTGAAATATCAAAAGATCCCCCAATCAGATAAAATGCCTCTATGTACCTCTTGTTCACTTGGAAAACTAATTACAAGGCCTTCGTCCTTAAAAGTTGACAAGGAATCGCCAATGTTTCTTGAAAGAATTCAAGGTGATATATGTGGACCAATTCATCCACCATGTGGACCGTTTAGATATTTCATGGTCTTGATAGACGCATCCAGCAGATGGTCTCATGTCTCTTTATTATCAACTCGTAATGTTGCCTTTGCAAAATTTCTTGCTCAAATTATCAAACTATGAGCACATTTCCCTAATTACACTGTTAAAAGGGCGAGACTTGATAATGCTGGTGAATTTAAATCACATGCTTTTAATGATTATTGTATGTCTGTGGGAATTGTTGTCGAACACCCTGTCGCTCATGTACACACACAAAATGGCTTAGCTGAATCATTAATAAAACGTTTACAGCTAATCGCTAGACCATTAATAATGAGAACAAAACTTCCTGTGTCGATTTGGGGTCATGCAATTTTACATGCTGGATCACTGATTCGTGTGAGACCAAGTGAAAATCATAAGCACTCCCCACTACAACTTGTTTCTGGCCATGAGCCAGACATTTCCCACCTTAAAATTTTTTGGTGTGCAGTGTATGTTCCTATTGCACCACCACAACACACAAAATGGGACCTCAAAGAAGGTTGGGAATATATATTGGATATGAAACAGCCTCCATCATACGATATCTTGAACCTTTAACAGGTGATGTATTTAAAGCACGTATTGATGACTGTCGTTTTAACGAGGCAATGTTTCCAGCATTAGGGGCAGAAAATAAAAAACGAGAAAATGATGTCTCATGGTGTGTGCCTTCATTGTCTCATC
Organism: Helianthus tuberosus; assembly: GCA_030545235.1. Classification (NCBI taxonomy): domain Eukaryota; kingdom Viridiplantae; phylum Streptophyta; class Magnoliopsida; order Asterales; family Asteraceae; genus Helianthus; species Helianthus tuberosus. The sequence continues at coordinate 44,438,566 of CM060410.1, forward strand.
TTGATCCAAGAACAAAGCAATGCGAGACAGAGGTTCAAAAGATAATACACTTGCAAGACATTGCAAATCAATTGCCTGATGCTTTTACTGATACAAACAGAGTTACTAAATCTCATATACCAGCTGCTAATGCTCCAGCTCGAGTTGAGATCCCAACTAAGGAAATAGATAATAAGATAGCTCATGAATCTTAAAAACGTTTAAAACGTGGAAGGCCAATCGGTTCAAAAGATAAGAATCATCAAAAAAGAAAAGCACTTGTAAAGGAAATTGACCACAAAGAGAATGATCTTGATAAAACAGTAAATACCGAAACCTCTTGTCACAACCCCCGCCCCCTTATCTATCCTGGGAACGGGCGGCCGCGAGCCAGTGTCGGTGGTATCGGTGTTTATTAATTTGGCAGCGGAAATTTCATCAGGACCGTAGTTAGGAAATATTTTATCAGAGTAAAACCACCATATTTTTAAATTTATAATCACATGGGTAAAACCCAAGTTTCTTATTACAACATGCTTATAGGGATAAACCATACTTTATTGAATTTAAAACATCGTATTTTAGGTAACTTTTATAGCCACATTTTTCCAAGCCGTCAGTGCTCTCGAGCTGGCTTTTTCCTAATTGGCTTTCACATTGTGTTACCTGAAACACGTGTTTAAAAACATTTGTCAGTGGGAAATACTGGTGAGTGAATCCCAGTTTAATCAAGAAACATTTTTGTCAATTAACACAATATTGAGAGCGATCACATTGTTTATTTCTACACAATTACTCATTTAGTACTGTCAATCCTGACTTGTGGGACATATTACACATTGGCTAACTCTTTGTTCAATGGTAACGTATTGTCGTCCCGACTTACTACTCACAGTGTAGTAAATTTTGTATACAAAACCCCAACATACCGGCAGTAATTGAAGAACTACAAAGACTCAATCACCGCTTAATCGCATTGTAAAACATTTAAGGTTTGGTAAAACATTACAAAAAGGTTAACAAAAGGAGGATAAACTCACATTGCTATTTTAGGTATTTCCTTTGTGGCTTCCTGGTTATAATCTAGTTAAATAAACAATGCACACGCGTTAGTATAATAACCCATTTTAACATTAGTAATACCCTCCCCGGGACGGCATTCCAACGACTACGTCGGGCAGAACCACGACAACCGTTACGGAACCCTAGATCAATCGGGAAGCGTATCTAATACGTATCCAAGGGTTAGAATACTTACAACGGAGCAGAACTTCGCTATTTAGGGGGTATAATACCCGTGTATAAAGCCTACTATTCAGAATTTAGAGAAAGAAAATAGTTGTGAGCGAGTTCAACTGAAGATCCGATGGCTTCTATATATAGGTGCTGATCTTGATCTTGTCGCGGCCCGGGTAACACAAGAGCAGGGCCTACGCGGCCCGCGTTGACCTTAGGTCAATGCGTAGCTTGGCTGGGTCAGCTTATAGACTCGCCGGGTGTTGGGCCACGTGGCCGCACCGGGTTGCGCCACCTTTTTAGCCTCTCGTGGCACGCGTAAGGGTTATGGGGTACCTTACGCGGCCCGCCTCAACTTAAATTTCATATTTTTAATTAAATTTAATAATATTTAGGGATTCGGGGCCCATTTTCACGTATAGAGTATATTTTGGGACCTATTGGGATATTTTAAAATATATTAGGGTGTCAGAAAAATATTCAGGAGGGTTGTTATATTTTGGGTAAAACTCCTGGATTATTTAATAAAATATATAGTGCACTCACATTAAGTATAGTAATCCAATTCTACTTTATCCCTATGTCACGAGACAGAACCCCAACGAATTTAGGCAGAGTCTTGACATACGTTACGGGGCTCTACGTCAATCGGACAGGGCATCAGTGACCAGGGGTTTACAACACTTAAAATGGGGTAGGTTTTTGTTATTATTATTATGGGGTGTTTTACATAAAAAGAAATAGGATATAAATGAATTGAGTGAGAGCGACAAGGAGAAATGAAAGGAAAGAATTTAGCAGTTTTTGAATGTTCATACCTTCTATCTATTTATAGTTGATATATGAAGCTTGTTAGCTAAGTTTATTTTGATTCCATCTTATCCTTTAGTCATACACACGGAATTCATACGTAAACAACAATTCATTTATAAGTTTCATTATTATTTTATTTATTATAATTAATTTAACTGCTTTACTCATTTGGCACTTATAACCTAAAATATGACGTTTTATAAAAAAATGAATATGTCATTAGGACGAGAATAATTTTATCTACATTTTGAACCAACTTTCATTTAAAAACGGAGTAAGTTCAAATATAATGTATTTTTATAATTTAATTATTAAATGGTTCCTACGCTTGCCCAAAATACCTCATATTTCCATTTGTCAACTTACCCATGATGCATCCTTAATAACATATGTTTTTATATATATTTTAAATAAAAATTTTGGGAATGTTACATCCTCCCCACTTTTAGTTAGTCTAGTTCGTAGGTACAATTCTGGTCCTTGCTTTGAATTCTATTTTACTTTGACCAGAACAATTCTCTATGTTTTGAGATTCTTATCTTCTCAAGAATTTTTAATGAAAGTAAAAAAATTACTCTTATTAGATGTTTTGCGTATTAGCAAAGTTTTTAGTTACAAGTTTCCTAATGCGTTGATAATCTAAAGTAACGCAAGGAAAATTCTTATACTTTCGATGGCATCTCCACTTAAAGGGTTCACATCGTTCATCTTGTCACACGAGTTACGAGACGGATGATCAAATGAAATAGTGTTTGATATCGGAATTAGAGGCGTATATGAGAGATTCCTAATAAATAAATCTAAAAGTATCATTGACACACCTCTTCGTGATTTATCCCTAATGGTCAATCAATATAGTCTTTGGGTTTCTTCATAGATATACATGTCTATATAATCATATATTTCATATATTGTAATTCATAAGGTCAATGTATTTAACAGATTCATATTTAAAAACAGGTCAGACATCAAGTCATGGTATTATTTAGGGAATTCAATTAACATAACATATACTCCATCTCACCCGGTCTTGCCGGAGAGGTACCCCCATCTTACCCGAACAAAAGCTGGAGAGTCTACTACACCATACCCAGCTTGCCGGAGAGGTAGTTATCATTGTATTTCTCATAAATAGATTTTCTCAAATCATGATTTTAAAGGTATATTGTTTGTTATGGTTTGCATCAAGAAACAAGGAAATCAGTATTCTCATGATGGATCATATTCTAGAACCGAGTAGTATCAATAAACAAGAAATAACAGTGGCCAAGTGTTATTGTTTATTTATCATACTGGCACTTTTCTAGTCATCATCCTCATGGGATACCAATAACCATCACACTTTATATATGCATGTAATTGGCTTATCTCAAAGCTTTTTACTAAGGCATTTTTCTTAAGTTCAAGTCTAAATACTATTCTAGGTGTTACCAGTAATTATCAATATCCTAATCTTTTTGTTTAAGCATATATATTATTATGGCTGTGGATTTTTTTTGCTTTGAAAATGAAGTTTTGACAAAAATATAATTGTCTCCATTGACACTATTGCTAGGTTCGATGTGATGAGTATACTTACAACTATCTCTATTTATTCATATATAACCTTAGATTCCGTTACAAGGAATATTTCATTGAGACAGATGGCATTTTAAAACATATTAGGTTTCATGGTTTATTCTTATAATAACTTCATGTTTTCATATGAATTACAAATGATATTTTCTCTTATGTTTATCTTACAGAAGATATTATATTAGGTATACCATCAAGAAATTCTATTGGGTATATGCATATATATGTATAAAATTTCAAATTTCTAGTTAATATTAAACTTATGGAATATATACACACATATATAAAATAATAACTATACATCCGATGGTACCAATTATCAAGCTTATTTTCATGACTTTATTTTATCCTTTTATAAAAGTAGTATATTGAACTAAACTTCTGTTAAATTTATTGAACATAATATTAAGGATGGATCGATAAAAGTTTAAAGAAATAAATTAATCAAAATATAAATTTTCTGAACTCATGGGAATAAATTTATTTTTAACTAGTGGGTTGAACCATATGGATTCAAAATATCAAAACTTAACTCTCAATTTATTGTATACTATATTATTTATTCAAAGAAGTATTATACAAAGTTTGACGTTTCAAAAATTGATTCTAAATATATTTGAGTAATATACATGTATTGGAATATGTATGTATATCCCATACAACATTAATAGCAATTTATTTAAAGATATTACAATATTAAGATTGTAATCTGAATTTTAAATAAAGTTATATAAAGGACAAAAGTACTAAACACACATTTGAGTCAACTATTCTTATGTGGGGCATCCATTTTTAATTCTAGTATGAGAAAAAAATGAATGTTTAGGAACATTTTAACGTGTCAGGTAAAATAAATAAATAGATACTAAATTATTGATTTAAGTAGGAAAAGATGTTTTCACTGTTACAATATCTTTATTTCTAAAAATTTAATTATCCAATCTCTTTTATATGTATCGATTGTTCAAACCATTAAACCCATCTTTTCTCTTCTTTTATTATACATCATAAAAAAATTTATTACTTTTTTTTATTCTAAATGATAGAGAATGAAAACCTAATTATTTATATATGATTATCATGATATATATAATGACCCTTTTGATCATACCCTTTCTTTATAGTTTTAAATGTATAAATTTTACAGGTATCCTAATATATATATAAATATATATATTTTTTTGTTATATACACGTATATATTATTTAAATGTATTATAGTGTATATATATACATTTCAAATATAATAGAATTGTATTATTTTAACTATTATACATTAGCCAGCTGACTCGAATACTTTTCTTTATACTTTAGGATACACAATCCTATAACTAATATGACTGGTAAATCTTATAATCTTACATTAACTATCTCCATGCATAAGACCTATTCTGGACATACCTTAATATTAAAGATCTGTAGAAACGCTTTCAACGTTTAGTTAGGCCTTTCTACGTAGTCCAACCAACCCAAATCTCTAAAAAAATTTAAATGATTTTATTTAATCATGAATACCCATCATATTCATTTAACCATCTATTTTATTACTAAGTAATTTAATAGAAACCTTTACAAGTAATCCCAACATCAATTATTTCATAAAACTATGAAAGTATGAAGTCTTATGGCCAACTGGTTACAAACCAGAAGGGATAAAATGGAGTGGTAAATTGGTACACCTGGGTTTCAAAACTTGCTTTGGCTCGATCCACTAAAGCAATTTTTTTAAATTTTATTAATTCTTTAAAATCCTTTTGGTTAATTTAATAGCTTCGGTTTTATTTATTTAAATTTAAATTATTTTGAAACAATATTATTAAAACCATAAAGTTTTAAAGTCTTATACCATATATTTCAATATGTATTTTAAACCAAAGTAAATGATTGGTTCCAAAAGAGAATCATAAACATGTCTGCTTTGTTAATAACTAACTTAGTTTGATGTATATTATGATATTATTTGAGTAGGTGGTATTAATTATCACAGACAAATTTCTAGTACAAACATTTGGGTACAATCATAAAAAAATAGATTGATTAAAAACGGCGAACATTGCGACTTATATATATATATATATGTATTTATTACAAACTACAACTGGAATTCAAAATATACTAGTGATTATGCATCCGTAACTTATTTTAGTCTATCTAGGTTATAGGAGTATTAGGCTCAACATGCTTTTATATAAGGTTTATTCTATCTCCTGTCTCTACTAAGTTGTTATCTAATGAGCGAAGTTTCTTTAAAGTTTCTAGCTCATAGGTGGCATGGGTGCTGGTACTAGTTTGGCGGTTCAACTATTTAATATAAGTGAGCATTTACTGCTGTAGTGGCTAACATATGGAGATTTACCCATTGTTCATCTAATTCATCTTCCCATGGTAGGTTATTGCCTGTTTCCTGAGTTTGTGCATTTATTTCCTGATTGATTATCGCTCCCTTCGGTTGTGACTTCTTTATTTTCTCTCGACCTTTTCTAATAATCCAACTTCTCTTCTTAGAGGTAAATGGTTTCTTAGACTGTGCCTTACGAATAAATATTCCTTCCTCAGTATCTGCTGAGTATCCTAAGGGATTTTGTTGAAATGAGGTTCCCTTATCTTTTGGTGAATTATCTAATTGACGATAGATATCCGAAATCTTTTGCTTACCCATACTGTAGACTAACAAATAGTCAAATAATATAAAACACATAATTACATAAATTATTTCCTAACACATAATTTAAAATTTAAGTGTCAGCAGAACACTCCTTTGGCTTAAACCAGTGGCAAGGCTTTGATACCACCTGCTGTCACAACCCCCGCCCCCTTATCTGTCCCGGGAACGGGTGGCCGCGAGCCAGTGTCGGTGGTATCGGTGTTTATTAATTTGGCAGCGGAAATTTCATCAGGACCGTAGTTAAGAAATATTTTATCAGAGTAAAACCACCATATTTTTAAATTTAAAATCACATGGGTAAAACCCAAGTTTCTTGTTACAACATGCTTATAGGGATAAACCCTACTTTATTGAATTTAAAACATCGTACTTTAGGTAACTTTTATAGACACATTTTTCCAAGCCGTCAGTGCTCTCGCATTGGCTTTTTCCTAATTGGCTTTCACATTGTGTTACCTGAAACACGTGTTTAAAAACATTTATCAGTGGAAAATACTGGTGAGTGAATCCCAGTTTAATCAAGAAACATTTTGTCAATTAACACAGTATTGAGAGCGATCACATTGTTTATTTCTACACAATTACTCATTCAGTACTGTCAATCCTGACTTGTGGGTCATATTACACATTGGCTAACTCTTTGTCCAATGGTAACGTATTGTCGTCCCGACTTACTACTCACAGTGTAGTAAATTTTGTATACAAAACCCCAACATACCGGCAGTAATTGAAGAACTACAAAGACTCAATCACCGCTTAATCGCATTGTAAAACATTTAGGTAGTGTTTGGTATGAGGTAATGAATGAAGGAATGGAATAACCTATTCAAGGGGAATAAAAATAGGTTTGTTTGGTAGAGGAATGGAATGGAATCAACCATTACGTAGACCATTCCATTCCCTCAAAACAGGCCCTGAAGTATTCCTCCCCACCCCCCCTCCTTTTTTTTCATTCCGTCCGGTAATCATTGTTGTTTCTCAAATTTACCCTCCCCTTGCCTTTCTCCTCTCCACTTCGATGTATCTTCTCCTTCACAAATCAATTCCCATCTTCCCCACAGAGGCAAATCATCAACACGGGGATGATCTTCACCTACATTTAGGGTTATTCATGACGCCCAATTGTAGACATTCAACCATAAATTGAGGCTGTGTGATAGTTCTAAACGTGATTTGTCGCTGGTATATTCGTTTTAATGAATTGATGCGTTGATTTTCGCGTTATTCAAGTAATAATTTTGTTAATCACAGTGATTCCTTAATCAACTTGAAGATGTGATATAATTAAACATTCAGATTTTGATTCTTGAACGGAGTGGAACCCTAGTTATGATTCTTTGTTTCTAGGTTTCTGTTGCGATTACGGTTCAATAGATCGAATGTCCATGGAATCATTGATTTATAGAAATGTTAAAAGACCATATGTAATGAATTATATGTACATTCTCTCAGTTACTATCAATTTTTTGGATAGTGTTTTTTGTTCCCAAAATGATGAATCATCAATTATTTGAGAGTATATTGTTAAAGATGTGGCTTCTGATGTAAAAAAATCTTAAATTGATAATGTTTTCATTGAATATTGAATGCTAATGGTAGTTCTAAGAAAGTGAAAAAGGTTGGGGGATACATATAAAAAAATGATGATGGAAGATTAAAGCATCACTTGATTAATTACTAAGTGGTTGTATCATTTTCCATAGATGACTGCAAAGTTTTATATGGTGAAATTCGAGCTCTGATGCAGATAAAGGTGATTTTAGAATGAGGGGATTTTGGATATTTGTGAGGAAATCAATATTAATATATCATGATGTTACTAGTATTTTGAGCGTATGGGTATTTTTGTCATTTAAAATGAATTGTGTTTCATTCTTCCTCTATTTCATAGGGTAACCAAACACAACAATGGAATGGTAATGATCCATTTCTTTCCTTTGCTCATTCCATTCCATCGTTCATTCCATTCCCTTGTTTATTCCATTACTTCATACCAAACAAACCCTTAAGGTTTGGTAAAACATTACAAAAAGGTTAACAAAAAGAGGATAAACTCGCATTGCTATTTTAGGTATTTCCTTTGTGGCTTCCTGGTTATAATCTAGTTAAATAAACAATGCACACACGTTAGTATAATAACCCATTTTAACATTAGTAATACCCTCCCCGAGACGGCATTCCAACGACTACGTCGGGCAGAACCACGACAGCCATTACGGAACCCTAGATCAATCGGGCAGCATATCTAATACGTATCCAGGGGTTTTAATACTTACAACGGAGCAGAACTTCGCTATTTAGGGGGTATAATACCCGTGTATAAAGCCTACTATTCAGAATTTAGAGAAAGAAAATAGTTGTGAGCGAGTTCAATTGAAGACTCAATGGCTTCTATATATAGGTGCTGATCTTGACCTTGTCGCGGCCCGCGTAACTGTAACACCCCGAAAATATAAAACTTTATATGAAAACATAAAGTATAAAATAAACAAAAATAAACTAACTAGAAATAAATAACCTAGTTAGTCATGAGTCAAGTTATAAGAAAGGAGCTTGATTAAAACATCTAAAGTTTAACTTGGCATTAGTTGGAGGGAAAAAAGTGTTAAAAAGGAAACTTGTTTTTATAAAACAATAATAAAAATTCCAAACACACACACTAGGTGTGTGTCTGGATCGACCAAGACTCCCCTCACAACCCTAGCTTTTGCATTTTCATCAATTTGAAGGCCCAAACCTGTTCCAAATCGAAATCTAATCATAGATTAGTGATCACCTCGGCGAAGGGGTCATAAGGTATACAAATTTCACCATATAGCTCCATCTTGAATTTTAGATGAATTCATGAGAATCGAAATCTGAGCTTGCATGATCAAGTTTGGATGAAATTAGGGATGAAATTATGTCTAGGAGTGAACCCTAGTCATTTACTTGTTGAATTGATGTTCAAAATTTGTGAATTTATAATCATCCACTCATATGCCAAGTGGGTTTTGTAGAATTATGTAAAACACTAGGATTATCTTTGTTAACTTAGTGTATTTGATCTCCATGAAGCAAATCCAGAATTGTTGATATGAAAATTTGTCATGAACATGTGAAATGATGTTTAAATATTGGTAAAAGAGTTAGTCAAGAACTTGATTTTGAATTGTATGAAATCATGCTCATTAGGTGTTTGATATAATGCCTAAGAGAAAATAAATGTCGAGAATTTGGACTAAAAACGCATATTTGATTAGTGTGGTAAATTATGCGTTATATACTATAAGAGAGTTCTAAACATCTATGGTTGAACTCTATAGGCAAGGAAATCGGAACGTCAAGCGGACAAGCTAGTGGCGATACGCGTTGGAAGGGAACGCTTTGAAGGTACGTAACTACGGTTTCGTTAAGTTATGTTCGATTATGTGATTTTGTTAGTAGACTTTAAAATTGGCATAATATATGAAGTTGATATTAGTCGAAGTGAGGAAGATCACTAGATAAATAAACGGGTCAAATATCGGTTAGAATAAGTTTGGTGTGTTGTAAAATAGTGGTTCCAATAAACAACCAAACGGGTCGAACAACGGTTGAAATTGTAGTGATGAAGTGACTAAAACGTCACTCATTAAAAATTGAGTTATAAAAGCATAAACCACGGAACAGATGTGATATGCTGAGGTTAACAAGCCCGAGAATGGGTAGTCATGGCTAGAGACCAATGTAGATGATTTGTGCGAGTATGTAACTGGATTCGTTACATTGAGTAATTTTGATAATTAGCACATGTATAGTTGCGTTGTAGAATAAAGGTTGTGTTGATTGAAGCGACAATGTTCGTTATTTGTAATAATAGGTTAAGAATTGGTTAGTAGTCGTTTGATAGTCATCATAATGGAGGATTCCGTAGATGAGCCAAACAGGTTGAATAATGGTGTATTAGTAGCGTTAGACTTATTTAATAGTTAGCATAGGCGTTTACAATCATACGAGCATGAAGCCATAAGATTGGTAATGAAATGCCGATGATAATAAGCCCCGGAAGTAGGGTAAAAAGCGCCCTATGTTGCTATTAAAAAGGTAGTAAGATAAGTGTAACATGAATGGGTTGAATAAATGCATAATGATCTTTAGTCATTCGGCCGTAAACCGAATTTTCGGTATGATAATCATTATTGATGTGTCGGTAATTAAATTACAGTCATGTAGGAAAAAGAATCACCTAAAACGGACCTACGGATTAAAAGTTATGACCATTTGAAGTTGGAATTGGTAAAATACGGAGCTGGCAGGAAATGCAGGTCATAAACCTGCACCTGCTGAAAAACCGTTTCCCCCGCGCCACGCGACAGGATCATCATGATCCGGCGCGACACGCGAGAGCTGCCGCGACACGCGACAAAATAAGTGGAACCTGTCGCGACACGCGGCAAGACAAATTTTGAAATTTTGTTTTGTCTTTCATGTTTTGATGATAGAACTTGTTTATACGCGCTATATTAACGTCAAAACTAATACTTTAAGTGGTTTTGACCATTAGGTGATAATGGGGACTTTCCGGATGGCGATCAAGCATTTTTGAAGAATCGAACACGCACTAATTTGCAAGCTTCCGTGTTAATATAACTATGATTAGACAATGTCTGTGATGTAAACTGGTTTTACTAATCATGTTTTGAAATCTACAATTTAGTTGGTAAAGGGCTAGTATTTAATCGCCTTAAACTTTAAAGCGCTATTTATATAAAATCCAGTACACTATTAATTTATTCAAGTAGTAATTAGACGGGTGTTACAAGTTGGTAATCAGATCGCTCAAGGTTGTCAACAAAGTGTTCGGTTCAAGCTTGATCGATCTTCCGGTAAGGATTAATTATTTATTTTAGTAGATTTTATTATATGTGAGAAAAAGAGAGGTAAATTGGCGTGCATGGGAAGAGCGTGTTAACACACTCAAACCCGGAAAGTGCACTAAATGAGAACAGTTAAAGCAAGTTATGAACTTGGCTAAACCAAAGCAAATAAGGTATATGTTATAGATGAAATGTTTAAAAATTAGTATAAACATTTCAGTTTTAAGATTACGGAAATATGGGAGGAGTGTATAAATACGCTCGAACCCGGGAAAATACACTAAGTAAGAAAGGTAAGGCAAGATATATACTTGACCAAACCGAAAAAGAATAACACATTACTTATGATTAAGTGAGAGTGATATAAATTTTCGTATAACAAGATGGAAATGAATTAAATAATTATTGATTAACCATTATGGATGTTTCAGTTAAAGAAATGTCTGGAGTAACCGGAGATGATTCGACATCTCAATTGACTGAACAAATGAAAGCTAAGATTTCCGAGGCAGTCGGAAAAGCTCTAGAAAATAGTCTATCACAGTATATTGATAGATTACAAACCACAATCGAGCCGGTGGTGGACGATATGATGGCTGAATTGAAAGACAGCATATTACAAGAAATAGAAGAAAGGAGGGTGTTGGATATGAATCCAAGTTCCGTAAAGAAATCCAAGTCTAATAAAGCTCCCAAGAAAGGAGTTACAAAAAGTGTGTTACATCAGTGTAAATTTTGTGATTAAATTCACAAGGGTACATGTGGTAAGCCAAGACATAAGAAGTCTAAATGTCCAGAGAGGCTCGGAACCAAAGACACAACCGACACAAAGTCTGATGCCCAGAAATCAAGGACAAAGTTGTTTTATATAACAGCCACAGAGGTTAAAGCTGAACCTGATGTCGTTTCAGGTACACTCTTGTAAATTAAATTTCAGCATGAATTTTTAATTATTACGAGTGCAAATAAATCGTTTGTTTTATATCGGTGTATTCAACATCCTACATTCGCGTTAACAAAATTACCTATGCTTTGAGAAATAAAAATAGGTAATAATAAAAGTTCTATTGTTTATAAGAAGTGCTGAAACTGTACATTGAGCATCGAGGTAAAAGTAATCTCGATAGATATTGCAATGTGAAGGAGTGCATGTACACTCGAACCCGGAGATGTAATGAAAGACAAGTGTCATAATGGGAAGGAGTGCGTGTACACTCGAACCCGGGAAATTAATGAAGCGAATAAATTTTGTATTGGGAAGGAGTGTAATTACACTCGAACCAGGAAATTGCAATAATAATAAATAGCGAAGACAAGGTTATAGACTTGGCCAAACTAAATAAAACGTGTAGAAGCGTTATTTACATCAACAAACGATGTAGATAAATTTCATGCAACAATAAGGAATAATAAAATTAAATGAATTAATTTTGTTATTGTTTCAATAGGATTAAGGTTATAGATGAGAAATTAAGACTCGGACTGAGAATATCCGCGAAAAGGAAGTTATATGGATGATACGTATTATTCGTTACTATGAATAATAAAGTATCAATAAATCCAAATTTAGAAACTTGGGTGTGGGTAGCCATCCAAGTAATACATTATTAATCAAATCCTTATGAGGAAGGACGATGATCACAGTGATGGATGTGATTATATAAAAGCTTAGTAAAATAAACTTCATGAAAGCGTTAGAATAAGAACGGGTAAACCCAAAAGCCGTATAACCATAACAGTGGTTTTACCAAATAAGACTTAAGAAATGGGCCTTCGGAACATTAGTAAAAGAAACAGACCTAAGGGCCGCTAACAAAAGGAAGGTGGTGTTCGGGTCGAATAAGCAAAATGCTTGATAATAAAGGTAAACGGAAGCCGGATGACGGGAGCGTGTTACATTAAGGTAATAAGCCCAAGGGAAGTGATAAAAATCAAGGTAAATAAAAATATAAACCAATAAACAAGAATCTTAGGGAATAAGGGTAAAGTTTGACTATCATAAGTGATGAAGTACACATGAATAAGTCAAACAAGATGAATGAAAGAATAAAGGACTTGGTGGAATAAGGGCGACGGAATACACTAATACCATTGAATAAATCGAAACGAAGTCTTAATGCATGCCGGAATGGCTGCTTTGATAATGAATTCGGTAAAATACCCGATAGATGGGTAGGAATACGGATATATATGTAAACCAAGGGAAAGTGACGCAGATTAAAAGTCAAAAGACTTGGATTAAGAGTTATGACTAAAGGACAATAAAATTTCGCAAAAACAGAAATTTTGATAGTTAAGTTAAACTATTTTAATACTGGACGGGCCGAATAAAGTATAATACTTGATATTCTAAGTAAGCGCAACCCGAATAATGAAAGTGCGAAATATTACTGAATCTATGTAATAGGTCGTAAAAGAGTATGGAAAGGAAAACATAAAACCGGAGTGTTAAAAACATTAAGATAACGAACCCGGTAACGGGTTGAAGGGAAATAGGGGCAAAAACCACATAACAGCATGAGTTAGATAAACCAACGCGAAAATGACGGAAGAAGTCATAGAGTCGGAAGAATAGTTCAAAAAGGAAACGGGTGTAGCCTTAGACTACGACAAATCGATAAAAAATTCAAAAATGAAAATGAATAAGTTTTAGGCTTGAAAAGGGTGCCCTAACACCAGAGGTGTAATTCTAAGAATTCGAAATGACACAAGCAAAATATGATCTATGGGATCATCATAACCTTGAGATTATAAACAAGGTAAGGGTTTAAAGGGCTAAGTGAACCACGCGTCAGCAATAGAAAGAAATAAACCAAAAAGGGGTGAAAGCCTAACGGAATAACCTACGAGGTTAATAAAAAGAACATACGAGTCACTTGGGATAAAGCATGGGGATTAGTTACGATTCCTCGCATAATATAAGAGCGGAAAAGAATAAATTCGTGTCCTCAATTCCTGGGTATGAGAATTTGACATAAGTTAAAGAGATAGACGTTAAACTAAAATTCAGTTTTAGTGAGAAGTGACGTTTAACAAATGTGAATATTATGAGAGAAATTAGAAAATGGTTAATAATAAAGGGTATAAGTCTTGACACCGATAGGTGTAAGACGATACGTTGGAAAGAAGATTTCGATAATGAATGGTCTATAAAGACTTAAACATGACGTGATGCGATGTGATCATGATCACAAAAAGGTGATATAGAATACAACCACATTGTAATACGAGTTGCTTGGTATAATATTTTAAGCATACAAAGGGCCAATGACGGCAACATAGTGTACCCGAATGACGAGGTATGAGGTAAAACAGCGACTAATCAATCTAGGCAATAAAACAAATTATAGTCAGAGTAATATTGTGACCTATGTAAAGCGCTTGTCAATATAAGACTAGCGTGAAATAAGTATGCTGACGGACTCAGTGACTGGATGGTCAAAAGATAACCCGGTCAAAAAGGCGAGTGATGAAAGGTTACGGTCCAATAGGACATGTGCTTAAAAGGCGCACATGTCAATACGAATAAAAACCTTTTGCCAGAAAAGATACAATGCCTTGGAAAACGAAACAAAGATAGTTAGGTCTAAACCAAAGGACTACTTAAAGAAGGTTTCGGGGACGAAACCCTTTTTAAAGGGGGTGGACTTGTAACACCCTGAAAATATAAAACTTTAAATTGAAAATATAAAGTTTAAAATAAACAAAAATAAACTAACTAGAAATAAATAACCTAGTTAGTCATGAGTCTGGTTATAACAAAGGAGCTTGATTAAAACATCTAAAGTTTAACTTGGCATTAGTTGGAGGGCTAAAAGTGTTAAAAAGGAAACTTGTTTTTATAAAACAATAATAAAAATTCCAAACACACACACTAGGTGTGTGTCTGGATCGATCAAGAACATAGGGGGCGACCAAGACTCCCCTCACAACCCTAGCTTTTGCATTTTCATCAATTTGAAGGCTCAAACCTGTTCCAAATCGAAATCTAATCATAGATTAGTGATCACCTCGGCGAAGGGATCATAAGGTATACAAATTTCACCATATAGCTCCATCTTGAATTTTAGATGAATTCATGAGAATCGAAATCTGAGCTTGCATGATCAAGTTTGGATGAAATTTGGGATGAAATTATGTCTAGGAGTGAACCCTAGTCATTTACTTGTTGAATTGATGTTCAAAATTTATGAATTTATAATCATCCACTCATATGTCAACTGGGTTTTGTAGAATTATGTAAAACACTAGGATTATCTTTGTTAACTTAGTGTATTTGATCTCCATGAAGCAAATCCAGAATTGTTGATATGAAAATTTGACATGAACATGTGAAATGATGTTTAAATATTGGTTAAATAGTTAGTCAAGAACTTGATTTTGAATTGTATGAAATCATGCTCATTAGGTGTTTGATATAATGCCTAAGAGAAAATAAATGTCGAGAATTTGGACTAAAAACGCATATTTGATTAGTGTGGTAAATTATGCGTTATATACTATAAGAGAGTTCTAAACATCTATGGTTGAACTCTATAGGCAAGGAAATCAGAACGTCAAGCGGACAAGCTAGTGGCGATACGCGTTTGAAGGGAACGCTTTGAAGGTACGTAACTTCGGTTTCGTTAAGTTATGTTCGATTATGTGATTTTGTTAGTAGACTTTAAAATTGGCATAATATATGAAGTTGATATTAGTCGAAGTGACGAAGATCACTAGATAAATAAACGGGTCAAATATCGGTTAGAATAAGTTTGGTGTGTTGTAATATAGTGGTTCCATTAAACAACCAAATGGGTTGAACAACGGATGAAATTGTAGTGATGAAGTGACTAAAACGTCATTCATTAAAAATTGAGTTATAAAAGCATAAACCACGGAACAGACGTGATACGTTGAGGTTAACAAGCCCGGGAATGGGTAGTCATGGCTAGAGACCAATGTTGATGATTTGTGCGAGTATGTAACTGGATTCGTTACATTGAGTAATTTTGATAATTAGCACATGCATAGTTGCGTTGTAGAATAAAGGTTGTGTTGATTGAAGCGACAATGTTCGTTATTTGTAATAATAGGTTAAGAATTGGTTAGTAGTCGTTTGATAGTCATCATAATGGAGGATTCCGTAGATGAGCCAAACAGGTCGAATAATGTTGTATTAGTAGCGTTAGACTTATTTAATAGTTAGCATAGGCGGTTACAATCATACGAGCATGAAGCCAAAAGATTGGTAATGAAATGCCGATGATAATAAGCCCCGGAAGTAGGGTAAAAAGCGCCCTATGTTGCTATTAAAAAGGTAGTAAGATAAGTGTAACTTGAATGGGTTGAATAAATGCATAATGATCTTTAGTCATTCGGCCCATAAACCGAATTTTCGGTATGATAATCATTATTGATGCGTCGGTAATTAAATTACAGTCATGTAGGAAAAAGAATCACCTAAAACGGACCTACGGATTAAAAGTTATGACCATTTGAAGTTGGAATTGGTAAAATCCGGAGCTGGCAGGAAATGCAGGTCATAAACCTGCACCTGCTAAAAAACCGTTTCCCCCGCGCCACGTGACAGGATCACCATGATCCGGCGCGACACGCGAGAGCTGCTGCGACACGCGACAAAATAAGTGGAACCTGCAGCGACACGCGGCAGGACAAATTTTGAAATTTTGTTTTGTCTTTCATGTTTTGATGATAGAACTTGTTTATACGCGCTATATTAACGTCAAAACTAATACTTTAAGTGGTTTTGACCATTAGGTGACAATGGGGACTTTCCGGATGGCGATCAAGCATTTTTGAAGAACCGAACACGCACTAATTTGCAAGCTTCCGCATTAATATAACTATGATTAGACAATGTTTGTGATGTAAACTGGTTTTACTAATCATGTTTTGAAATCTACAATTTAGTTGGTAAAGGGCTAGTATTTAATCGCCTTAAACTTTAAAGCGCTAGTTATCTAAAATCCAGTATACTGTTAATTTATTCAAGTAGTAATTAGACCGGTGTTACAGTAACATAAGAGCAGGGCCTACGCGGCCCGTGTTGACCCCATGTCAGTGCGTAGCTTGGCTGGGTCAGCTTATACACTCGCCGGGTGTTGGGCCACGTGGCCGCACCGGGCTGCGCCACCTTTTTAGCCTCTCGCGGCCCGCGTAAGGGTTATGGGGTACCTTACGCGGCCCGCCTCAACTTAAATTTCATATTTTTAATTAAATTTAATAATATTTAGGGTATTCGGGGCCCGTTTTCGCGTATGGGGTGTATTTTGGGACCTATTGAGATATTTTAAAATATATTAGGGTGTTAGAAAAATATTCGGGAGGGTTGTTATATTTTCGGTAAAACTCCTGGATTATTTAATAAAATATATAGTGCACTCACATTAAGTATAGTAATCCAATTCTACTTTATCCCTACGTCACGAGACAGAACCCCAACGAATTTAGGCAGAGCCTTGACACACGTTACGGGGCCCTACGTCAATCGGACAGGGCATCAGTGACCAGGGGTTTACAACACTTAAAATGGGGTAGGTTTTTGTTATTATTATTATGGGGTGTTTTACTTAAAAAAAAATAGGATATAAATGAATTGAGTGAGAGCGACAAGGAGAAATGAAAGGAAAGAATTTAGCAGTTTTTGAATGTTCATACCTTCTATCTATTTATAGTTGATATATGAAGCTTGTTAGTTAAGTTTATTTTGATTCCATCTTATCCTTTAGTCATACACACGGAATTCATACGTAAACAACAATTCATTTATAAGTTTTATTATTATTTTATTTATTATAATTAATTTAACTGCTTTACTCATTTGGCGCTTATAACTTCTAAAATATGACGTTTTATAAAACAATGAATATGCCATTAGGACGAGAATAATTTTATCTACATTTTGAACCAAGTTTCATTTAAAAACGGAGTAAATTCAAATATAATGTATTTTTATAATTTAATTATTAAATGGTTCCTACGCTTGCCCAAAATACCTCATATTTCCATTGGTCAACTTACCCATGATGCATCCTTAATAACATAAGTTTTTATATATATTTTAAATAAAAATTTTGGGAATGTTACACCTCTCATGACTAAGATGTTGATGATACTAACAAAGAGATATCAATCAACTATGGTTATACACATATCATATGGAACCGATATAAAATGGAAAACATTGATGAGATATTTTCTTATTCTATAGCAAGTGACATCATGGGTGGAGATGATGATCCTGAACCAAAATCTGTCAATGATTGTCAAAATAGACATGACTGGGATAATTGGAAAGGCGCTATGCAAGCTGAATTAGATTCACTCAACAAACGAAAGGTTTTTGGGTCTATTGTTGTTACACCTAAGGCTGTAAAGCCTGTAGGGTATAAATGGGTTTTTCTACAAAAACGAAATGAGAAAAATGAGGTTACAAGATATAAAGCGAGACTTGTAGCTCAAGGTTTTTCACAAAGGCCAGGGATTGACTTTGAAGAATCATATTCTCCCGTTATGGATGCAATAACCTTTAGATACTTAATCAGCTTAACAGTTTCTAAAAAGTTAGAAATGCGTCTTATGGATGTCGTTACAGCTTACTTATATGGATCACTTGATAGTGAGATCTATATGAAAGTTCCTGAAGGATTTAAACTCCCTGAAGCGTTAAGTTCAAAACCAAAAGAAACGTATTCGATCAAATTACAAAGATCTTTATATGGGTTGAAACAATCTGGAAGGATGTGGTACAATCGTTTGAGCGAGTATTTGACAAGTAAAGGTTAAACAAATAATCTTATATGTCCATGTGTCTTCATTAGGAAGACAACATCAGGATATGTGATCATAGCTGTATATGTTGATGACCTAAATATAATTGGGACGCAAAAAGAAATTGTAGGTCCCTCTTGTTGATGAGGTCAAACCTTATCCTTGTTGTATTAACACACTAGCGAGTGCGGAATCCAAGCTAGCATGCAAACCGAGTTAGAACACGCAAAAACACGACACACAAAGGTTCAACGATTAACACTACTTGTATTAATGCGTATGAAAGTTCCAGTTACAAGCTCAATGTTTACAGATGTAGTCCGTAAACTCTCTCTCGTGTGTGTGTGATTTCAGCAGAGTGTTCTCCTATGGTGTCTCCAATCTCCCTTGTGTGTTCTCTCCAATCTCCCTTGTGTGTTCTACTAGAAATGAACACAACACATGGGTATTTATACCCGACACAGCTAACATGCTCGAAGGATAGGGTAATCTGGTCGAAGGATCATCTATCGACCAGACCATCTACCGAAGGATCCATACATACCTCGAAGGATGATATCCTTCGAGGTCCATCTGTATCTATCGAAGACATTATCTTTCGAGGTCATCGAAGGATACAATCCATCCTTCGATGACATCCTTCGACACAAGCATGTTTCAATCAATGTGCTAACTGTTTGGCCAAGTCAAACCGGAGGATGGTTGACTTGGTCAAACTTACATCGAACGCACATAACAAATCTAACATAAGACATCGTTTTGTATCATGACACATTACAGACAAAGTACAGACACAAGTCTTCGTCTTGAGCTTCGTGTCTTCGAGTCGAAACCAAGTCGAACTGAGCTGAGTTGAACCGAGCCGAGTCGTGTCCACAAAATATGCATCAACAAACTCCCCCTTGGACGCTACTCGTGAGGTTCAACGCTATTCGAGAGATTCAACTTCGATGTCTTCCACGTCGGAGGATCTTCAAAGTCTTCACGTGTCGTAAGTAGAAAGTGTATCAACAAACTCCCCTTTTTGTTTAGGTAGTGTGTTAATAAACTCCCCCTTAGATTGAGCTCTCCATTGAGTCATGCTCGTGAATCTTTAGACTTGTCAATGCTTCAGATCCTTGTGGTGTTGATGAAGGGTCAGCGGCAACTCGATCACTTTATCCTTTGAGTGCCTCCACTTCGTGTCTTCATTCCGAAGCTTGTCATCGACCATGTTCTCCTCGCCTTTAGCATCTGCACATGCAAGAAAGCTAAACGCATAATGAGAACAACCGCTTGGAATATAGTTTACATTTAAACAAATGACACATATGAGATCAAGTCTCAATCAAACACCAACCGACAACAGTTTGAAAGTTTAGAAAAATATTCAATTTTAATCCTTTAACTTTCAAAACTTGTCAACTTCGACAGATTATGAAGATGCAATTGTTTTTCGGCTTACGATCAGGATTTTGGGTAGAATAGATTCGAGTTCCAACATCAGTCAATCAAAAATAAACTAGAAGCAAAATCTTTTTGGATTTTATAAAGTTTATATTAAAACACACCTAAAATCTTTTTGTAAATTTTTTTTTATTTTTCAAATGTAAAGACGGAAAACAATAAATAAATATATACAAAGATACATAAACTGAAAACAGTAAATAAATATCTACAGACAATCTTTTTGCGAGTTTCGAGGGTAAGAGAATCATATCAGTGTACGGTCATGTCAAAACGTTCTTTTTGTTCAATTAGTTAACATTGAGATAAGCATCCTATAACAATTATCGGTATTGTTGTCCACATAAGCTCAACTTATCAGATGTAATCATGGCGAGGGGATACGTTAAGGTATAATTTATACTTACCGACCGGTGTTCATCCACATCACGACACATTCCCGTATCAAGGTATGCACGAGGATTCATCTTACCGGTGAGTATACCGATTATCATCTGTTTGACCGTATATGATGTGAGATTCTCACTTATTTTGATTTGAAAACAAGCCCTATGTGATATAATCACTTATTGATGAGGAACTTGATTTTCATATGCATGAGGGCACAGGAGCAAGTCCGTGAACAGGTCAGTACTTTCGTACAGCAGAGAGACGAACTTGACACCCGGAAAGAATTTGTGATAATTTATCACTTATTTGTTTTGGACATGTGATTGTTGATCACTTATTGAGGTCGTATGCAGTATGAGATATGTACACGTATGTATGGTATCATGGAAGATCTAGACTTGCGTCCCCGTTATTTTTCGGTAAAAGATACAACCATGATACCCAGATGATAAGCAGCATAAAGACCGAATATCTCAGAACCTTGGCAATCTCTCAAACGAAATTTCGGTACTAAGACCATATGCCAATGAATGGTTCCCACCCAGTCTTCAGTCGATTTAAGTTTATATCACCCTGCACACTTTAAAATGATTGTGAGCCTACCGATACATCTTATATAGAGCTGCTTATCGTTTTTCATCTTGGGTTTAAAGAGGTTTAGACAGACCACTGATGTACTATCATTTTCTCTTTTTTTTCGCCAGGAAACTCATTTTTGTTTTTCTATTGTTTTTGAATTTTTTTTTTATTTTTTTATTTTTTTTTATTTTATTTTTTTTTTAATGTTTTTGGATTTTCAAAGTTTGGAATTACACCCCCTAAAATCAACAAACTAAAATAAATTTAAAACACAAAGGTATTTACAAAAATGATTTTCCGATGTTGGTTAACTCATGTTTTACCTCAATGCCGTTTACCAAAATTAATTGTGAATCAGAAATGATTTAGCAAATTTTGGAAAAATCAGTTGGCATATCGGTAAGCGGTGCGGACCATGACAACATTGTCTGGTCAAAGAGTGCTGAACGAGACAACAATTTACAAAGCAGCTTAAATATCGACAAGTATAGGAGAGATTAGAAATTTTTTAAACCGTATCCTGCAACTGCATCGTGCATTGCATGAAATCTGAGTGCTCTCCCAAACTGGATATCCACCCGGTGTGGATTTCAAAGTCGATTCTGTAGCTACTTAGACATCTCTTCACAGCAACAAGATCAGAAACCTTTGGGTCCGGCTGGTCGTCCACATTGCACCAGCGAAGGTCTTTCTCTTTCTCTTTCAGAAGTAGTGTGCGGTTGTTCAACCCATGCCAAGGCGTCCGCACACCTGGTTGGTTTGTTCAACAAACACATTTTCTTCAATCACACCACGAAGAAATGTACACTGCACGTTCATCTTGTAGATTGTTGAACTTCAGACGTGCTTCAGGAGCGTACATTTTGATTTGAATCTATCCCGGGGACCCGATCAAAGCCTTGAACATTCACATTTTGAAATGATTTTCATTTTGTCGAAGCTTTTCAATCTCTTTCATCAGACATTTCTTTTTCCCTTTTCTCTTCCTCTCCATCAAAGGCAACAATTTCTTCTGTCGCCTATTTTGTGCAAGGATGCTCCACTATCAACAATCTTACGACTATCGAAAGTTCCTCCTGGAATATCCTACACACTTACTCAAAAATTAGTTGGAGAGAGGGACCCAAGCCTTTGTGGACTTAGGTCGTCCTTGATCATCAAGGTAAGTGATTTCAATCACTCGATGATTAGGAAAAAGAACCTGTGGTGCTCCCCCTGACTGAATTACCTGTTTTTGTTTCCAAGCTGTTTGTTCTTTACCAGTATTTGCATTAATTGTTTTAGCATTTACTGGTTTTACAGTTTTAGGTTTTGCTTGAACAGGTTTTTCTTCTTTGACCTCAGATTTTAAGGCCTTCTCAATTACCTTTTGATTCTTTTGTTTTAACTTCTTTTCCCTTTCTTTCAAGACACGTGAGTCTTGTTTCGGGGAAACCGGTTGTTTTTGGTAATTGGTTTCTTGGGGAGCACTCGTTTTTCCTTTCAACTTTTGCAGGTATGGGCAGTATCTTACAATATGCCCAATTGTGCCACACTCAAAACACATTCTCCGCTCTACAAACCTCGGAGAAACATGTTGATGACCAGACGGAGAACCAGACAATGAACTTTGTGATCTAGATGTACTTGGACCTAAATCACATCCGTTGGAGTGTTGGGTGTAATTATTCTGATCATTTCGTTTTAAAATTCTAACTTGTTTTATAAAATCAATGTTAGATTTATCCTGAAATGTTTCAAGTTTATCCGTACCCTTGGATCCAACAAAGTTCACTTTCGGTTCTCTTTTCTTAACAGGAGCTCTTTTGTTTTGCACCTTTGGCTGTTGAACCTTAGGTGCTTGAACATTCTTGTTCTGAGCCTTCTTTCCCTGTGTTTTACCCTTTCCGGAGTTGACTTGTTGTTTTCGCTCAATTGGTTGTTTTTGGTTTCCGTATTGTTTTCTAATTTGTTCACACGGAATTGGATCACATTGAGTGACGGTAACTTTGTCACTTTTGTTTCCCAAAAACTTATCAATACATCCTTCAAAAATTTGTTCAATTAAATCTTGATTTACATTTTTAATTGGAAAATCTTTGTTAGAGTAGATTTTGTCATCTCCTTTGAGCGTGTACAACAAGTTATTCCCTTCACAACTAGATACAAGGGACTCCATTCCTTTTGACATTTCAGTCTTAGTCGGTTCCACTGGTGGATCACACAAGATGTGATTCTCGATTGGAATATCTGTTGTAACCGAGTTAGACTGTTGATTCACAATTTCTTCAGATTCATCGTCCGTAGAATCAGCATCCTCAACAATGAGAGGATTCTGTTCCTTAACACACGATGAATCTGTCACATTCTCAGACTCAGATTCTGATTGACCCGAGGATGATGTACCAGTTGTGAACCCGAGGCCTGCTGCAAAGTCATCTAGACCGAGTGGCACAGTAGGTTCAAAACGGGGCATATACTCGTCATCAGGCAATTTGGAGTAATTGTGATTCATTGGGGAAGGACATGATTTGAATCCATTACACTTCCTATCCCCCTTTTTCTTTTGAACATCAATAATGTGATCCAAAACATAGCGGGAATTGGAATAGCTTTCCAATTTCTGCTTAATTGTCTCACATTCACATCTAGCTGTTGCTAACTCTACCATTTGCTTTTCAATTGTGTCAATTAAATCATTGTTAGCATGTTGTTTTCTCAAAACAGCCTTTTGTAGTTCAGAAACATCATGTCTTAATGACGCAATTGTTGCTTTAAATTCCTTTTCATTTCTGGTCAAAAACAAGTTAGCTTCAGTTGCTTTAGAAAGATCAACAATCAATTGTTGATTGTGTTTGTTTGTGATTTCAAACTGACTTTCCTTTTCAGCATATTCTAAGCACTTTGCACATTCAACAGGATCAGAATTAGAGTCAGAATTAGTATCACATATCTGAGAAGTTTGTCCTGCTACGTGAGCCATAACTGCTGTATGAAAAGAAAAAGATCCATCTTCAGTGAGAATCTTCTCCATTTCTTCTGATGTAGCATCAGCTTTCTTGATCAAGTTAGATTTCTCATTAGCATCATTCGATAAATTATCACTTTCAGAATCCACTCCCTCCTTCACGTCCGATTCTGAACTGTAATCACTCACACCTGAGCTATCTTCATCAGTGCCACTACATCCTGAACTGTTATCTTTTCCTGAAGATTCACCATCATTGACATTCTTGACAATTTTAGCATAAAACGCAGTTCCTCCTTGATTTCCACCTCCACATTGTACAGACCAGTCACACCTATCATCGGCTTTATTTGAGTTGGACGTGGATGTACTTGTTTGATTTATGAAAGGATTTTGGTTGCCTTGTTGAGGTTGGGCTTGAGGTGGTTTCCAAAAATAGGCAGTTGGATCAAATTGGGGTTGAGGTGTGGCAATACCTCGCATCCATGCATTTTTGTCGAAATCTGGCTCAGGTTGTTTAGCTGATGATTGTGCAATTAATTGAGTCCACCACTCACCGTTTGTTCCCATTTTAAAAATTAATATATTAAGTGAAAATTGATTAAAAAAAATTTAATTTTCACAAACTATATTAAATTTTCGAATGATAACAACCAGCCGAAGGATCCCTGTTCGAAAGACCTGAAAAACACAAACTGTTAAACTTAAACAGATTAGGGTCGAAAGATCAACACTTGTTCGAAAGATAGACACTTGTTCGAAGGATCAACAGTGTTCGAAAGATCACTGTTGAGTTTCGAACGATGACTTCGAAAGATTCTCCAAGACGAAGGATCCTTATCTTTCGAAATGTAACAGAAGCTCGAACAATATATCCTTCGAAAAGATTCCTTGGCTCGAAAGATAACTCACTGACTTCGAAAGATGTTCGAAGGATGGGTATCTGTCGAACCTCCTTGATCGAAAGATGATCTTTCGATTCCGAAGGATATCTTTCGATGAGCTCTGACACAGTTGACAAATGTTGACAGGTTGGTGAGAAAGGTGACAAGTTGGTAGAAACTTTCGGCAGAAGGTATGTTCAGACGTGCTTTCTGCCAAAACCAGATTTGGTTTGAATATTTTAACCAGTTGTCCTTTCCCAATGCACAAACAACTTTCGAAATCAATTAAACAAGATCAAAATGTTTAACACTTTGAAGAACACTTGAATGTATGATGAAGATATCAAGAACAAACCCAGAAAAATTTGAATTTTCCAGAAAACCGACACTTCCGAACACGAGTTTTGGCCGAAACTTAAATAAAAACCAACTTTTAACAATGTGAAAATGAAGAATAAACGGTTTTTATAACAACTTCTACCAAAACATGCAGATTTTCGAAGTTTAAACAGAAAATTTCCAGAAAATATAAACTTCTAAATCTCGAAAGACACCCGAAAACACTCGGTTTTAACAAGGAAAAGAGCCAAGGCTCTGATACCACTTGTAGGTCCCTCTTGTTGATGAGGTCAAACCTTATCCTTGTTGTATTAACACACTAGCGAGTGCGGAATCCAAGCTAGCATGCAAACCGAGTTAGAACACGCAAAAACACGACACACAAAGGTTCAACGATTAACACTACTTGTATTAATGCGTATGAAAGTTCCAGTTACAAGCTCAATGTTTACAGATGTAGTCCGTAAACTCTCTCTCGTGTGTGTGTGATTTCAGCAGAGTGTTCTCCTATGGTGTCTCCAATCTCCCTTGTGTGTTCTCTCCAATCTCCCTTGTGTGTTCTACTAGAAATGAACACAACACATGGGTATTTATACCCGACACAGCTAACATGCTCGAAGGATAGGGTAATCTGGTCGAAGGATCATCTATCGACCAGACCATCTACCGAAGGATCCATACATACCTCGAAGGATGATATCCTTCGAGGTCCATCTGTATCTATCGAAGACATTATCTTTCGAGGTCATCGAAGGATACAATCCATCCTTCGATGACATCCTTCGACACAAGCATGTTTCAATCAATGTGCTAACTGTTTGGCCAAGTCAAACCGGAGGATGGTTGACTTGGTCAAACTTACATCGAACGCACATAACAAATCTAACATAAGACATCGTTTTGTATCATGACACATTACAGACAAAGTACAGACACAAGTCTTCGTCTTGAGCTTCGTGTCTTCGAGTCGAAACCAAGTCGAACTGAGCTGAGTTGAACCGAGCCGAGTCGTGTCCACAAAATATGCATCAACAGAAATTTATGAAGCAATTATTCTTTTAAAGAAAGAATTTGAAATGAAAGACCTTGGAATAACCAAATATTGTCCTTGTTTACAAATTGAACATATGAGCAATGGAATACTTGTGCATCAAACGAATTATACCGAAAAGCTGTTGAAACGTTTCAATATGGACAAGGCAAATCCTTTAAGCACTCCAATGGTCGTTAGATCACTTAATGTCGAAAATGATCCATTTCGTCCTTGTGAGGACAACGAAGAAGTTCTTGGTCCAGAAGTACCATACCTCAGTGCAATTGGAGCACTTATGTATCTTACGAATTGTATGAGACCTGACATTTCTTTTGCAGTGAACTTGTTGGCAAGATTTAGTTCAGCTCCTACTAAAAGGCACTGGAATGGGATTAAACATATTTTTCGATATCTTCGAGGTACTGCTGATTTAGGCTTGTTTTATCCCAACGATTCAAAAGAAGGGTTGGTTATGCAGATGCAGGTTATTTATCTGATCCTCATAAAGCAAAATCTTAAACTGGATATGTATTTATGAACGGAGGAACTTCGATTTCATGGCGTTCTCAGAAACATCCTCAACTCATGCTGAAGTCATTGCACTACATGAAGCTTCAAGAGAATGTGTATGGTTAAGATCTATGTCACAACACATTGTGAGTTCTTGTGGGCTAGAGAAAGATCGAAGTCCAACTCCTATCCATGAAGATAATGTCGCTTGTGTCTCTCAAATGAAAGAAGGGTATATCATAAAGTGACAGAACAAAACATATACCACCAAGATTCTTTGCATATACTCGGGACCTTATTAAAGACAATCAGGTTGAGATGAGATATGTCCAATCCAGCAACAATTCAGCCGTCTTTTCACAAAAGCACTACCTACAGCAACTTTCAGGAAACATGTTCATGACATTGGCATGCATTATGTACGGAGAATGTGATTCCTTACAAATTGCAAGCTTGAGGGGGAGCTATAGACTGCACTCTTTTTCCCTTGGCTATGGTTTTTTCCCACTGGGTTTTTCTTTAGTAAGGTTTTTAATGAGGCAGTACTTAAAGACCCCAAAGTTTGCAAAGTGTCATCCAAGGGGGAGTGTTATGATATTTTTTAAAAGTTTACCATGAAGATCAAGATTTACCTCTAGATTTACCAAGCAAGTGGATGAACTCTTTGTCAAACTTATGGATAGCTTTGTCTACTAAATAGTTAATATTGTCTACCAAATAGTTAACATTGTCTACCAAATAGTTAATATTTTTGTAGTATAAATACTAGCTCAAGGTAGAAGAGAAAATGCACCTCATGTATGCACTTTCATAAGTTATACAACTATTTTCTTTTTTTTCTTATAATATTTCTAAAGTTCTTATAGTTTTAGCACTAATCTTGTGTTAATTCTTGTAAAATTATAACATATACAACATAATAAAATCGCTGAATTGATCCCATATATTATAACGTTATTGAAATGATTTGTTTTGTTTTTAGTCCATGACCCATCATTCAACATTTATAACTTCATGTGATATGCTGTAGTATAATGTTGAATGGAGCTTTCTTTTTATTACGCGAATAGTGAATACTGTCTAATAGTAGGCTAGCCATTGATTATAGCAGACTCAATGGTCATATCTTCGTTTTAGAAGGAGGTTGTTCAAATGAGCAACTTTTATTAATGTTGTTTATCAAAACAGCGGCTTTATGAACATTGGGTATCAAAACAGCGATGTTAATGAAAGTAGTGCTTTGAATCAGCGATGTTAACGAAGATTGTGATCCCATTCAGCGACTTTATGAAAGTAGGGGTTTGAATCAGCGATGTTAATAAAAGTGGTGATTTAAATCAGCGATGTTAATGGAAGTAGTGGTTTGAATCAGCGTTGTTAGAGGACAACGCTGAATCTTTGCAGAAAGTTGCAGGTTTGCAGATTTCTTCATTGAAAATCAGCGATGTACCTATTTGCACATATAAACTTCATACCCACCTATTTGCACTCTTTGGGTGTTTAAAACACCTAGTTTTGAAAAAAAAAAAGTTTCACCTTTTTTGGGAAGCATACGAAACATATAATATTTCCTCTGATTTAGCAAGTCATCACAAGTAAAAGACAATTAGTAAAAAAAAAACAGTTAAATGTGTGTGGCTAATGTGAAAGACAAAGGGGTTATGCCACATTAACATGAAAGTCAAGCAGTCCTAGTGGTGAAGCTTGAGATTTCCGACTGAGTGGTCGAAAACGTATATACCCAAAAAAAATTATAAAACCGGGGAGTCGAAAACGTATACACCCAAAAATTTCTATACGAAAACTACATACTCTCCACCACTTAGCGAAAAGTTCGGGGGTCGGCCGCCCCCTCCGGTCCCCACAAAGCTACGCCCTTCAGTCCCACCACCCTTATAATCAAACCAGTGGTCCCCTCTTGTCTAGTTACTTCTGGTGAAAGACAAAGGGGTTATAGGGGTTATGCCATATTAACAGGAAAGCCAAGCAGTCCCACCACCCTTATAATCAAACCAGTGGTCACCTCTTGTCTAGTTACTTCTGAGATGATTCTTTTATTATATAATCAATAAATCTATGTGGAAACGTTTATTATAATCACTCCCAATAATATAACGACAATAGCCAAAAGTACTAAATGAGGAGAGCGACGAAAGATAAATGGGTGGGTGGCCGCCTTTCTACTTTTCGATCAAAATATATCTATGGATATGTTTTAGATGTGATAAATACATTCAACATATAGATTAACTAGGTTATAACCCCACGTATTACACGTGTTAAATAAATTAATTTTATATACTAAATAATAAAACAACATATCTTTAAAAAAACTCATTTATTGCACGAGCTGAATAAATATAATTTTATATATTAAATAATAAAAAGTTATATCTATACGAACCATATTGTACGGGTTGAATAAATGTAATTTTATATACCAAATAAAAAAGTTATATCTTTAAAACATCGTGTATTACACGGGTTGAATAAATGTAATATTGTTTACCAAATAATAAAATAATACATCTTTAAAAAAACCTCATTTATTACACGGGTTGAACAAATGTAATTTTATATACCAAATAATAAAAAAATTACATCTTTAAAAATATGTGCATTACACGGTTTGAATAAATGTAATTTTCTGTATTAAATAATAAAAAAATATATATCCTTAAAAAACCCCGTGTATTGTACGAATTGAATAAATCTAATTTTATATATCAAATAATAAAAAGTTATATCTTAAAAAACCTCATGTATTACATGGGTTGAGTAAATTAAATTTTGTATAGTGAAAATAAAAATATTTAATATATTAATATAAAGTTTGATTTTCGTGATAAGAATAGATTATTCTATTGTTGCAAAATTTGTTAACGAAGTCTCAATAAATTTAACCATTTATTTAAAACTCCATAAATGTATAAATGATAAATGATATTAGTTAATCTTATTTTAAGTTTCGTAAAATCTATTTGATACCAAACTAAACAAAACGTTCAAATATAATTAATTCAAATAAATAATATTGTAAATGAGAAGGAGATTAAACTAAATAATAATTATTCATAAGATATTAAACTAATAATATTTCGTAGAAGGGTTATCTGTAATTAATTAGAATAGATTAAACTAAAATAATAATTATCTATAAGAGATTGCATAATATGATGACAAGTGTCCCCAAAGTGGTTTCTTTTATTATATAGTACTAGGTGTAGTACCCGTGTAACCACATGGGTAAGTTTAGTAATGATCGAAATCAAATACTAAAAAACAGATTATAATATATCATTTAAATTTTGGTCTTTATTTCTATATCTTTATAAGTAATGTTGAAGACAGTATGTGTGACCACACGGGTAGTTTTAATAACCATTGAAATAGATTATAATACATCATTTAAATTGTTTGTATTTAGTTCATGTTTGATATAGAAATTAGCTAACTAACTCAAAATTTCTTGTCTAAATTGAAAGCATGACCTAATTTTATATTGTCTAATAATTAAAGCCTGACCTAATTCAAATAACCAAATGTTATTAAACAGTTCAATAAAGCCCCTTATATTTGATCCAATTAAGCTTACTAATGGATTAGATTTTGTAGGCCCGTTAAAACCCTTCTATCAAATATGGATTAGATTTGTTAAAGACATGTATCAAATGTCCTTAATACCCTTATCCCTTAATATCCCTTAATACCCTTATCCCTTAATACCCGTAACATAGGCAGATTTACATCAGATTATAATATATCATTTAAATTTTGGTCTTTAGTTCTATTTATACTATATTAGACCATGTTTTATAGATAAGTATTATTTTAGTTTAATCTTTTCTAATTAATTTATATATAATCCTCCTACTAAATATTATTTAGTTTAATTTCTTATGGATAATTATTTTTTAGTTTAATCTCCTTGTCATCATCACACTTCTCCAAAAATGCAACTTGACTGTTGTAAGTTGTATGAAATGACTAACATCATCACCGATCATTATCATCATCACACTTCTCCAAAAATCTCCAAATATCTCTCTCAACTCTCAACAGTCAACACAGATCTTCATCATCTTCATCCAGCTTCATCATCTTTATCCATCTTCATCTTGAAATCAGAGGTTTGATTTTTGGTTCCATTCGATGATTTGAATGTGTTTATATTTTGAAAAAACAGAGGGTTGATTCTGGGTTTGATTTTGGGTTCCATTCGATGATTTTGGGTTGATTTTGGGTTCCATTCGATGATTTTGGGTTGGTTTTGAAAAAAACAGAGGGTTGATTTTGGGTTTGATTTTAGGTTCCATTCGATGATTTTGGGTTCCATTCGATGATTTTGGGTTGGTTTTGAAAAAAACAGAGGGTTGATTTTGGGTTTGATTTTGTGTTCCATTCGATGATTTTGGGTTCCATTCGATGATTTTGGGTTGCTTTTGAAAAAACAGAGGGTTGATTTTGTTCATGATTTTGGGTTCCATCCGATGATTTTGGGTTGATTTTGAAAAAACAGAGGGTTGATTTTGTTCAAAATGCATCAAAACAGAGGTTTTGAATGTGTTTTGGTTTTGATTTTTGTGGGTTTAGGGTTTAGGGTATCAAAACAAAGGTTTTGAATGTGTTCCTGTTTTGATTCTTGTGGGTTTAGGGTTTAGGGTATCAAAACAGAGGTTTTGAATGTGTTCCTGTTTTGATTCTTGTGGGTTTAGGGTTTAGGCTATCAATACAGAGGTTTTGAATGTGTTTTGGATTGGATTCAATGATTTGAATGTGTTCCTCATTTTGATTTTTGGTTTTGATGATAACAGTTATTTGGTTTTGGTTTGATTCGATGATAACAGTTATTTGGTTTTGGTTTGATTCGATGTACAGAATGGCTGCGGATGTAAAGATACGCAAAACACCAACTACGAAGGCGAGAACACTTGACAACCTCCTAGAAGATGCGGTGCACATAAGGAAGTGATTGATATGAATGAATACAACCCCAGTGGAGCTCTTCGATTTTCCTTGAAATTCCAGAGCTCGCTAATTACATATCTACCACTTGGGTTATATTCATTCATATCTGCTACATTCCGAAGTGCACCCGTCAGTAACGATCCACAATTGCTTGTGGTGGTATGACATTTTGTCTGTGTATTGTATGTGCAAAAACTTGGATTTCTTACAGTTACATCGCTTGCAATCCTCCGCCTCTCCAGCATTTTCCGCTATACGCCTATAAGATTCAACCAAAAAGTTAATCACCATTACGCTTAGCATATTGAAACACTATATTGGGTGAATCCAATAACGTTGTCATCAATTCTAACTTCACTTGTATTGTATGTTACAGTCTTTTGTTATCGAGTCTACAAGTTCCGTCAAGTCTACGAAGTTGGTATAACGTTTTGTCTCTGTATTGTATGTATTAAAAGTTTACCTTTAATATACAATTTAGGCTTTAATAATTTGTTATAAAAAATATTAACAATGCCAATACAACTTTCATTTTCACAACTCTCCTTAAATATCAGGTTATGTGAATGATATGAGAGAACCAACTGGATCAACTTTTTCTGTAATCAGCAACTCTTCCAGAAGATATCCTCCTTTCATCAATTACAATAGATAAATCAACATTCAATGAATGATTAATAGTTATAAGAAAAGTTTATACAGCATACAGTTTGTAATATTTGTTAATGGGCTGCTCTCAATGTTATGATTTGTCGATTCAAGTTGTGTGATCATTGAAGATACAAACAATGATAGATTGGTGAATTATACTTAGTGTTGTTAAAACATTGTTTTGAAAACACTTTTGGCTTAAAACATTGGTTTCAAAAACTGTCCTTAAATCAACAGTAGTTTCAAATAGTGTTAACCCAAAACTGCTAACCTTAACCACTGTTTCTATACAATATAAATGACAAACTAAACTACTGCTTCTTCCTTCCATTGTTGCATGTCAATTTATGAAATGTTTGACACTCAGTGGTTTCTTCAAAGTTATTGTACACAAGCAGCACTTAATGGACATCAGTTGTAGTATACAAACAGTGGATGAGGGCCATCAGATGTTATAACCATTTTCAAGGGGAAAGTCTAATGCAAACAGCTGTTTATGATGAATAGCAGTGGACAATATTTAGAAAACAGATGTTTGAGCACAACAGTAGTTAGGGGTAAGGAAATGATAATGATTTGAAAGACTATTAAATCAGCAACTGTTTAAGGAGATTATGTTGAATGATTTTGTTGAATGATTTTGTCTTGCGTAAACACAATATCATTTCCAACATCTGTTGATGGTGATTTATGAAATACCTGCAAGAATGCCATCCTTAACAAAATACATTTTAGACACAAATTGTCAATCTTTATATGCCACCAGTTTTTACATTCCACTGCTTCATTCCAAGCAGGGCTTTGGTCTTTAGCAGCACTTATCTTAGGACAGTAGATTAAATAGCAGCACTTTGTCTGGGGCAGTTGTTGTACACAAGCAGCACTTAATGGACAGCAGTTGTAGTATACAAACAATGGATGAAGGCCATCAGATGTTATAACCACTTTCAAGGGGAATGTGTAATGCAAATAGCTGCTTATGATGAATCTACTGATGTGGATCACTATTATTTGGCCCAAACAAATAACGACTTTGAAGGGGAAAGTCTATTTCAATGTTTAATAATAATATTATGCTATTGAAAAATAAGATGGCGGTACCTCTTCAAGGGCAAATACACCCCAAATAGAACAAAAAACACAAACAAACTACACAGAAGCCTATACAAAGTCCAACTTTTACAAAATTCTGCTAGCAATAAACACTTCTTCATTCGATATTAAATAGTATTACAAAATTCTGAGTTTGAAAAATATTAAAAACTAAACATTACAATTAACACTTCCTAAGATATCTATTTCTCTCGCCTTCTTCCATGCAATTTCATTTTTTGTTTTAATTTGCAGATCTGCTAGCATATCACAGGTCTTCTGATCTTGTTTCAGCAGATGTGTCAAAAACTCTTCGGCTTTTTCTTTAAACTCTGATGGAGGAGAAGAGACAACTTCATCCAGCAGTGCAATGCTACTCCACGTCTACTTATAATATTTATCACTTACCAACGCAACTTTTTTGTTGACTTCTTCAGCTTTGCTCTGTTCATGGAGTGACCATCTTGAATATTCAATTTTAAGATCGGTATTATCCGACCAGTGGTAGAAAGTTTTGCTTGCCATTTAGAAAGAGTGTGGGTGGTTTTGGACGTTTTGTTTTAGGATGAAGGGTTTTTTTAAAAATGAAGTCTTGATGTTTTCAAGTAGAGCAATCATGATCCTTTATAGTGTTTGAAATATTTGATAGGATAAATGAAGAGACGTCTGCTAATAAAGATCATTTTTCAAAGGTTTTACATTAAAATGTTTGATAAGGTAAATGAAGAGACATGTTGGCTATATACACGTTTTTCATTATTAAATCATTACATGTATCAGGTTTTTAAATATTTATACAATAAACGATTTAATTTTTTTTTGAAGAAAGGAATGATTTTGTCTTGCATAACCACAATATCATGTCCAACATCTGTTGATGGTTATTTATGAAATATCTGCAAGAATGCCATCCTTAACAAAATACATTTTAGACACAAATTGTCAATCTTTTTATGTCAGCAGTTTTTACATTCCACTGCTTCATTCCAAGCAGGGCTATGGTCTTTAGCAGCACTTATCTTAGGGCAGTGGATTAAATAGCAGCACTTGGTCTGGTGCAGTTGTTGTACACAAGCAGTACTTAATGGACAACAGTTGTAGTATACAAACAGTGGATGAGGGCCATCAGGTGTTATAACCACTTTCAAGGGGAAGGTGTAATGCAAACACCTGCTTTTGATGAATCCACTGATGTGAACCAGTCTTATTTGGCCCAAAATAACGACTTTGAAGGGGAAAGTCTATTTCAATGGTTAATAATAATATTATGATATTGAAAAATAAGATGGTAGTACCTCTTCTTCTAATTTGAAAACATGAATATTGAAATGCTGATGCAATTGTTCTTGTGCATAAGTAATGTATAACTGCTAAATTAGCCATAACATAAGAACAAATACACCACAAATAAGTGTTCTTTTGCATCATCATACGGCACTCTCAGATCGTTTTGATCAAATACAGTCAGTAAAGATCCACAATTGAAGTTAAAGTTTCTTGATTTTTGTTATTAGAGTTAGACGTGTCTGATTAGATTTCTTTTTTGTATGTAATTGCTACTTTCTTAATACTTCATATTTTAATCGTATTAATTTGTCAACAGTTTTTTACATTCCACTGCTTCATTCCAAGCAGGGCTTTGCTCTTTAGCAGCACTTGAGTTAGGACAGTAGATTAAGTAGCAGCACCTTGTCTTTAGCAGTTGTTGTACACAAGCAGTACTTAATGGACAGTAGTTGTAGTATACAAACAATAGATGAGGGCCATCAGATGTTATAACCACTTTCAAGGGGGTAGTCTAATTCAAACAGCTGCTTATGATGAATCCACTGATGTGAACCAGTTTTGGCTCTTATTATCTGTTCCTCTGATAAGGTTTAATCCCAACAAAAGAGGCGTTTACAAAAGAGGCGCAACAAATTCAGATTATAATATACCATTTAAATTGTGGTCTTTAGTTCTATATCTTTATAAAATAATGTTAAATACAGTATGTATTAGTATTATAATAACCATAATGATAAAAGTTTTTGTATATGTAAATATGTAAACTATCATGTGAACAAATATTTGATGAATTGACATTCGCATAAACTTTCATTAAAAGCAGTCTTATTTGGCCTAAACAAAACTTGTTCTTAGTTAAGTGTTACAAAAGGATTTTATTTAGTGGATAAGATCAAAATACATCTAACATTCTATAAAAACATCATTAACAACACTATCTCGATGGTTAATAAAAATATTATGATATTGAAAAATAAGATGGTGGTACCTCTTCTTCTAATTTGAAAACTTTAATATTGAAATGCTGATGCAATTGTTCTTTTGCATAATTAATATAAAACTGCTATATTAGCCATAACATAAGAGCAAATACACCCCAAATAGAACAAAAGTAACAAACAAACTACAGAGAAGCCTATACAAAATCCAAGTTTTAAAAAATTGTTCCAGCTATCTAAGGTGAGATCCGCAATTTTTCTCCTTTTAACCATCCACCAGTATGATTTCATTCTGCCTTTATACTTGCCAGGAGATGTGTTGATGTATCCATATACTTTAGTTCAAAAACCCTCTCGTCTCGGTTCTTCCAACAAAGCTCTAAAAACATTTCATAAATTCAGCCAATTTCACTACAGACAAATAGAAAAAAATGTAAATGGAAAGAAGTACATTGATATGAAACCACCAAACCACAAAACCACTTTATTACCCTTCGCTTCCACACTTTCAACACACCCAAACACTTTCAACACACATCCAAACAGTGGTTTCAACCATTGTTTTAACCCAACAATGGTTTCAAACCTCTGTTTTAACCGAACAGCAGTTTCAAGCAGTGGTTTGAACAAATATTATTTCAATTTTTAAACTCAACTAAAACAAATTAATAACGTTAAAAATTACAATCATTAATATACCTTCATGATGATAGCATACGCATGATTTTTCTTTGCGTTGTGGAATTCATCAAATATTAACACCTTGATAATATCCAACGTTAAGAATCTATGTCTCAATGCATTCCTTAAAATGTCAGGGGTCATGACCAATAGCTGTAAAAATGATGTATAACATATACGTGTGTTCAGTTTAAATTGAAAAAAATAAAAACTACATGATACAACAAAGGTAAAGAGTAACACAATAAAAGTTTATTACTCAAGACTGCAATTGTCTGCCTCAGGGGTACTTTACGTATTTGATCATTAGTCAAAATTCTGATGAGATTGTATGCGGTCAACAAAAAAGTCAAATGTTGACTTGTCATACCTGATTCTGATCTCGTTGTTTCTTCCAATCAGTAGCATTCCAAAAATCAACACCTTTTTCACCCCAATACTCCTCCACTTTCAAATCAAGGTGCTTTCCCACATACTCCGCTTGCTAATAAGACAGACAAAGCTTCCATTAGTATGCTTTAACCTCATGTTGAAAACATGTTCAAGAAACAACTAAGTCAACCGACATACCTGTTTGACCAATACAACAGTGGGTACCAACTACCAAGAACACAGCAATACACGGGAAGGGTTTTTTCAGCAGATAAGCATAGTGACGTAAAAGCATAATCGCAATCAACGTCTTGCCTGATCCCGTCTCCAAGCACACTATAGTGTTCTCCTTAATTGCCTAAGCTAATGCTTCTATCTGATAACTGCTATATTAGCCATAACATAAGAGCAAATACACCCCAAATAGAACAAAAACAACAAACAAACTACAGAGAAGCCTATACAAAATCCAACTTTTACAAAATTGTTCCAGCTATCTAAGGTGAGATCCGCAATTTTTCTCCGTTTAACCATCCACCGGTATGATTTCATTCTGTCTTTATACTTTCCAGGAGATGTGTTGATGTATCCATATACTTTAGTTCAAAAACCCTCTCATCTCGGTTCTTCCAATAAAGCTCTAAAAACATTTCATAAATTCAGCCAATTTCACTACATACAAATAGAAAAAAACGTAAATGGAAAGAACTACATTGATACGAAATAACCAAATCACAAAACCACTTTATTACCCTTCGCTTCCACACTTTCAACACATCCAAACACTTTCAACACACATCCAAACAGTGGTTTCAACCACTGTTTTAACCCAACAATGGTTTCAAACCTCCGTTTTAACGGAACAGTAGTTTCAAGCATTGGTTTGAGCAAAACAGTGGTTTCAACCACCGTTTTAACCCCAACAGTGGTTTCAACCACCGTTTTAACCCAACACTGGTTTCAACCACCGTTTTAACCCAACAGTGGTTTGAACCACTATTTTCTACACAAAACACTGTTTAACCCAGCAGTCGTTTGAAACATCTGTTTTATATTCTAACATCTGTTAACAACAAACAGAGGTTTCAAACCTAAAACAGACCTTTGCCAAATACATGTTTCACAACAAACTTAATTTATACTATCTATTACCTAAACCGCTTTTCTGAACCACAAGTGATGATTGCATAAGGATCCAACATTCCATTCAGATTAGCACCAATAACATTCTTCGCTGCTAACAGTTCCATTGAGATTAACATAAGGATCCAACATTCCATTCGATTCGATTACACCAAAACTCGTCGGATGAAACAGGTGCCCACTTCTTCCATCCATCTCTACACAAAATTCAATCCCTAAACTAAATAATAAAAATGAAGATGTTATCATCCCATGAAATTAATTTGAACCAAAAATATGTGAGAGCACATACCTTAATTAAATCTTTTGGTTTACATTAATAAACTTAATTAAAAATCAAAATCCGTTCAATCAGTCGATTATTAGGCACAAATTATCACAAGTTCAAATCATAAACATAAAGCACAATCGATTTAACAATTGTGAATACAATAAATAATTTTATTTCAAGCCGCAAACCTTCGCAAAACTCACCTACATCAACAACTACTGCTACTGCTGCTGAATCAACAACTGCTGCTGCTGAACCTCACAAATTCAATCTTCATATTCCTGAACCTCACAAATTCAATCATTTTGGTTTAACAATGGTGAATACAATAAATAATATAATTTCATTCAGTCGATTATTAACTGAACCTCACAAATTCAATCTTCATATTCATGCATCAACAACTACTACTGCTGAATTTTCCGTTGATCCGGCTGCAACACAACTGGAGTTAGAAACCCAACTCTCTCTTTCTTCTCTATTCATGGTGAAGTTGCAAAACATTTATATTTTCAGAGGGTCACGCTCAGATTAGGAGGTCGGTGACATTGTCGAGGGTTGTCAGGAAATGCTATCACTTTGCATTTCCTGACAACCTCGACAACGTCACCGACCCCTCCAAGTTTTCCACCAAAACACTCTCACTGGTTTTCATCAATTCTAACTTCACCTTTATAAGCAAGAACATATCTTTCTTTATAACCACTAATAACTAATAACTCTTAAGTTGATCTATATATATCTATACTATCTATATAAACCTGAAACTCATACCTGAAACTCTTTCTTCTTCTACCACAGATACATAGTGATGACACGGAAATCCCCATTACCTAAATTAACAATCAACTTGTTACTCACAACCATAGTAATTAGTAATTTCAATAAAAAAACTCGTTCATCACCATTTGTAAGATCAGGGTATTCATATTTTTTAACTCTATATATAAGATTATACTGCACAAATATCAGCTCATAAAACTCTGCCAAACATAAATGCTTTTTAACCTAGTGAAATTAGCTCATAATACTCTGCCAAACATAAATGGTTTTTATCCCCTAGGTTATTAATGATATATGTTTGTAAAGATGATGAATAAACACTACATGAGGGTCAAGATTCGGTGTAATATTCAACTACCTGTGCCCTGATGAATCTAAAAACCCTAATATTCTTCCAGTAAATAAAAACTAAGAAATCGAAAGAAAAGGCAAGAAAACCAAGATTGAATGTTACCAAAGAGATGGAATTGTACCTTTGTGATGAAGATTTCGTAAGGCTGAAGGACGGAAAAGAGAATTAGGGCAGAAGATTTCGATATGAAGAAGAAATTGAGATAATTCCAGATTCTTGCCAAAGAAGAAAGAGTATTGGGTTTAAAAGACTGTGAACCGAATGATTTATCTTTCAAAAGATTGTGAATTTTAGAGAGAGAGGGAAAGTTGAGAGAGGAATTGATTAGAGAGGGTAATTGATTGAAGAAGATGATAGGTTATATATCTGGAGCCATAATTTTGAATTTTGAATTTGGAGCCATAATTTTGATTTTGAATCATCAGTGGTTGATTTTGAATCATCAGTTCGTGACTTTTGGAGTTGGCCACTGGTTTGGATGATCATCAGTGTTTACCCTTTTACCCATTTAGATACTGATTATATATTTTAGATAGATTATTAATTAATAGATATGATTACTTCTTACAGTGCATTGATTGCTAATTTCTTCTCCCCATGCAATTTCAAACTTCCCTTCTAAAGAAATCTCTTATTTACTAATAATAAAATCTGATTATATATTTTAGAAAGATTTATACATATCTAAATATTGAAAAACGAATTATGATATCAGCAACTCCATGTGGCATAGCTTAGAAGTTGACAAGTAAGCAGATTTACATCAGCTCATAATCTCTTATTATAGATAGTATAGATAGATATATCAAATTAGTCAAATTTGGTAATGATTAAGTTTTTTAATACATTATTTTATTCTAAAGTCAAAAGTAATAATTATGTTATTTTTTTATAATACTTTTGTTACTTTTTTATATTTTATTATTCTATCATTAGTATTAATATCAATATTAATAAATAAATAATCAAGACACTTTACGAAAGTGAAAAAGTTCATCATAAATAAATAAATAACGAGTCTCTAATAAAAAAGTAAACATGCAAACATTAAAACAATTAATCACCTAGATCGACAAAACCACTTTCACGACGATAAAGTTGGGTATATAATTCTAAACGCCACTTATACATGGTCTCCCATCTAGCCGCAGATATGCTAATATTGCGAAAATTCCAATAAGGCGTGATTGTAGGCATTGGGTACTCTCCTTGTAATTCCACCATGACATAATGGTTCTCGTTATTTACTAGGGCAATTGTAAGAGCTCTGTGATGTTGAATCTCTTCTCGACAGAATGGTTATCTGATTATATTATTAAAATATTACGTTTATCTTTCTTAAACAATTATTAAAATATGTTTGTTAAAATACATGGGTTTATCATATTTTTTTTCATTTAACTTGTACGTATGGTTGTTTATCAAAAGAATATATTTAGAATTTCTTCATAACTTTAATAATATTTTAATTATTAATTAAAACTTGAACAGAATTTTTTTTGTTTTATACAATTCTGTTGATACATATAAGATATAGTTTACTATTTATGTTATATATATTAAAATATTTAAAACTAAATATTAATATTTGATATTTGAATCATGGTTGTAAAAATCTCGACTAGTCTCCGATTGGTCGCAGATTAATCAGTAATCAGAGGTTCACCGATTAATGACCGATTTATCGCTAGGCGGTCAATGGCGGTCCTATTCTGGCCAAAACGCCGGCCAAATTTCGACCAAACCTTAATTCCTTCCAAATACTTTAAAAATGGTTAATGAGGGGTTAAAACATGTCTACTTTAAAAAAACTACATATAAAAGTGTGTGTATATATGTAACTAAAAATTACATATAAAAATCTCAATCCAATTAATTCCGATTAATCCCTGTTAATCCCGATTAATCGCTAGTCGGTACCCCACCGCCCGACTAGCGCCTAATGATTCTTACAACACTGATTTGAATAAGTTAAAAATTCTGGTTATTACATTACCCGGGCTAAAGAAACCAAGTTGGAAAGTTTCTTGTGGTGAAACAATGGTTTCATTATAGCTAACGGTTTGGCTTGCAGATATGGTGTCTGCAGCATCGCATTGGGAACAAGTTGTTGATGCATAAAGCACCAGGAAGGCAAGCAGCATCTTGGTCTTGGTAACACTTCTATCCTCCATTATTAACGTATCAGTAAGCTACCCTTTCAAATTTAAAAATAAAAATTCTTTTGCTTCATTTTGAGAATTTTTCAAAAAAAAAAAAAAAAAACTAAGAACCAAACTCTCTGTTATGTGATCAAGAAATTAATGTCTTTTTTATGGGTGTCTGATTTTTGGAAGGTGGTCCCGTATTAATTACATGTGCAACCATCAATATTTTCATTAATAATTCATCAGGGCAAATTACATAAGGATTACATGTTATTATATTTTATGAAAAGTTGACTTAAAAAATGTAAAAAAAAAAAAAAGTTGACTTTAAGGTGTATTTAAAACAACCCGGTTTTATTATCCACAATAAGTTATATAATAGAACATAATATATTGCTTATCAATACAAAATATAATAAGTTACTGTTTTATTAACGTGACAAAAGTGTCGTATTACTTTATGATCTTTATTTAACATTTTGTGTTGATGTGATAATATATAATTTTCTGACCACTGTGCTTCAGTTTTGATAACCGCTTCTTTTGAAAAAGAAACATATCCAACATCCTTTTACCAATTAGTGCATGTGATACACCTTCGTCCTCCCTATCATTGATATATGTTTTTTATATAAGTGAAAACTGGGTCATAAAAATCAAATCAATGCGTTTAGTATGTAAAAATGATACATAGGATAGGATTTTGAATTGGCTTGTGGAATCGAGGGAAAGAGAAAAAACCAGGATGAAATCACGTAAAAATGTAAGTAAAAAATGTAAGAATCTGTCATACTATGGTTCCAGATTAATGACCCATGGATGTTAGGTGGAGTATTTATTGAATAAAGAATTTGGGTCGTCTACAAATAGACCACCCTTAGCCTCTCTACGCCTTATCTTCAACGTGAGAATAGTATTCGCTTACGGGGGAATAGTATGAACAAGTTTCACTTTTTATAATTAACTTCTAAAAACCGTAATGTAACATGTATAACTCAGTATGAAAAGTCTAATGTTAGTCAACTACATAGACATAATTTCTCTTAGCTATGGTATTACTTTGTACTTTGTGGGTATGGTCCACGCAATACTCCCATCAATTGTCATTTCCCTAGCTTATAATAAGTTATTTAATGATGAAATTGGTGCATAATGTGATCACTATGACATGTTCTCTAAATAACACAATTGGTGGGACTCCTGATGCATCACAATCAAACAATCTGATATGGCAAAGCCTGATAAAATTATTGATTCCTTGGGAGTTTCAAGTCCATACTCAAAAGCTTTGAAAACAATTTTGTTCGCAACAATTTGGTGTATCTGGTAAGCAAGAAACGGAAAAATTTGTAAAAACAACCAACCATGTTGCAGCTATGTAATCATTTCTGATGCAGGCCTAAGTGTGGAAGATCAAGCCATGGCATTTCAGGAAGCCCATGATCGTGCTTCCAATGGTGATTTACGAAAAACGACCATAACTTTGGCTTCGAGTCTCCGTTTTAGGTGTTCAACCAGTCAAATCGAAGCTTGAAACGAGGAGCACGTTGTGTCAAGGTCCTGGATGGGCCTTGCCCAAGTTTCGACCCAAAAAACGCATTCTAGTTGGAGTTACGAGCAATTTTGTGTTTTTCATTTTTATTTTATGCACTTTGTTCTTGGACTTGTGTTTGGCCGTGGCCTTTTATTTGCCCATTTCAAATTTCTGATATTATTTATGTTTTTCTCATGTAATTTGGATGGTTATTCATCAATTTTGCAATAAACCATCTTATCATTTCAAATTCTTTGCCTTTTGGGTCAAATTTGGGGTTTGGAAAAGATTATCATGTGTATTCATAAAATCAACGTGATCAATTCTTCATTATCATTTCACACGCTACATCAATTTGTTTTGGCATTCCTAGCTCCCGCCTAGTTGGCAATTTGTGCTCGCCATTAAAAAATTATACTATGTATACAATTTACGTAGGGTCTTAGTAACAGTTCCGGTTTCCCAGTTTTTGTTACCTACATCTGCCGGTCCACCCATTATCTAGGCTTCATATGCATCGTCAGTTCTCAATTTATAAACAAGGGTAAGATCGAAAAGAGGTGACCGGGTATCATGCCGGAACCCTATATTTGTCACTGCATGTGACCGGACCGTCCTTATCGCCGGTGACTGGAATGCGACAACGGTCATAGCGGAAGTTCAGAATAGGTCGGCCAGAACTGTGGACCCTCTCTCTCTCTAATTCCTTAAATGTGTTATCTACAATTGCAATCGAAGAAAACAGGGTTGTAAAGGAAATGTTGCCTTTTGTTTTGTCGCTGCAGGAGGTCACGAGCCGAAGACATGATCTGAATAGAACAATAAAATTGCAAAAAGAGAAAATAAATTTGTGAAGATAGGTGAATGTGGTCATAGGAAAGAATGAAAATGATAAAATAAAGGAAAAGTGGCTGACAAAAGCAAGAGCCACACGTGAACACTCATTACAATATTTCATTTTCAAGGTTTAATTTTTTATGTTTTATCAATTTTTCTCTTTTACTCTTTCTGTTTTTCTTTTTTATAATGGCTTTTTTCTTACACTGTTTTCAAATTAAAAATGCTTTTTTGAGCCTGTTAAATTTCTATTTAATACCCTCTTTGATGATTTAACTACGA
Source organism: Helianthus tuberosus (assembly GCA_030545235.1). Lineage (NCBI taxonomy): Eukaryota > Viridiplantae > Streptophyta > Magnoliopsida > Asterales > Asteraceae > Helianthus > Helianthus tuberosus. The sequence goes on from CM060410.1 coordinate 44,482,910, forward strand.
CGAATTGGTAGGTAAGTAAAATAGGGTAAAATTCTTAGAAAAAAAACATAATAGAATACAACTTTTTGTCAAAAAGGTGTAAGATAAATATACAAGTTATACTGCAGTTTATAAAAACTATAAAAATTTATCAACTTTAAAGACGAGTCATTAACTTTTTAAACAAAAATAAGTGTTACACACATCTGATTTTCTAAGAGGCTATCATGTGTTCTTAAATGGCTTACATTGGCTTAATATATACTTTAAGCACATCATGGTACAAATTTTAAAACGTACAACAGCATTCTTTTTACATGTAATTAATAATATACATGATTTTAACATAACTCTTATTTTTTTATTTGCGGTTAAGGTGGTGACAGATTCAAAAAAATAGGTGCCAGTTCAAATCAAATCCATACTAACATTGGTACCGGTACTGATATCACCTTTTATGGTTTCACACTTTTGCTCGATGTATGAATATGTCGATATTATTTTGAGCATATCACGGCTTTGTTATTTACATTTTTTCATTTCATTACTACACCGAGTACCGGTACTGTAATAGTACCGTAACGAACCGTACCAAACTGTTACAGACCGAAATCCCGCCGCGAAACCGCGGGGCGATCCAACTAGTTACTAACAAAATAGGTACCGATTTAATTGAGGATGTCATTAAATAGTAATTTAAAAAGTTAAAAAATGATATGGTTAATTGAAGCATTTAATATTCTTGGTTACTCATTTTCAACTTCTAATCTCTTCTACGATCTGGATTTGAATTTGTATTCTAATCTTCACCAATAATTAACCTACCACAAACAATTTTTCAATATAATTATTAATTATCTACTACTTTTTGTCCTTATCAAACTATTCTTTGCATTGTATATTCAATGAAATCACTTTCACAAAATATGTAATTTTCAAAACAGTATTTACGAAAATACAAATTATTTATAGCATCATGATAGAAGTGAATGTTAGATAATCACGAATAATTAACGATACAACATGTAAGTAAAACATTACTACAAGAACAATAATATTCAAAATCTTAAAATATATATATATATATCAATGATATAATTCAGATTTTCATTGATTATTTTCCATGCTAGCTAAAGAGTGGCGGTGGTGACGATAGGGATGAGCTCGGTACCGGTACCGAAAGAACCGGTACCGGTACCGAAAATCCCCAAAAGTGGGTACCGGTACCGAATATACCCGGTTTGGTACCGATATTTGAGGGTAAAAACCGGTACCGTACTGGACTCGTACCAACAGTGGCGAAGCTTGAAATTTTTTACGGGGGGGCCGAAAACGTATATACCAAAAAATTTCTATAGAACCGGGGGTCGAAAATATATCTACCCAAAAATTTCTATACGAAAACTACATATATAACACTACTGGCCGAAAAGTTCGGGGGGTCAGGTGCCCCTTCCGGCCCCTTCAAAGCATCACCCCTGGGTACCGAACCGGTACCGAAAATGCTAAAAGTCGGTACTGAATTGGTACCGAAAAAGTACTCGGTTCGGTACTTCGGTAAATTTGATAAAGTTACCGAACCGGTACCGGTACCAAGAACGATTTGCTCATCCCTAGGTGACAATGACAACCATGATGGTGGTTGCTCCAACAATAAAGATGGTGGTTTTGGTGTTACAGATTATGTTGAAGTAAACGACTCTTTTTTCATTCGATCTTGTACTATTTTTAAGTCAACTTAAATCCTAAGAAAATCATCATCATCATATATCCCACTAATAGCAAAGCTAAGGTAGGATCTGAGAAAGGTGAGATGTAGACAGTCTTAACTCTGTCTCGTAGAAATAGAGAGACTGCTTCCAATGAGACCCCCAGCTCGATAGTAGCTTTGCATCAAGCCTTAGACATAAGACACATAACACTCAGCAATTGAGACAAACGCCTATTAGTGCATGTACCCCCTTATCTTTCGGCTATCAACGCCACCACATGATGCATGATTTACCATCCCTCTCTTTTAACGTTATTTTCACGAAATTAGTAAAATAATGTTAAAATTAGTGCACTTTCATTTTTGCCCCCAAACACCTCACACATATAGATTATATGAGTATTTACCACTATACTATACCGTAAGCGGGGATAAAAAGTAAGTTCGGCATCGGCCCAGATTGGTCTCGGCCCAGTTTGCAAGTTTTTGACTTATTTGGATTTCATGCCAATCCATTCCCGGTGGTGAAGTTTTGAACCGGCTTTAACATATAAACAAGGTATTTTGCCTTGGCCCAGGAACAAATACTTGTCAGTGTTTCAGATTTTGGAAAATTGGTCCATTGTAACTTTTTTTATATAAAAGATTTAAATAACAATATTAAAAATTTCCTATTTTCCAAATCAATTTAAAAATGTATTTTTTGAAAGTTTTTTTTTTCTGGTTTTTTAAAACTTTTTATATTTAGTTAAGGAGTAACTATAAACAATAGTAACAAAGCTTATGGTTTGTTTTTCGTTTATTTTTTCTTCTAATAAAGAAATGCAATGGATCATTCCATTCTATGTCGTTACCTCATTTCGTTCTATTACTATATTCATTACGTTTCCTTCACATTTTGTGCTATCCATTACATATACACTTACGGAGTTTGGTTTGCTCAACTTTATTCCATGAAATGGACTCTATCAAGTTAATTGGAATTTATAAGAATTGAATTTGAATTAGTAAAAAAGTTAGATTTTTTCTAAAAAATAGGAATTTATCAAAGTCTTTGAACTTCATGATACATTTGATTGGAAATTAAAAGATCATGAAGAAACAGAATCTATCACGATTACTACTACTTAACGGTTGGTCGCCACCACCGCCTCACCTCTTGTCGGTTTCTACAACCATCGACAGCGCGACGATGAAGGATTTCGAAGGAAAGGGGGAGGAATAAAAAAGAGTTTATTACTTAGATTGTCCCCTACAATATGTCCATATTGCAAGTTTGGTCATAAAGTTTAAAAAACTACATGTGATAATGTCATATCCCCACTTTTTAAAACCAAAATACTTACGCTCCTTGAAATGAATAGAGGCTACCTTTTTCTGCTAAAATGGAGAGAATGACTAAAGTCCCCCTTTACATATTAAAACTTAGTTAAATAATAAAAACACACGACTCACTTTTAACAAAATACTATAAAGAAATCAAAAGGATGGGAACAACTCCTCCCTCCCACCATGTTGTTTGATCTCAGTCATCCTACCCTCCTGGTCGTCTTCTCGGATGATCAAGCAGACCACGGCCTCCAGTGATTGACCCAAAGTGTTTACATTTCTTACAACCCCCCCCCCCCCCCGTGCGCGCGACACGCGGGAACGATATCAGCCATCACTACTAGAAAACTGCTACAATTCCTACCAAAATTTCCTACGCATTTCCTACAAACTAAAATTCCGACACTTTTCCAACGAAATTCCTACGAACAAGAAAGGGTCTTAGTTTTGTGACAAAAAAGCGACAAAAAGCCACAAATTGTTATGCATAGGAAAAGTGTCGGAAATTTCCCACGTATTTCCGACGGAATTCCTTTTCGTTTTAAGCATTTGTCGGAAATTTGTAGGAATTGGTATGCGTAAGAAAAGTGTCGGAACTTTCCCACGTAATTCAGACGGAATTCGTTTTCATTTTACGATTAGTAGGAAATGCGTAGGATTCCAATTTATCAAAAAAAATTATTTATAATAAATAAAATTAATGATATTAAAATATAAAGTTTTATTATTTATACAAATACATGTTATTTTCTAATTTATTTATTACTATCCGTAGGAAGAGTGTCGGAAATTCCGACAAATTACTTACGGAATGCATAAAAAATATATATGTAATACATTTTATATGTTATTCTAAAACAAATTTATTATAATCTGTAGGAAATGAGTCAAAAATGCCGACAGATTTCTTATGTAATGGTTTTTAATTAATATCCGTAGAAAATGTGTAGGAAAAAAGATTATATTATGTTGGAATTGTGTAGGAAAATAAACTAATTTTGTAGGAAATGCGTAGGAAAAAAGAATACATTTTGTTGTGATTGCGTAGGAAAAAAAAAATTCGTAGGAACTGTGTAGGGAAAATGAATACATTCCGTTGGAATTGTGTAGGAAGAAAAAACAAATTCGTAAGAATTGTGTAAAAAAAATAAAATTTAATAAATATTATATAATAAATATAAATATAATTGTTTTAAACACAAAATTTTTAAAAATAAATATTCCGTGGGAAATGCGTCGGAAAGTTAAGAAAATTAATTCCGTGAGAAATAAGTAGGAGAATTCAAACGAAACATTTGTGTGGGGAAGGAGTAGGAAAATCCGTAGGAAATGCGTCAGAAAAAATTACCCACGGGTAGAATTCCCACAGCCCATTTTCGTGGGAAATCCGTGAGTAAACGCAGTTACCCATGGATTTCCCACGGAAATTGATATGGGAATAGTAGTAGTTTTTTAGTAGTGCATGTTTGTTTGTCCACAACCTTGTAGACATCAACCAGTTACACTACATAATGTACGGCTAAAAGTTTTATAATTTTTACAAAATTGATTGTCTTGTTGATGTTCAACCACCACGTGTTGTGCACACTCCACATCACAAAAAGTGTTAATTCATATTTGTGTCCGAACTGTACGAATAGTCTAGATAGAGTCAGTATTGAATATGTATGAGTTAGTGAGTTTAAACACATGAGAACAGTCAAAATGAGTGATACGTTTGACTGTTGGCGAATAGACACTAGTACAAAAGTGATCAAATGATGCGGGTAAATTGGCAATGAAATACAGTTTTAGATCCACATCTTAGGGCATAGCATCTTATGGTTATAGGCCAAAAGATGCGGATCCAGAAGATGGTGTTCTAGACCGGCATCTTTTGACTACTTAAGCAAAAACTGCCTTTCCCAATATATCCAAGAGATGCGGTTCTAGAACCCCATCTCTTGGTGTCAAAGCTAAAAAATATATTTTTCTTTTATGGTTCAATTTTTAGGAAAATTTATTAAAAATATTTTCAGTAAATTCCTATTATAAACAAATTATCAAAAAATAAAAATAAAATATACAAAAAAGTAAATTATATTAAAACCCATATAAAATAACCCAAGAAGATAAATTACAAAGTTTTCAAAGTAACACAAATTTACAAAAATTTCATAGTAACACAACTCTGAAGATGAATGTGATGTACATTCTCGAACCAATGTCTTCATACTTGCAACCTAAACCGACCTCTTCCCTTCATTCTTGCAACCCGAACAGACCTCTTCCATCATACTTGGAACCAGAACTATAGAAATTACCTAACAAAACATAACGTTACATTAATAAAGTAAAGCTTAAAATGTATACGCAACTGTACATATGTATAATATGCAATCATTAAATTCAAATGTTAAATAGTAGAATTTGAGCGATAAATCATTAAGTGATTAGAACATGAGCTAACCTTGAGACGCCTTTACGGAGTTCATGTCCAGCCCCGGGGTTTGTTAACGAACATCCGAGTAGATGGAATACATTAAATAACTACAAACAAAATTAAAACTCATATCCAATTCAAACTTGAAAAAATAAACAGAACCATAGTTGCATCTTTTCACATAAACACAAAATCACATATTTTAATCAGTTGAACGTATTCCTGTTCTTATATACTGACCTGGGTTTGAAGATGGGTTGAAGCACATATTGAACCACCCGCAACCGACGACTAAACAACTTCTGGCTTCTGATCACTAATACAAATAATTAATGGTTATATATGAATAAATATATTACAGGGATTAAAGAAACACAAATAAGAACACATAAAATAACGTCTTGTTATTCCTTAAATTATCAATAATAACATGTTAAATCAATATACAGAGAGCATAGTGCATTAAGTGTGAAATAAAAGACCATTTGAAATTTAATTATTACTTAATTATTTAAAGGTTTCTTTATATATTACATATCAATATTTTTCAAAGAAAACAAAACCTCAGAAGAACAAATCATTGAATACTTCGCTTAACACGATTAATTTGTTTAACCCGTTTTTTTCTAAACGTGTCAAAGCGTAGGCGGGTGGTGAGCGATAACCAAGTTGTAAACGTGCTAATTGAGTTGATGAGTTGTATAAAAATGGAACAAGTTTTAGACCACTCGTAGTGGGGGTTTTTGGCGTTTCCCCCAAAAAAAAGCCCAACAACGCCGGCTGACCGCCCCCTGGGGTGTTTTTTTTTTTGAAAAAATGGAGGAGCGTGCTTTTTTAAACGCCTTCTTTTTTTTTTGGCCAATAGCATTTTTTTTTAACATAATGTCCTACAATGCTCACATGCTGACTGGACCGCCACATGACGCAAAATGCCCAAGGGTCTTTTATAAAACTGGGGGGTCGAAAACATATATACCAAAAAATTTCTATACGAAAACTACGTACTTTCTCCTACTGAGCGAAAAGTTCGGAGGGTCGGCCGCCCCTTAAAAGCTTCACCCATGCCTGATGTGCCATCTTTCACAACCTTAATGAAACACAAATCAATGCCTAAATAATAACATAAACAAATAAAAGCATTTAAATGGAGAAAAAATGCAAGGTAACAGGTCCTAGTGATAAGCAATACATCAAACAATTGGTCAGCATGTTGTTCGTAAAAAATAATTTCTCTATATCGTAGTTGAACTCCTAGGAGTAACGGATAGAAAGAAGTAAAGAACAATGAAATAAATAAAACCACTTACAAGATCGTAAGTACCATTTTTCAACTTAACTTTTGGTTGAATTTTGGATGAGAAGAAGAGTGTTAGCTACCCGTAGAGTGGGTAATTCTCCAAGAATTAAGATCAAGAACACAGGAAGTTTTTTTGGAACAATTTTCTCATATCTCGTTAATAAGAAAAACAACCTAATTTATATGCATCCTATCCACTACATGCACTTTATTCTACTTGCTGAATTTAAGGAAACATGACTACCACTACTAGCATCCATGATGCATGCATGCACAAAACAATTAACTAACTCCTAAAGACTTGCTCCTCGATCCTTGTTCCTCAATCCTTTAATTTAGCTGGAAGCTTTGTGATCCTTTTGGGCCTGTCATTGGCTGGGCTAGTCATGTGGGCTGGCTGTGGGGCTTGGCCCGTATCATTACCTCCTCCCCGAAAGTCAACATTGTCACCAATGTTGGTAAAAGTAGGAAATGAGTTAGCAAAATCAAGTTCATGTTCCCAAGTAGCTTCCTCAACCGGTTTACCAGACCATTTGATAAGCAATTGTTTACCCGTTGGCGACTGGCGACTGTTCATAATTGATTCAGGTATAAACTCAACTGCTGCATCCTTTTGTTCGAGTTCTTTCAAATCATTGGTAAGAGGATTGATGGTAGCATGACAAGGTTTGAGTAGGGAGACATGGAAAACCGGATGTATTTTTGAAGTTTCTGGCAGCAGCAGCTTGTAAGCTACTTTTCCTACTCGCTCCACAATTTTGAACGGGCCATAATATTTCTTGCCTAGCTTCTTGTTAGGGCGGTACTCAACCGACTGCTGCCGATAATTCTGAAGTCGAAGATAAACCAAATCACCAACGCTGAAGTCTTTCTCTTGCATGTGTTTGTTAGCTTGCTTTTCCATTCGGTTCTTTGCTTTCTGAATGGAGGACTTCATAATTTCGAGGACCTTCTGATGCTCCTGTAAGGAAGCATCGATAGAACCAACCTTTGAAGAACCCGGGGAATAATCATGTATAGTTGTAACGTCGTGACCATATACTGCCTTGAAGGGCGTCATGTTGATGGAAGAATGGACAGTGGTGTTGTAGCAAAATTCAGCCAGGTGCAAGTAATTGTGCCATTTGAAAGATTCTTGAAAAACAAAGGCCCGAAGGTACGACTCTACACAACGGTTGAGGACCTCCGTCTGACCGTCAGTTTGAGGATGATAGGCACTTGAATGTAGTAACTTGGTGCCCATCTGAGAGAAAAGTTTAGCCCAAAACCGACTAACAAATAAAGGGTCTCGGTCAGAGACGATGGTCTTTGGAAGACCATGCATGTAACGCCCGGCTTCGTTGTACTTTCCATTTATAGCAAGTTTTTATTCGTATGTTATTTTTAGGAAGTTTGTACCCTTGTAATCGTCGTTCCTTGCAATCATTGTAAACTCGAGACTTGAATCATGAATGAAACTTGCATTTATTTAAACTCGTGTTATACATACTCCATGCATGTTTGTACGTTTAAATTGAGAAACAATTTGGTATTTATTCGGGATGTTTGCAAACTTATGATAAACTATTGAACACGTGGTATTCATGTTTTATACGAAACTTATGCTTAGTCATACTCAATTTACACTTATGCAATCTTTAGAACATGTTACATATGCCTAAGAACACTAATTTAATCATAAAATCCGTATTAGGTGACATTGGAACAAGTTGTAAATCATTAAAACAAGAAATAAAATTTTTGTGCTTTCTGGTCCAGGCTTACGGACCGTAAGCACACCCTTACGGTCCGTAAGGGGGTCTGGCGGGACAGCAGCCTTGACAGCTCGCGAATTTGCACGAAATCCCAAGTTCTTACACTCCCCAATCAGCTCTAAACCTCCATTAAACACCTCCAATAAACCCTAAACTCATCCCCTATAAATACCAATCTTCTCCGAGCCATTCTACACTTTCAACACCCTCAAATCTCTCCAAAATCACTCTCAAGTTCTTGCAAAATTCAGAAATTCGGACAGATTCATACTTCTTTACAAAAGTGAGCATAACTTGCTCAAAACTCAACCACTTGATTCTTCTTTCTAATTGCTTGGATAAACCTTGGGCTTGATTCCTTGATATCTCATTGGAGAAATCAGACCTGGAATTGCCCTAAAAATGTCCATAAACTTTCTGTTGTGTTTTAAATCCTTTCAAAGCTTGTTTAAACTTATCAAACTTGAGTCTAACTCATCTCAAACCTATGTCCTAATTAGGGGTGTTCATCGAATCGAATAACGAATTTTCGAATTATTCGAATCGAATTTTTCGAATATTTATTTTTTTTACCTGAATTCGTATTCGATTCGATTCGATTAATGTTTGAAACTCGAATTCGAATCGAATTAGAACCGAATTCGAATAAATTCGATTTAATTCAAATTCACCTTAAGCAATAAATTATTTTACTTTCATTTTAAAAGTACTACAAACTAATTATATTCAACATGAAATATAAAAATTTACAAAATTAATTAACTATCAATATGTCAAAACACCGAAAATTAGAAAATAGGTTGGTCACTTGTAGTGATTTAAGTTAGGTAAAAATTTAGAAATAAGTAGTATGTGATATTTGTCGGTAGGTTTGGTAATGTTATGAATAATAAACTTATTACTTATGAATATAGTTCATACTTTGGCCAAGTTTAGAAATTATATGTGTGTGCATATATGTATGTGTGTGTATATACATATATTAAAAAATATATATAAATTGAATTCGAATTTCGAATCGAATCGAATTTAAAATCATAAATTCGTATTCGATTCTAATTCGATTACTGGACTCGAATACGAATCAACTCGAATTCGAACTTTTTTAATCGAATTTGAATCGAGTCGAATTTCGAATTCTTCGAATGCGAATCGAATTCTGAACACCCCTAGTCCTAATGCTCATAATCAAATGAATGGTTAGTTGGGCTTAAAAACAAGGTTGAGACACTTAAAATCAGAGGATTAATCCTCATAAACTTTCTGTTTTAGTTAGGGTTCTACCCACAAGAAGTGTTCAAGCTTGAAGCTTGGTAAAAGTGTGATGGTTAGACTAGCTTGGGCTATCTTTCATGAGCATCCACTCACTTCTTGATGTTTTCTCATAGAATAGTTGTTCATTTCATTTCTTATGTAAGTTTAAGACCCTCCTTGAATGTTTTTACATCAAGTGTAGTGGTGAACATTGGAGGTACCTAAATGGGAGCTTGTTCTTCCTACCTCATGTATGATTTCTATGACACTTTGAGGTGCCTAAATGAAGACCTTAGTCTTCTACCTCATGCTTGACATATATGATATACTATAACCTAAGTAATACTTATATAATATTCAATAAACCGAACCCTTGATGATGAACAAGTGGTCATTGTCAATTTAGTAAGTATACCATCTAAACATCATATGTAATGGATGGTTATTTTCCTATGTTATGTTCTTGCACTTTTAAACTCCAAATCTATAATCTACCGTTATCCCCAACTCACACACCTATGTTCCTTGTGTAGGAGGACAAGGTGCTCCAATCTAAACACTAACACTCACGGAACATCAAGTAGGAAAGCTTGCAAAAACCGTGAGTATACTCGATCCCTTTCCCCCTTTTTCATTTTGGGATGCAACATGTATATTATACAAATGACTCTTAATCTCATTTAAACATACTCTATCCATGCTTACATGAAACTATATGTGATTACTTGTTATTCTCGTATGCTATGTAAACTACTTGGACGTTATATGCTCATTAACTTTGCTAGCCTCCCTTAAGAATTATAGCGCTATAGGATTAACGCCCCGCCCGCTATTCTTTTGGGTATTGTTAAGTTAAACATGTTACCACCCGCTAAACTCTTGGGGTTAGGCTCTTTTAATGCGTTGTATTCTCGGGTTTGAACATATTGTACGCCATATTTGCATACTAGTACTCACATATTATGAATCATGTTGGATATGAGCACTTTTTATTCTATTTATGCTATCTAACAAAACTTGTATACTCGCCTTTGCTTTTGCATTGAACTCTATTTTAATGCATGTTGTAGGTTAATTGATGAAGTGATATTGCAAGATGAAACAAGATTTAGGGTGGACTAGATACACACCTAGATTTAAATCATCTATTTTTGTTGTTATGTTTTATTATGAAACAATGTTGTTATTTTATTTGAACCTTGTATAACAATTAGTCTTGAAATGAAATTTGAATTTAATTAATATTGTCACATAGTGTTATGAAGTCTCTTACAATCTACGCACTTCGTCTCATCCCGATGTTTCCGCCATCGGTTGGGGTGTGACAGATTAGTATCAGAGCCATAACTATAGGGAATTAGGAAAAAGTAGGAATGCTTTGCCCTAGTCTATAGTTTTAGGAACTTTGTCTCTTATTTGATGTTTAAAACTTATGTACTCTACCTTGCATGCTTCCTAGCTATACTTCTTGTTTGATTAAATTTATATGCCTTTCCTAAGGCTAACATGAATACACTTTTGTTTATTTGAATACTATTGTAACATAAACGAGACGACTTTACCAAAATAGGCATGAAACCCACAATTTAGTAAACGACTCTCATTCTACCTTAAACTATTTTTGCACGAAATTTCACCATTAAGCTAGGAGTGAAATCCACAACTTAATGGTAATTTCCATTTCAACTCTAGTGAACCCTCGTCAAAGTGTCGAAATTTTATTTTGACCCGACGAGTACCAACCACATTTAGGGTACGAAATCGTCAAGTTAGGGGTGAAACCCGCATCTCGTCGATTAAGTCCCATTCCTCGATTTTCAATCTCGCCAAAGTCCCGATTGTTTCAATCGATTAGAGACGTGTAGTAACTGGAAGGGTAAGATACCGTTAATCGCTTCTCGACGAGAGTATCTTACCTATAGGCCAAAGCAAGTTTTCTCTAATTCGAAAGGCTTTCGACCCACTTTGGAATAGTCGATGTTTCTCTACCCGAAACAATCCAATGTTTTATTGAGCCTCTCTTTTATGTATCTCAATTTATATGTGATTTTATACTTGAACGTTCATCCATTTCAAACATTTTACTCATTTCGCACGTCTATCGCAATAAAAAACAATAATAATCTCTCGTGAACCAACTAAATTTACAATGCTTTCATTTATTCACGTTATGCTATATGAAATTCATGATTATGCTATATGAGACGTTTAAACCTTTGTATGCTATGTGAATCAAGTTGAACCCTTTATGCTATGTGACACGTTATGCTATATGAATCATTTCATGAAAACAATTTTCTTAAACAAACATTATTATCAAGTCTCACCTATTCGTTCTTTTGAATCTTAGATGTCTTCTCGTCACTCCAACTCGTCTAAGAAGTCAAAGTCCCGTTCCAAGAAGAGGATGATGGTTTTCATGGCCAATCAAATTGCGCGCATCGTCCCAAAGGTCGTTACCGAAATTCGAGCTTCCGACACTCCGAACTCCTCCGTCGACTCTAAGGTCGAAGCACGCAAGCCCGTTTCGTTTAACTTCAAGCACTTTTCGTCGTGCAACCCCAAGCTATTCACTGGAAACGATGGGGTGACTGCCATGCTCGAGTGGTTTGATGGCATGGAGGTCACGTTCATCAACAGTGAGTGCCCCGAAGAGCTCAAAACGCGTAGTGCGACTGGGGTATTCCAAGCCCGAGCTCTCGAGTGGTGGACGAACGAAAGGAACATCCATTCGAACGAAGAGGCTTATGCCTTGCCCTGGGGAGAAGTCAAGACCCTCATGATGAAAGAATTTTGCCCTCTGCATGAACAACAAAGGTTAGAAGAAGAATTTTGGGCTCTAAAGCAAGTGGGTGATGAGAACCTAGCCTACACTACTCGCTTCAAGCAACTTAGCTTCATTGTTCCTCACCTCGTTATGACCACCGACTGCAAGATAAGGAAGTACATCAGTGGGTTACCTTCTAGCATGCGCGATACGATCAAGGCAGCCAAACTCGACAATATCGAAGTTGTTTACCGTTTGGCCGCTTCTCTAAACAACAATCGCATTCGCGATAAGCAAGCCGCAAACCCCGTTTCATTCAAGCCAGCCAACCAAATTACCCAACAGTCGAGTAGCAATAGGGGGAAGAAGCGAAAGCAATCGAACCCCGTTTGCAACGCGATTGTGCCACCCGTTAACCCAAATCCTGTTGCTCCTGATAACACCCAAAAGTCGTACACTGGGATTCACCCCAAGTGTGCCACTTGTAACTATCACCACCCTCCCAATGCCAGGTGTCGACGCTGTACTAATTGCAACCGTTATGGGCATGATACCGCTTTTTGCCGCAACTATCAACAACAACAAGTACCACAAGCTCAGCAAGCACAACAAGCTCCACCTGCTCCTCAAAACGCCAGACAAGTTAGGACTTGTTTCAAATGTGGGGATACTAATCATCTTCGTCCTCAATGCCCACAATGGAATCAAGAGCAACAACAACCTCCTCGTGGACGCGCATTCAACCTGAACGCAAATCAAGCGCGCAACGACAATGATGTCGTTAATGGTACGTTTCTTGTTAACCATCTTTATGCTTCGATACTGTCTGATACTGGTGCAGACAAAAGCTTTGTGTCCTTAGAATTCGAATCATTGTTAAATTGCACGCGCTCTAAGCTACCTAAGTCGTTTTCCGTCGAAGTCACAAATGGCAAATCCATCTTAGTCGATTCCGTCCTCCTCGATTGTCGTCTTACTCTTAACGAGCACGTTTTTACCATCGACCTCATACCCATGCAATTGGGTAGTTTTGACGTCATCATAGGCATGGATTGGCTTCGAAAGAACCATGCCGAAATCGCTTGTCACGAGAAATACGTTCGTTTACCCCTTCCAGCTGGCGATGTTTTGCACGTCTATGGAGACCGACCTTCAAGGGACTGAAGTTGATGTCCTGCACACAGGCGAACAAATACTTACGAAAACAGTACTTTGCCTTTTTAGCCCACGTTGTGGACGAAAAGGGCAAGGGAAAGAGTATAAGTAATGTTCCAGTGGTGCGCGACTTCCCTGACGTCTTTCCTGAAGATTTGCCTGGTTCTCCTCCACCTCGATCTGTTGACTTTCGTATTGACCTCGTACCTGGTGCGACTCCTGTTGCCAAAGCTCCTTATCGTCTTGCACCTTCTGAGATGCAAGAATTATCTACGCAACTTCAAGAACTCCTCGATAAGGGTTTCATTCGTCCAAGTACCTCACCTTGGGGTGCTCCTGTGCTCTTCGTCAAAAAGAAGGATGGCTCTTTCCGCATGTGCATCGATTATCGTGAGCTTAACAAACTCACCATCAAAAATCGTTACCCTCTCCCGCGTATCGACGATCTCTTTGATCAACTTCAAGGCGCTACTTATTTCTCCAAGATCGATCTTCGTTCTGGATATCACCAACTTCGTGTTCTCGATGAAGACATTCCCAAAACCGCTTTTCGCACTCGCTATGGGCACTACGAGTTCGTGGTTATGCCTTTTGGCTTGACCAACGCACCCGCTGTGTTCATGGATCTTATGAATCGTGTTTGTAAGCCCTACTTGGATCGCTTTGTGATCGTCTTCATTGATGATATTCTCATTTATTCTAAATCTTAAGCCGATCATGAACGTCATCTTCGTCTTATACTCGAGCTCTTACGTATTGAACGCTTATACGCTAAGTTTTCCAAATGCGAGTTGTGGATCAAAGAAGTCCAATTCCTTGGGCACGTTGTTAGTGAAAAAGGAATCCACGTCGACCCTTCAAAAATCGAAGCCATGAAGAATTGGACCGCGCCTAAATCTCCTTCTGAAATCCGTTCCTTCTTAGGATTGGTGGGTTATTACCGCCGATTCATCTCGAACTTTTCAAAAATCGCCGTTCCTCTCACTTCGTTGACTCAAAAAGAGAAACCTTTTGTTTGGGGTCCTGAGCAAGAGGAATCTTTTCGGACTCTCAAAGGCTTGCTTTGCAACGCTCCTATTCTCGCTCTCCCTGATGGGAATGATGATTTCGTGGTGTATTGCGATGCCTCAAATCGCGGTCTTGGTTGTGTTCTCATGCAACGAGACAAAGTCATCGCTTATGCCTCTCGCCAACTCAAAATACATGAGAAAAATTATACTACCCACGACCTCAAGCTTGGCGCAGTTGTTTTTGCGTTAAAGATTTGGCGACACTACCTATACGGTACAAAGTGTGTGGTTTTCACTGACCATAAGAGCCTGCAACACATCTTTGACCAGAAAGAGCTTAATATGCGTCAGCGACGTTGGGTAGAATTACTTAACGACTATGACTGTGAGATTCGCTACCACCCTGGTAAAGCGAATGTCGTGGCCGATGCACTTAGTCGTATGACTCATGTAGATTATATTCGTTGTTTTCACATCTCGAGCGATCTTCACAATTGCATTCGTGAAGCGCAATATTCATCTATCAACGAAGGTTCCATGTCTGTAGAAATACGTGGAGCTACTGAAGACCTACTCACTTCAAAATCTGATGGTCTGCTCTACTGTCGTGATCGCATCTGGGTACCAGATCGCGACAATCTCCGTGATCTCATTATGAACGAGGCACACAAATCCAAGTACTCATTTCATCCTGGTGCTGACAAGATGTACCATAATCTACGTACATCCTATTGGTGGCCCGGTATGAAGAGAGACATTGCAGTATACGTTTCTAAGTGTCTTACCTATTCGAAAGTTAAAGCCGAGCACCAACGACCTTCTGGTCTACTCGAACAACCTGAAATCCCCGTTTGGAAATGGGATAGCATTGCAATGGACTTCATAACTAAACTCCCTCATACACCTTCTGGTCACGATAGTATTTGGGTAATTATCGATCGTTTAACCAAGTCCGCTCAATTCATCCCTATTCGTGAAGATTTCAAGGTTGAACAACTTGATCGCATCTATACTGACGAAGTCATACGTCGTCATGGTATTCCTCTCGGCATCATTTCTGACCGCGATGGTCGATTTACTTCGCGTCTCTGGCAAACCTTTCAGTCCGCTATGGGTACTCATTTGAATCTCAGTACGGCCTTTCATCCTCAAACGGATGGACAGACTGAACGTACTATCCAAACCCTAGAGGACATGCTCCGTTCTTGTGTCATCGACTTTGGTGGTAGCTGGGATGTGCATTTACCTTTGATCGAGTTCTCATACAACAATAGCTACCACTCCAGTATTAAAATGGCTCCATTCGAGGCATTGTATGGTCGTAAATGCCGATCTCCTTTAAGCTGGCACGAGATTGGAGACAAACAATTTACTGGCCCTGAAATCATACAAGAAGCAACGGATAAGATTCTCCAAATCCGTGATAACCTACTCAAGGCTCGAAGTCGTCAAAAGAGCTATGCTGATAAGGGACACAAACCAATGGAATTTAACGTTGGGGACCATGTACTACTCAAGGTGTCTCCTTGGAAAGGAGTGGTTCGCTTTGGTAAAAAGGGAAAACTTGCCCCTCGCTATGTTGGTCCTTTCAAGATACTCGAAAGGATTGGTAAGGTGGCTTATCGACTCGATTTACCCCAAGAGCTCAACAACGTTCATCCAACATTTCACGTCTCGAATCTAAAGAAGTGTCTCGCTGATGAAGGACTTCAAGTTCCTCTCGAAGATCTCCAAATAAACGACACTTTGCATTTTGTGGAGAAACCCGTCGAAATCGTGGATCAAGGGGTCAAGTTATTGAGGCGCAGTAAAATTCCTATCGTCAAGGTTCGATGGGAAGGTAAACGTGGCGCTGAATTCACTTGGGAACTCAAGAGCGATATGAAGAAGAAGTACCCTCATCTTTTCGCTACATCTTCGTAAATTTCAGGACGAAATTCCCTAAAGGAGGGGAGACTGTAACGCCCGGCTTCGTTGTACTTTCCATTTATAGCAAGTTTTTATTCGTATGTTATTTTGAGGAAGTTTGTACCCTTGTAATCGTCGTTCCTTGCAATCATTGTAAACTCGAGACTTGAATCATGAATGAAACTTGCATTTATTTAAACTCGTGTTATACATACTCCATGCATGTTTGTACGTTTAAATTGAGAAACAATTTGGTATTTATTCGGGATGTTTGCAAACTTATGATAAACTATTGAACACGTGGTATTCATGTTTTATACGAAACTTATGCTTAGTCATACTCAATTTACACTTATGCAATCTTTAGAACATGTTACATATGCCTAAGAACACTAATTTAATCATAAAATCCGTATTAGGTGACATTGGAACAAGTTGCAAATCATTAAAACAAGAAATAAAATTTTTGTGCTTTCTGGTCCAGGCTTACGGACCGTAAGCACACCCTTACGGTCCGTAAGGGGGTCTGGCGGGACAGCAGCCTTGACAGCTCGCGAATTTGCCCGAAATCCCAAGTTCTTACCTTCTCCAATTAGCTGTAAACCTCCATTAAACACCTCCAATCAACCCTAAACTCATCCCCTATAAATACCCATCATCTCCAAGCCATTCTACACTTTCAACACCCTCAAATCTCTCCAAAATCACTCTCAAGTTCTTGCAAAATTCAGAAATTCAGACATATTCATACTTCTTTACAAAAGTGAGCATAACTTGCTCAAAACTCAACCAAATCACTTGATTCTTCTTTCTAATTGCTTGGATAATCCTTGGGCTTGATTCCTTGATCTCTCCTTGGAGAAATCAGACCTGGAATTGCCCTAAAAATGTCCATA
This sequence comes from Helianthus tuberosus, assembly GCA_030545235.1. Lineage (NCBI taxonomy): Eukaryota > Viridiplantae > Streptophyta > Magnoliopsida > Asterales > Asteraceae > Helianthus > Helianthus tuberosus. Next base: position 44,500,392 of record CM060410.1, read on the forward strand.
AACTTTCTGTTGTGTTTTAAATCCTTTCAAAGCTTGTTTAAACTTATCAAACTTGAGTCTAACTCATCTCAAACCTATGTCCTAATGCTCATAATTAAATGAATGGTTAGTTGGGCTTAAAAATAAGGTTGAGACACTTAAAATCAGAGGATTAATCCTCATAAACTTTCTGTTTTAGGTAGCGTTCTACCCACAAGAAGTGTTCAACCTTGAAGCTTGGTAAAAGTGTGATGGTTCGACTAGCTTGGGCTATCTTTCATGAGCATCCACTCACTTCTTGATGTTTTCTCATAGAATAGTTGTTCATTTCATTTCTTATGTAAGTTCAAGACCCTCCTTGAATGTTTTTACATCAAGTGTAGTGGTGAACATTGGAGGTACCTAAATGGGAGCTTGTTCTTCCTACCTCATGCATGATTTCTATGACACTTTGAGGTGCCTAAACGAAGACCTTAGTCTTCTACCTCATGCTTGACATATATGATATACTATAACCTAAGTAATACTTATATAATATTTAACAAACCAAACCCTTGATGATGAACAAGTGGTCATTGTCAATTTAGTAAGTATACCATCTAAACATCATATGTAATGGATGGTTATTTTCCTATGTTATGTTCTTGCACTTTTAAACTCCAAATCTATAATCTACCGTTATCCCCAACTCACACACCTATGTTCCTTGTGTAGGAGGACAAGGTGCTCCAATCTAAACACTAACACTCACGGAACATCAAGTAGGAAAGCTTGCAAAAACCGTGAGTATACTCGATCCCTTTTTCCCTTTTTTATTTTGGGATGCAACATGTATATTATACAAATGACTCTTAAACTCATTTAAACATACTCTATCCATGCTTACATGAAACTATATGTGATTACTTGTTATTCTCGTATGCTATGTAAACTACTTGGACGTTATATGCTCATTAACTTTGCTAGCCTCCCTTAACAATTATAGCGCTATAGGATTAACGCCCCGCCCGCTATTCTTTTGGGTATTGTTAAGTTAAACATGTTACCACCCACTAAACTCTTGGGGATAGGCTCTTTTAATGCGTTGTATTCTCGGGTTTGAACATATTGTACGCCATATTTGCATACTAGTACTCACATATTATGAATCATGTTAGATATGAGCACTTTTTATTCTATTTATGCTATGTAACAAAACTTGTATACTCGCCTTTTCTTTTGCATTGAACTCTATTTTAATGCATGTTGCAGGTTAATTGATGAAGTGATATTGCAAGATGAAACAATATTTAGGGTGGACTAGATACACACCTAGATTTAAATCATCTATTTTTGTTGTTATGTTTTATTATGAAACAATGTTGTTATTTTATTTGAACCTTGTATGGCAATTAGTCTTGAAATGAAATTTGAATTTAATTAATATTGTCACATAGTGTTATGAAGTCTCTTACAATCTATGCACTTCGTCTCATCCCGATGTTTCCGCCATCGGTTGGGGTGTGACAATGCAATCGGTAAACCTCACGCATAAAAACTGAAGCAAGGTACACTGCTGTATAGTGTGTCGGAAGTGGAAGGAAGTGTGCAAACTTGGATAATCTGTCAACGATGACCCATATTACTGTTTTTCCTTTGGAGGCCGGAAGGTGTGTGATGAAATCCATAGAAATGTCATGCCATGGTAAGGATGGTGTCGGTAATGGCTGAAGTAAACCAAAAGGCTTTTGGTTAAACGGTTTTGTGGCTTGACAAACATGGCATGCACGGATGAAGTTTGCAACCTCTTTCTTGAGGCCGAGCCACGAAAAGGTGGCAGCGATGCGCTTTGTTGTTGCTGTGACACCACTGTGATCCCCAATAGTGGAAGAATGATATTCTTCCAGGAGAGACCTACGCAAAGGCTGCAATGGGGGGATCATGATCTTACCACTTCGATAAAGTATTCCATCACGGTATGAATGGTTTGGAAAAGAACCAGGGTCTTGCAAAACTTGATCAACTAACTGTTTGCCGTTAACATCATTGCTGAAGTAGTGTCGAAGTTCATCCAACCAAGTGGCTTTAGGGTGTGATAAGGCGAAACAAGAAGTAAATTCAACACGACTAAGAGCATCAGCTATAGTGTTTTCTTTCCCCGGTTTGAACCTGACCTCATATTCGAATCCAAGCAGTTTAGTCGCCCACTTTTTATGTTCGGGGGTTTGGATGGTTTGGGTTAGGAGGTGTTTAAGGCTATGGTGGTCGGTATGGATGTAGAACTTACGACCCAACAAATATTGACGCCATTTTTTAACGGCCTCCGTAATAGCATATAACTCTTTGGTGTAAATCGAGTGAGCTTGCAAGGTAGGACAAAGCTTCTTACTGAAGAAAGCAATGGGCCTGTTGTTTTGCGACAGGACAGCCCCAATAGCGACACCCGAAGCATCAGTGGTAACATCGAAAGGAGTGCAAAAATCTGGTAGTGCCAAAGTAAGAAGATTTTCCATGTGGGCCTTAAGGTTGTGAAAAGATTCGTCAGCTGAATCGTTCCAAATGAAATCTTTGGACCTTAGAAGGTTGGTAAGGGGTGTGTCGATGGAGGCGTAGCTCGGAACAAACCGACGGTAGTAGCCGGTTAACCCCAAAAAAGCTCGAAGGGTTGTGAAGGAAGTGGGTTTCGGCCATTGTTGGATGGCTTGTATTTTATCAGGTTCTGGGGAAACACCTGATTTGGATATGCGATGACCAAGAAAGGAAATTTCTTCAACTGCAAAAACACATTTACTTGGTTTGGCAAAGTAATGATTGGAAGACAAGGTACTGAATACAAACCGCAAGTGTTCATAGTGTTGAGAAGGAGTGGTGCTGTAAATGAGTATGTCATCAAAGAATATGAGAACAAATTGTCAGAGAATGGGACGGAAAAAATCATTCATTGCAGCTTGGAAAGTGGACAGAGCATTGCAAAGACCGAAGGGCATGACAACGAACTCGTAGTGGCCATCGATGGTGCGAAAAGCAGTTTTGGGAATGTCGTTTTCCGCAACACGAATTTGATGGTAGCCCGAACGTAAGTCGATTTTGGAGAATATAGTAGCTCCATGAAGCTCATCGAGTAACTCATCGATGGTGGGTATTGTAAAGCGATCTGGGACAGTTACCGCATTTAAAGCACGGTAATTGACACAAAATCGCTATGACCCATCCTTCTTTTTAACAATAAGTACTGGTGACGAGAAGGGGCTCTGGCTAGGGCGAATGACATCGGATTCAAGCATTTCGGTTATGAGGTTAGTCATAATACGCTTTTGGAAGGCCAAAGATAATCTAGTTAGCTAGGAGTCTTGTAGTAACACATGAATGAGTTAAAAAGGCCAAAGATATAAACTAAATAAGAGTGGAGGGGCCTAAGTTGTCAAAATTGAAACTTAAATTACTAATATTTAGTAAAATAAAAACCAAACACTCCATTTTGGAGTTCCTGGTCGATCAAGAAACCACAGGGGGCGACACCCACACTTTCACAACCCTAAATTCTACTAAACTCTCAAATTGAAGGCTCAAATCATGTCGTAATCAAAATCTGAACATAGAATCGTGATCTCCTCGTCAAGGAGGTCATAAGGTATGTCAAATTAGGTTGTTTTGATACAACTCAAATTCTAGCATGTGATTGAAATCGAAGGTTGAGCTTGATTATGTGTTGTAAAACATGAAATTTGAAGTAATGTGAAGTCTAGGGACAAACCCTAGATGATTTCTTGTCAAAATCTTGCATGTTAGTTGTAAGGATCAAAATCACTATAGTGGGTGATTAGTAAGTTAGTAGAACTTGATAAACACTAGGATTAAGACTCTTGTTCTAGTGAAAACTGAAATTGTGAGATAATCTCTGAAATTGTTGATATTAAAATATGTGTATATTGTCTAATTGAAGTTAATTTGAGTGATAATTTCAAGTTATGAACTTGGTTTAGATCATGTAGAAATCTGACCCGCAAGGTGTTTGATAAAACGCCTAAATGAGGGTTAAAATGTTAAAGATTGCTAAAAACGCAGATTTGCGTATGTTATGAATTAATGCGTTAAAGCTTATGAAAGAGTTCTAATCTTGTTATGAATTGAACCCTTTAGGAAAGGAATCCGGAACGTCAAGTGGACATGCCGGAAGTGATACCCGCGAAAAAGGTGTGCTTTAAAGGTACGTGGCTTTAGCCTCGTTAAAATTATGTGTAAATAATTAGTTTTGTTGTGCGAACGGTGTTGTAGTGAAATGGATGCGTTTGATGCGTTGTTAAAGTGGTGAAGTACACTCGACCATCAAACGGGTCAAAGTAAAGACTTGGTATTTAGTTTGGCTAGTCAATGAAGTGATGGTTTTCACTAAATAGCCAAACGGGTCAAAATGATGTTTTCAAAAGAATCACGAGAGTAGAGACTTGAAAGTCTGATACCTCGTTAAATGATGAATTGTACCATACCAATGATTTGGTGATATTAATCTAAGTATAAGAACCCGGAATATGGGTCAAACAATAAATGTTAAATGAAAAAGGGTTGTTTGAAACGGAATGCTTGAATTCCGAAGAAACAAGTATTAGCCCTAAAGGAATCGCAAAGCCATGGAATTAGCGCGAATACACCAAGTATGTGAGCCCGGGTAATTGGGTACTTATGTCTAAAAGGTCTTAAGAATGGAAAAGAGGTGCTATGCACTTACACTAATGGGTTGGATAATAGAAATAAGGAAATTGTGAACCAATTGTCGGTATCTTGGTTTCCGCGATGTGAAATTTACATGGTTGAATCCGTAATTTTATTACGGACTCGTAGGAAAAAGAATCGGCTAAAACGGACAAGCGAGTAAAAAGTTATGATCTTTAAAAGTTGGAAAATAGTTAAAAGGCATGAATGCAGAGTCCACCGTAAATTACGGTTCCACCGTAATTTACGGTGGAGATCAAGATGTTACGGCGAGAAGCCCCTGTCTTACGGCAGAACCAGGGACATTCCAGGTCCACCGTAACTTACGGTGACACCGTAAGTTACGGTGGAACCCAGAAAAAATCATATTTTGTTTGTTACTTCGCGTTGTTAGAATTCGTTTATACATAATGTATTAATGTCAAAACTAATGTTTTTAGTGTTTGACCCTAGGTATGGATGAGTTTCTCCCGGATGGTGACCAAGCACTTTGTCAAGAACCGAACACGCATTTTGAAGCTTCCGCACTAAATATAATTATGTCTAGAATTTAATCATGTTGTAAATCTTTTGTCAACAATGTTTGAAATCCTTTAAACTAGTTGTAGTTGTCTAGTAAGGGTTAACTTTAAACACGTTATGCATTATCTTGGATGTGTTGGGTACTATCACAATTGTGTATGGTTTAAAACACGAAAGGTTTTTTTTAAACTCTGCTTTATATTAAGTTCATATGATTATTATTTAAATATCATCACAAAATATTAAGGGTGTTACAATATATAAATATATATATATATATATATAGTTATTTAGTATTATTGACAAAAATGGAATATGAACAACCATAGTTGACCATCACTGGCCCTAATAGGCCTATTAACCATCCTAGTGGTCCATTGATCATCCTAAACGCCCTTCATTGACAAAAAAATGGAGCATAATAACCCTAGTTGACCACCACTGTCCCTAGTTGACCTATCAGTCACCCTAATGGTCCATTAACTATCCTAAACGACCTTCATTGACAAAAATGTTTCACGAACAACCTTAGTTGACCATCATCGCTATATTTTTAAACAACATACACGTGATTATCGCTATATGTTTAAACTTTTTTTATATTAATCATTAAAGGATACATCGATACATATATATATATATATATAAATACACTAACACATACATAGTACATCCGTGGCAGATCTAGCTCACAAATCCAGTGGTATCCCATTTTTTTGGGATAAGGGGTATCCCCTTTGTATAAAACCGATAAAAATTCACACTACGTAGATGGAGTTGAGGGGTATTTTTACACTACGAAGATGGAATAGAGGGGTAGCACGGGCAACCCCGACTTGTAACTACCTCCGCCCCTGTAGTACATATAAATAAATAAGTACGTACCTGTATACACAATAAATCAATAAATAAAAAAATATTTATCTGTAATCATAAAAAAATAGTTTATCATAAGAAATTTATTTATTTCTTGTTGTTAATACTATTTATGAAAGCCTTTTTTATATATATTTTGTTATTTAGTATCGTTAATAATACGAAAGGTGTTAGCTTAGTAAGGAACAATCTCTTGTCCTCCTGTACGTTCTTCTTCATTGAATCTTTTCTCGAATCTCCAATCTTGAATCCCTTGAACTTCAACAGCCTTTTTTTTCTCTTATCTTCTCTTGTTTTGTCCAATACTTAGGGTTTCTATGACATCTCTATTTTTATATTCTGCTCGTTTGTAAGTTGGGCTGTTTACGACCCGTATAGCCGAACTCGAGTCACAACCCGTTAATAAGGGAAAGTTGTTGTTATTGATCTAGGGTTTCCACATAGTACGTCAGGGTCTTTACTTGGGACTCACGACTCTTACTCACTCTCTAGGCTCATGGCTCGTAAACAACAGCCTTGGGCCTACCTTCTACACATCTTCAGTGATATTCTGTTCTAAACCGTAAATCCTTTGTCTCACTTAGGAACCTGTAAAATACTCATAAAGAAACATTTAAGCAATTCCAATCACTATTTACAACAAACAACTATCCTAATGGACCATTGATCATCCTTAATGTCCTTCATTAACAAAAATGGAGCATAAACAACCATACTTTACCACCAGTGTCACTACTTGACCTATCAATCATCCTAATGGACCATTGATCATCTTTAACGCTATTCATTGACAAAAATGGAACATGAATGGCCCTAGTTGACCACCATTGTCCATAGTCCTAATAGACCATTGATCATCCTAAACGACCTTCATTGACAAAAATGTTTCACGAACAACCTTAGTTGACCATCATCTTTATATGTTTAAACAACATGTAGATGATCATCGCTATATGTTTAAACCTTTTTTATATTAATCATTAAAGGATACGTCGATACATATACATATAAATACACTAACACATACATAGTACATATTAATAAATAAGTACTTACCTATATACATGTCGCAACCCCCGATCCCTATTTTCTCGGGAACGGGCGACCGCGAGCCAGTTTCGGTGGTATCTGGTATTGTCTAATTTGGCAGCGGAATTTTCATCAGGACCGTAGTTAGGAAATATTGGATCAGAGTAAAATACCACATTTTCATAATATTAAACATATGGGATAAAACCCAAGTTTGCAGTCCACACATTTTCATAGGAATAAATCCTATTTTTATTTAATAAAAACATCTATTTTAATTTAGGTAACTTTATTGCCACTTTTCCAAGCCTTCAGTGCTGTCCAGCTGGCTTCTATTTGGCTTTCACATTTTGTTACCTGAAACGCGTTTAAAAACATTTTGTCAGTGGGAAATACTGGTGAGTGAATCCCAGTTTAATCAAGACTAAATAAAAACCATTGTACAGTATTGAGGGCGGTCTCGCAATTACATTTGTTTCCAAGTCATACTAATTACCACCCACGGTACTGTCAACCCGACTTGTGGAAAGTTACACCTCGTAAGGCAGTAACTAATTTTGTATACAAAACCCCAACATACTGACGATAATTGTATCCTTACAAATACTCAATAACTGCTTAATATATAATTAATCGTTCGAGGTTTTGTAAAAACAGTTTGCAAAAAGGAGATTACTCACATTGCTGTCTTAGATTTTCTGTAAGGGTTCCCTGGGAATTATCTATAAATTACACCAATGCACACCTGTTAGTATAATAACCCATTTTAACATTAGTAATACCCTCCCCGAGACGGCATTCCAACGACTACGTCGGGCAGAACCACGACAGTCGTTACGGAACCCTAGATCAATCGGGCAGCGTATCTAATACGTATCCAGGGTTATGATACTTACAACGGAGCAGAACTTCGTTATTTAAGGGGGGTATTATACCCGAGTATAATACCTACACTTCAGTTTTGAGATTGAGAAAAGAAATTTGAACGAATTCGACTGCAGGCCCGATGCCTTCTTATATTGGGGCTGAGTTTGGGTTTCTCGCGGCCCGTGTAAATGTAGGCGAAGGCCTACGTGGCCCGCGTCAACGCTGGTCAATAGCGTTGGTGATCCGGGTCACTTAGTAGGTTCGACATGTGTTGGGCCACGTGGCGGCCCAGGGTTCAGCCACATTTCACCTTCTCGTGGCCCGCGTAAGGGTTAAGGGGTGCCTTACGCGGCCCGCCTAAACCCCAAAAGTCAGATTTTTAATTATTTTTAATAATATTTAAGGTATTCGGGGTCTGTTTTCGCGTATGGAGTGTATTTTAGGACATATTGGGATATTTTAAAATATATTAGGGTGTCGGAAAATTTATGAAGGTATCGGCTTTCTTTAGGGTTGTTATATCCTCCCCACCTTGTTTTAGAGCTCGTCCTCGAGATCTACTGGAACAAGTATGGATATTTCCTTAGCATTTCTGATTCAAGCTCCCATGTGTACTCATGTCCTCTTTTGGAGTCCCATTTCACTTTGACCAGAACTAATCTCTTGTGCTTGAGGTTCTTGACTTTCATGTCTTCAATCTGTAGAGGCCTTTCTATAAACTTAAGTTGTTCATTTACCTCTATATCCTTAAGAGGTATCATCAGCGATTCATCGGCTAGGCATTTCTTGAGATTTGATACATGAAATACATCATGTATTCCTGCCATTTCCTCTGGCAGTTGTAGCTGATAGGCTACAGGCCCTATTCTTCTAATAATCTCAAAAGGTCCAATATACCTGGGACTTAGCTTTCCTCGTTTGATGAATCTTATCACTCCTTTCCAAGGAGAGACCTTTAACAATACTTTATCTCCTACTTTAAATTCCAAGGGTTTGCGTCGGTTGTCAGCATAGCTCTTTTGTCGATCACGTGCTGTTTTTAGTCGTTCCTTGACTTGAATAATCTTGTCGGTTGTCTCTTGCACTATCTCAGGTCCAGATAGTTGCTTTTCCCTAATTTCTACCCAACAGACTGGGGTTCGGCACTTTCGTCCATAAAGTGCTTCGAATGGTGCAACATTTATACTTGTGTGATAACTGTTATTATAAGAAAATTCTATTAAAGGTAAGTGATCGTCCCAATTACCTCCGAAATCAATTACACAAGCTCTAAGCATGTCTTCCATTGTTTGAATCGTCCTTTCACTTTGTCCGTCCATTTGAGGATGATAAGCTGTGCTTAGATTTAACTTGGTTCCCATTGCTTTTTGGAAACTTGACCAAAAATGAGAGGTTAAACGACTATCCCTATCAGACACAATTGATAAAGGAATTCCATGTAATGAGACTATTTCATTTACATACAATTTAGCTAACTGTTCCATACTGAAAGTTTCTTTCATTGGTAGGAAATGAGCTGATTTGGTTAGCCTATCTACAATCACCCAGATTGTATCATTACCTTTCCTTGTTTTCGGTAATTTGGTAACAAAATCCATTGTAATCGATTCCCATTTCCATACGGGTATTTCTAACTGTTGTAACAAACCTGAGGGTTTCTGATATTCAGCTTTAACTTGTGAACAAGTTAAACATTTAGAAACATAGGTTGCTATGTCCTTTTTTATTCGTATCCACCAGAAATTCTTTCTTAAATCCTGGTACATCTTATCATTTCCTGGATGCATCGTGTATTTGGACTTATGGGCTTCTTCTAATATACGATGACGTAGGTTTCCTAATTTCGGTATCCACAATCTCTTCTTATGGAATCTCCAAATTTCATCTGTTCCTTGTTCTAATTCTTTAATCATACCTTTTAGCTTTTCAGTATCATCTTTGATTACTGATTCTTGTGCTTTTCTAATTTGATCATTTAAATCTACTTGTAGATTTAATTTAAGAGAACGTACCCTTTTTGGCTTTTCATGATACTTCCGACTTAAAGCATCAGCAACTACATTTACCTTTCCTGTATGATACTGGATATCACAATTATAATCACTAAGCATTTCCATCCAGCGTCTTTGTCTCATATTCAATTTCTTTTGCCCGAAAACATACCTTAAAATCTTATGATAAATGAATATGGTAAACTTACTACCATAAAGGTAATGTCTCCAAATCTTAAGGGCAAAAATTATAGCTCCTAATTCCAAATCATGGGTTGAATAATTTTCTTCATGAGTCTTAAGTTGTCTGGATGCGTAAGCTATAACCTTTTGGCGTTGCATTAATACACATCCATAACCTAGTTTGGAAGCGTCTCAATAGACTACAAAGTCTTCAGTTCCTTCTGGTAATGCTAGTATGGGTGCAAGGGTTAATCTTTGCTTAAGCATTCTAAATACTTCTTCTTGTTTTGGTCCCCATTCAAACTTAATGGATTTAAAGGTTAACTTAGTTAAAGGAATGGCTATTCTAGAGAAATCTCGAATAAATCTTCTATAATAACCGGCCAATCCTAAGAAACTTCTAACCTCGGTTGGTGACTCAGGGGTTTTCCATTTAGTAATCGCCTTGATTTTTGTTGGATCCACATGAATTCCTTCACGGTTCACTAAGTGTCCAAGAAACTGTACCTGCTCTAACCAAAACTCGCATTTTGAAAACTTAGCATAAAGCTTTTCTCTTCTTAATAGACTTAAAAGTAAGTGCAAATGTTTTGCATGATCTTCCTTACTTTTAGAATAGATGAGAATATCATCAATAAAAACAATTATGAATTTATCCAAATGTGGCTTACATATTCGGTTCATCATGTCCATAAATGCGGCTGGGGCATTGGTTAAACCAAATGGCATGACTGTAAATTCGTAATGACCATAGCTTGTTCTGAAGGCGGTCTTAGGAATATCCTCTTCCTGTACCTTTAATTAATGATATCCTGACCTTAAATCGATTTTAGAGAAAAATCGAGCTCCTTGCAGTTGATCAAACAGATCATCGATCCTTGGTAATGGGTACCGATTCTTAATCGTGACCTTGTTCAATTCACGGTAGTCAATGCACATATGCATTGACCCGTCTTTCTTTTTAACAAATAAAATTGGTGTTCCCCATGGCGATGAGCTTGGCTGTATGAATCCTTTCTCAAATAATTCGTCTAACTGTTTCTTCAGTTCCTGCATCTCTGCTGGTGCCAATCGGTAAGGTGCTTTGGCAATTGGTGTTGTTCCGAGTAACAGATGGATTCTGAATTCGACTTCTCTGTCTGGCGGTAGTCCTGTTAATTCTTCTGGGAATACATCTGAGAACTGAGATACTACTGGAATATCTTTTAGTTCTTTTCCTTTAGTGTTAGTGATTATAGAAATCAAATACACTATAGACCCTTTTCTTATATAACTTGCAGCTTTCATCACAGAGATGAATTTCGTGGATCTAGAGGGTTTATCTCCTTTAATTGTGATCTTTTCACCTTTTGGTGAATTTACTTGGATTGACTTTTGATCACATAAAATACTGGCTTTATTGGCTATTAACCAATCCATTCCTAAAACGACATCAAATCCTGCCAGATCCATATGATAAAGGTTTGCCATAAACTTTTGGTTTAAAAATTCTATTCTTGCTCCATGCAAGATTTCAGAAATCCTAACCGTTTCTCCATTTGCTGTCTCTACTAGACATTCTTGTGGTAGTTTAGTTAATGACTGATTTAGAAGTTTGCAAAATGAAGTATTAATAAAACTTTGGTTTGCACCAGAGTCAAATAATACCTTAGCGAAAATATCATTAACTAAAAACGTACCGGCTATCACATCTGGAATCATCTTGGCTTCATCTGCAGTCAGAACGAATGCTCTAGCATTTTTAGTGTTCTTGTTGTTCGTAGCTGGAGCCAATTTCGGACAGTTCGGCTTGATGTGGCCTTTTTCTCCACATTTGAAGCACATTACATTATTAGGTTTTCTCCTGCAATCTTCTTCCTTGTGTCCTGGCATCTTGCAGAAATTGCAGGGAGTGGAGCATTTTCCCGAATGCTTCCTCTTGCAGACTTTGCAGTATGGTGCAGAGGTAGAACCTATATTCCTACGATTGAAATTCCCAGAACGAAATTCCTGAGTAAGTCTTTGGGTTAGGTTTCTCCTCTGGTCTTCTTCTCTTGTACGGATTAATTCATCTGTCAAGGTATTTGCTAGTTCTACAGCTTCTTCTATAGTTTGGGGTCTAGCTGCCTTGACTACATGTCTAATCTCTCCAATTAATCCCCAGATGTAACGGAAGATTAATACTGGTTCAGGTGATGCAAGGGTTGGTACTATTCTAGCATATTCAAAGAATGTGGTAGTATAACCCTTACTATCTATCCCGGTCATCCTTAGGTTTAGAAACTTATTCGCTATCTGTTCCTTTTCATTGGGAGGGTAGAATTTCCTTTCTACCATATTCTTAAATTACTCCCATTCCATGTTGTATACCCTATCGCTTCCTCTTGACTGGAGGATAGTGTTCCACCATTCCAAGGCTGAGTTTTTAAATAGATTAGAAGCAAACATTATCTTGTCTTCTTCAGCACACTTGCTTATTTTTAAAACAGCCTCAGTCTTTTCTATCCAACGTAGAGCTGCAATGGGTCCTTCATTGCCCGAGAATTCTATTGGTTTGCAAGACCAGAATTCTTTATAAGAACAACCATAAGGCATGGTTCTTCTTCTTTTGGGAATGGGCACTTGTAGTATAGGTCCATTGTTTACGCTATTTGCTGGTTCAGTTGGCCGTTTACTGCTAAGTTTACTTTTATTATTCGCTTCCTGAACCGTTTGAATAATAAATGGCATTGCATCTATAATTCCTTGTGCCACTATGTGTTGGATAGCACTATTATCCACTTGGTTTCCATTGTTATTGATGCTCGGATTCTCATTAACCAAGTTAATGTTACTCTGGTTATCGTTATTCATATTTCCTTGATTTCCTTCGTCGGCCGTCTGAATTTTAAACATTTACCATGTATTAATATCACAAAATAATATTTAATACAGCCAATCACATGACACGCATTTTGGTCAAAAGCGTCGATCATTGCGACTTTACTCTATTCATATAATATGCATCTATTACACACCAGTACTGAAATTAAAATTACAATACCGACTGAAATTTAAAGTTACACTACTAGTAATAGGCATCCGTAGTTTTTTTATACACATACACACATATCATATTATTTTATTTATTAATATTATTATTACTACCGTTTCCATCATCACGTTCATGGATATGGATTCATCCAGAAATCCATATTGCGTTCGTCGTACTTCCAGACGAGTCGCTCTCCCACCTGTCGCATTCTTTCACTACTCTCTAAAATTTCCTCACCAAATGTCCTAAGTTCTTGTACATTCTCTGCACTCATTGGGGGTACAGGTTCTAGGACTGGGTTTGGAATCTAGGGTGCGGGTTCTTGGTATGGAGGTGTAGGTGCCTGGAATTGGTAAGGATTCTCTAAAATCTCCCTAATGTATTCATCATTATTGTAATAGGGATCTAGAGGATCTAACCCTGGGTAGGCTCCTAGGTTCGGCATAGGTATGTCTTCGTGTATCGGGTAACGTTACACATAGTCCCTAACGTCATCCCACTATGGGACGTAATTTGGGTCTAATGGATTTGGTGCTGGTACCCTAGGTATTTCCTCCGGGTTGAAATCATGTATTTCTACTTGATTTTCAGGGTTTTCTATTTCCATTGGTTGGTCAGGAATTGGTGGTTGTTGTTGGGGTGCTATCATTTGCTCTAGGTTAGGGTCAGTTGCAGTGGTTGCTAGGATGTGGATATTGGCTATACCCCTATTAAGCATATCCTGGGCATAGGCATCTGTTTCTCTTTTGGCTGCAGCTAGTACTCTCTTGTCTTGTAACTTTTTCATACGCTTCCTACGCTCATGTGCCACTCGACTAAACCATCCTCTCTTTTTCTGAGGGAATGGCCCCTCGGACTGAGCTTTAAACACAAATATTCCTTCTTCCGTATCAGCAGAGTACCCTGAGAGGGCAGGCTGAGAAGAGGAGGTGCCTTCACTTCTAGGCGAACGAGACAATTGACGATACGCGTCAGATGTGTAGGTCCCCTTTTCGTATGGATCTTCAACAGAATTGTCAATCTAATCAAGAGTGCTAGCTGCAGCCTAATGCTCTGATACCAATTGGAGGTCCCCTTTTCGTATGGATCTTCAACAGAATTGTCAATCTAATCAAGAGTACGGAATCCTCTTGATTAGAATATCACAGAAACAAGTAGAAGAACAGCAATCACTTTCAAACTGGGTTTCTATTGATTATCAATCAAACTGAATTACAATCAATCTAAACCCTAACACAATTTCGTCCAAGAACAAGCCTCTCACGAAATTGCTCTCTCACAAATACTGTTTTGGCTGATCAACCTAAACCCTAAAGCATAACCTTGTTTATATAACACAAGGTTTGCTACTTGGGCTAAGGTTTCCTACATGGGCAAGGCCCATTTCATCCACCCTTGTCCCAACTGGGTTTTGTTTAGCCCAAACTCTATAACCAAACAATTACAAAGCTAAACCCGCTAACTGTTTATCGTTTAACTAATTACAAGATATCCAAAGACCAAATCTAAGTTGTTGTCACAAACATGCACCAACAAACTCCCCCTTGACAATAGCTTCATAAAATAACTTTGTCTTCAGTCATCTTGCAATCTTCATGTAATCTTGCACTGTCTTTGGTCTTTGGATAGCTTCAGCTTCAATAGCTTCTGTCAGCAACAGACTCCCCCTAAGCTGATGCATCCAATCACCAAATCTTCAAAAACTTTAGCGTTTGAGTAAACTCCAGTTCAGCATTTGAATAGCAATCTTCAAACTCTTCAACTTTGTCTGCAATGTAGAAAGGAGGTTCTACCATGCATCCAATCAAACTCTCATCTTCACAGCAACTCATCACTTTAACTTTTCAGCAACACACTGCTTCAATCTGTATACTATAAAACAAATATCTCGAGAAACCATAAGAATTTTTCAACACAGTTAAATAAATTATTATTTTTCAAGAGATAGTTAAACTGTATCACAGATTAAGCATTTTCAATTTATCACCAACACGCAAAACTTTTTAATCACACACCCTATAACCCGCATGATTTAAAATTTTGAACTCACTTTCTAACACCGTCTCCCCCTATCAGTAACAATTCCTCCAAGAATAACAGTTTTCCGTACATTAAGAATTTTAAACAGAAAAAGACACTATTTTTGTATTTTTATATTTTCTTAAAGCAAAGTAAATAACAAAAGCAATAAACACTCTATTTTTGTGAGAATCACTGGTAAGAAGATCATATCAACAAAATCAAACTGTTTCACACTATTAGATAATTCTTTATTTAATTTTTCGTGAAAAGCAGTCCAAGACGATTACCAGTATGTTTGTCCTCTTAAACAAAATGCATGAACATTTCAAGTACCATTACCGTATGATACGTTAAGGTAATTTTATTATACTGAAATAGGAGCGTGTCCCACTTCAGGATATACCCCCGCGATCAAGGTATGCACAAAGATTCATCGTAGTAGGTGAGTATACTGAATTCATCCGTTTTATTTTTCAACGTTTAGATAATTGGTGAACAGGTCAGTACTTCCGTACAGCAGAGAGACCAAAATATCTAACGAGGGCTATGAGAAATACCATTTTTTTGGTACGATTTATGCATTTTGCATTTTTTAATAACTCTCTTTGAGAGCTTCTTCATTTAAGGGTTTTGGCATTTTTAGCTCTTTTAAGATATCCTGGGTGTGTCTAGGTCAGCATGTATCTGGATGTAGCAGAAGGACACCCCTGATATCCCCAGATGAAATAACAGTATAAAGACCCAAAACTTCAGATTTTGGTAATCTATCAACGCAAGATTTAAGGTCATTAAACCATACACCACTGATGTGTTCCCCACTCATATTCAGTTCATTTAGGTTTATATCACATTGGTAAGTTGATTATTTCATGCGTTTTGCCTACTGGTACATCGTATGATGAAGCTGCTATCACACTTAAGCAATTTAGTTTATTTTCAGTGTGACAGTCTAACTTGCTGATGTACTATCATTTCTTCTTTTTCACACAGTAAGAACTCATTTTTGATTTTCTATTTTTTTTATATATTTTTGATTTATCAATGTTTTTGTATTTTTGATTTTTAAGAAAAGCAGTAAACTATTTACAAAAATTCTTATGAAAAACCAGTTATTCAGGATTCCTCATCCCGTTGAGTTCGACTAAATGTTCAAAGCGAGCCCTGTCAAAAGCTTTAGTATAAAGATCTGCCAGGTTATCTTCTGTGTCGACTCGATGTAATTCAATTAGTCTCTTTTCAGCACAATCCCGTATAAAATGATGACGTATGTCAATATGTTTTGTGCGACTGTGTTTCACGGGATTATTTGTTATTGAAATTGTGGCATTATTGTCTATCATTATAGGAGTACGAGTGAAATCCAAACCGTAATCGCGCCTTTGCTGTTGTATCCAGAGAACCTGAGAGCAGCAGCTACCCGCATCAATATATTCAGCTTCACACGTAGATGTAGACACACAAGATTGCTTCTTGCATTGCCAAGACACAATCCTGCCTCCTAAGAACTGACAACCACCTGTTGTAGACTTTCTGTTCGACTTGCATCCCCCAAAGTCTGAGTCAGTGTAAGCAACAAAATTCATATCACTATCAGCTGGATACCACAACCCAAGTTTAGGTTTCCCCTTCAAGTAACGAAGAATACGCTTCACCGCCTTCATGTGTGACTCTTTTGGATTTGCCTGATATCTAGCACACAAGCATACAGCAAACATGATGTCAGGTCTTGAAGCAGTCAAGTACATTAGAGAACCAATCATCGCCCTGTATTGAGTAGGATCAACATCTTCAGTACTTTCATGATCTGGGCCAAGATTGTGATTTTCACAAATGGGTGTGTTGAAAGTAGAGCAATCATTCATTTTGAACCGATCCAAAATGTCATACACATACTTCGTTTGATGAATAAACATCCCATCCTCCTTCTGTTCAACTTGTAATCCCAGAAAGTAAGACAACTCACCCAGAGCGCTCATTTCAAACTTGCTCTTTATCACCTGCTCAAACTCTTTACACATGTTCTCATTTGATGACCCAAAGATGATGTCATCCACGTACACCTGTACTAGCAGAAAATCTTCCTTCTTCCTCTTGATGAATAGTGTACTGTCAATCTGACCTCTTTCAAAACTATTCTTGATCAGATGTGTAGACAGTGTCTCGTACCATACCCTGGGAGCTTGATGTAATCCATACAAAGCCTTATCAAGTTTGTACACTCGATCTGGATAACCAGGATCAACGAACCCATCTGGTTGTGAGACATACACCACTTCTTGGACTTTCCCGTAAAGAAACGCACTCTTCACGTCTAGTTGGTAAACTTTGAAGCCCTTGAATGTTGCGAAAGCTAGAAACAAACAAATTGCCTCCAACCTTGCCACTGGTGCAAACACTTCATTGTAATCAATCCCTTCTTGCTGATTGAAACCTTTTACCACCAATCGAGCCTTGTTTCGCGTCACTATCCCTCTTTCATCCTTCTTGCACTTAAACACCCATTTAGTGCCTATCTCTCTTTCACCTTTAGGAAGGTCAACTAACTCCTAAACCTTCAACTTAGCAAACTGGGCCAATTCCTCTTGCATAGCCTCAACCCATGAATTATCTTTAAGAGCCATATGAATGTTCTTCGGCTCCTCTTGGGAAATAAAGCAAATATACAAGCATTCGTTCACAATTCCAGTCTTTTCAATCGACACAAATAAGCCAGAATTCGCTGCTATGCTTCTTCTCGTCTGAACACCTGCATTAGGATCCCCAAGTATCATGTCAACTAGATGATCTCTATTTGCTCGTGTAGTAGCAACAGCATCGACTTCTAGATTGTCACCCAGGTTTGATCCAACCCCCCCTGAATGTTCTGATCTACAAATGGATTAATGATATCCTCCCCCTCAATGGGTTCAGAGTCACTATCGCTTGAATCAGGATCAGCAGCACCTTGGGAAGTTTCTGGAGCATCTGTCATATCAACATTCGATCTAGGCATGAACTCGCCTTCATCGTCTCCACCAATCACTGCTTGAATCAACTAAGAATCATCTGCATTTGGAAACTCAGGAATATTAAATGATTTAAAAGTGCTTTCATAATCATATAATATAGCAGGACCACTCGTTGATTGTTGAGGTTTGTATGTAGTAATTTCAACATTGTAAATAACCTCAATTTTACCAGTTTTTAGATTAAAAACCCTTTTATTCGGTGTGCCAGGCACATAACCTAGAAAGTAGCCATCGTCAGCCACCTCACCGAATTTTTGTTTATCTTTATTTCGCACAATGGTTCAGGGTAATCCAAATGGTTCAAAGCCTTCCAAGTTTGGTTTGTTAAACATCAATTCATGACAAGTTTTATTAAAACGTTAAACAGTCAAAACTTTGTTTAGGACGTAGCAAGCTGTATTCACAGCTTCTCCCCAGAAAAGAACTGGTAGCTTTGAATCTGAAAGCATTGTCCTAGCGGCTTCAATCAACGTCCTGTTTTTCCTCTCAGCAACTCCATTTTGTTGAGGTGTATAAGGAGCAGAATATTGATGTTCAATTCCCTTTCGAAGACAGTAGAGATCCAGAATTCGATTCTTGAACTCCGTGCCATTATCACTCCTTATCCTCTTGATCCTTGCATCATGAACGTTTTCCAATTTCGTAAAAAGATCTATCAGCATCTCCGCCGTCTCATCTTTTGTACCTAAAAAGAAAACCCATGAATAACGTGAGTAATCATCAGTGACAACTAAACAATAGTACTTTCCACCTATGCTCCTTACGTTCACTGGATCGAATAAATCCATGTGAAGTAATTCATAAGGGGCATCTATGGAATTTACTGTTTTAGATTTGTGAGGTTTCTTATGTTGTTTTCCCTTTTGACATGGAAGACATTTATCTTCCACTTGAAACCTTTGCATTGGAACCCCTTTCACTAGCTCATTTTTAACAAGGTAATTCATTTTTCGATAGTGAATATGGGCCATGCGTCTGTGCCACAACATCGATTCAGCTTCAGATGCTTTTGATAGCAAACACGCCACCACAGCAGTCGGATCCTTAGCACCCATGTCCATGACATAAGTGTCATTTCTCCTTGGCGCTCTCATCACTATCCAATCGTTCGGAATCTTCAAACCTGGTTTCAACACTAATGCTTCATTCTTGGTAAAATGGACCGAGTGACCCTTGTCACAGACTCGTGACACGCTTATCAGATTATGTTTAAGCTGCTCCACATAGTTCACTTTGTCCAGTGTGATCTTCCCATTGGTCACTTTTCCTCGTCCTGTAATTCTACCACCTTTAGCACCCGCAAAGTTCACCTTTCCACCATCATAATCTTCAAACTCAGTCAACAATCTCGCATCCCCCGTCATGTGCCTGGAGCAGCCACTATCAACATACCATAAGTTGATAATCCTCCTTAGCAGCTCCTGCACACACCAACCAAAAAATTAGTTAGATTGGGGGACCCAAGCCTTAATGGTCTTGGGTCGTCCAAATTCACCAACTACTGGAACATCCATCCAATATCCATTACTCCTAACTGGAGTCTTGGATCTCAGACCTGTTGAAGGAATTTGATTTTGATTTCCACTAGGTCTATGGTCCTGAGGGTTCCTATATGTGTTTGGACTATTTGACCTTTGAAAATTTTGATTTTGGTACCTTGAATTTTGATTCCAAGAAGCATTATTGTTGTAATTTCTAAAGCCATGGTTATAAAAAGTTCGACCACCATTATTTTGGTATCGATTTTGATATTGACCTTGACTCCTGAAATTATTTGTATTATTATTGTTCATTCTTGGTGAACTGCTTCTAGGTCTCTCAAATCTGCCTGGTGGAGATCTAGGCTGAAATCTTGGTTGATTTCTTTGAAAACGAGGAACTTGTGGAGTTCCTTTTTCAGCCTTATCTTCACCAACAGCAACATTTTCTGGTTGCTTAGGAGCAAATTTCTTTGGAGAATTTGTAACTTTCTCCTGTTTATCACCACTATTCTCTGGTGACTTCTCTCTCTTCCTCTCACTCACTTGTGCTTCATTCTTTTTATTAGGACAGCAGCTAGCTACATGTCCCTTTGTGTGACACTTGAAGCATGATCTCTTTTTCGAAGACTTCTTATCTGAAGCCTTTGAACTAGATTCTGGTTTTGATGATGATGCCTTAGAAGGATTTGGTTCAGTTTGCTTAGTTTCAGAATTCTCTATGTTCTTGTTTTTAGAAAACTCTATATTAGATTCATTTTCAATAACAGCTGTTTCGTTTTTCATGTCACTTCCTTGAACAAAATTAACACTTTTGACAAAAATTGGATTTTTATTCTTAGGATGTGAAGTTTTCTTATTCAGAA
This sequence comes from Helianthus tuberosus, assembly GCA_030545235.1. Classification (NCBI taxonomy): domain Eukaryota; kingdom Viridiplantae; phylum Streptophyta; class Magnoliopsida; order Asterales; family Asteraceae; genus Helianthus; species Helianthus tuberosus. The sequence goes on from CM060410.1 coordinate 44,520,915, forward strand.
CAGGTTTGCTGTTATTATCCTTCTTAGCATCAGCACTCTCAAACACATTTCCTTGACTTGATGTGGAACTACTTGGTGATGTTGACCCAAAGTCCATGAGATCATCTTCATCAGGCAAGAAAGAATAGTCATGACTAACAGGAGGTGGAACTTCATTGAAACCATGAAATCCCACACTTGTTTTGTCATTACTTTTATTCAAGCTACCCATCATATGTTTCATAACAAAAGTAGAGTCCCTGAACTGACCTAATTTCTTTTCAAGTTCAACAATTTTGAGTTGTGCATCTGACAACTCTTTGCATTTTTTCAGAAATCTCTTTTGTTTTCTCAGCCATCATTTCATGAGCTAAGTCTATGACTTGAAGTTTTTCATTTAGTTTGCAGGTTAAAGAGTCAATTTTACTTTCATAACCTTTTATTTTCTTCAAGTATGAGGATTCATTTCTTTTAGCAAAAAAGTTTGCTTCTTTTATGTTAGGCATCTCTCCCACCAGACTTTGGTTTTGAGTAGACAACCTGTCTACCTCACCCTGTAGTTCACGACATTTTAAACACACAGAATTAGACTTTACCTCTCCTGTTTGTTTGTCAAGGTTGGCCATTAGGGCCGCAAGTTGAGCTTCCATTCTCTTGTATTTAGTTTCTTTTTCTTCAGCTTCCTTTTCATAGTCAGACTTTTGCTTTTCTTCTTCAGCATCTTTTGTCTGATCACCCTTCTTTTCTTCAGCTTTACTCTCTATTTTCACCTCAGCCTCAGCATCCACTTTCACTTCAACATCTCCCACAGTAGCTTCACCATCATCAACTGGCGTTATCTCTGCCATGAATGCCTGAGTGACATTGTCATCATTTTCCAAGTGAACACTCCAGTCATACGAACCTTATCTAGCTGTAGAGATCAGCGCTCTCGAGTTAGAGTTGTTTGATGCATTCCTATTGTTTGAACTCTGACTTGAAGTATCCTGCTTTTGTTTTTGACATTCCCTGGTGAAATGCCCATAACTTTGACAGTTGAAGCATCTCACTTTGGTCTTATCAAAACCAACAGTCTTTCCTATAAACTTCATTCCCGTTCGGTTCATAAACCTCTTCACTCGTCTAGTAATCATGGCCATTTGCCACTGCAAATCCATATCTTCAAGATCATCAGGGTCAATCTGATCGTAATCTTCATCTAAAGTAGCAGGATCAGATATCTTCCCTTGAATGTAGTTTTCATATGAAGCAACAAATGAAGCAAGTAGAGCAAGATGCTCTTCAGCAGACTTCACACTCATTGGCATCGACTTAACACCACTGCTCTGCTTAGAACCTGATGTTCTCTTGGCTCCTGATGATCCTCTTGAAGCAGCTACAAAACACACATCACCATCTTCATTCACTATGACCTGCTCATTCTCACACGAAAGAAAAGCAGTAGCAGAGTCGCTAGAAGCGTTGTGAGATGAAGAAGATGTAAGCCTATTGTAAATCGCTGGATCTTGAACCTGATCATATCCAGTGTCTTTCTTCTTCATACTGAGCTCATAAACTCTTAGCTTGCCAACTACTTCTTCCAGCTCCTTTGTCTCATAATCAGCCTCTCCCTTAATCATGAGAGTGTAGATATCCCACTTGGTAGGTAAGGCATCGAGCAGCTTGTCATTCTTCTCAACGTCAGAATAGCAATCGATCTCATAATTCTCCATTTCTGACATCAGATGGTAGTAAAGAGTGATGATGTCCTCAAGTGACTCATGTTTCATGTATTTGAAAACAGCAAACTGCTTCTTCAGAAGATCAACTTTGTTTTTCTTGACATCTGCATTTCCCGCATATCTTTTCTCTAATGCATCCCACATATCCTTTGAGTTTGTGTACTTCTTGAAAGTATGCTTGATGCTATCAGGTAAGGACATTTTGATTGCAGCCAAGGCTCTCTTTTCAGCCTCATACATCTTTTTATCAGCATCTTCCATGTTCACATAAGCAGTTCTACGTGGTCTGCCCTCAAAGTCGTGTGTAGGGTTTGTGTACCCATCTTCAATGCATAACCACATGCGAGTATCCTGATATTCAATAAAGGATTGAAAACGATCCTTCCATGTCAAGTAATTTTCCACCTTCATCATCTTAGGCGGTTTGTTGGTAGTGCCAACCTCATGCTCCATCTTCAACAGCTCATTTAAAGTAGACATGTTCGATATTTTAAACGTTGCAGACTGATAAAACCGTACAAAATATCTCCGAAAACAGTGGTTACTAAATTACACCTTTAGAATCATCTCGAAAAGACGAATCCAATGATATCTAATGTCGAAAACCGAAATCGGGATTTTCGAGAGTCAGATGAGTTACGGTTCACTTTCTATTTTCGAAAACGTGAATTTTTAGTTACGCTTGCCAAGAAATTTTCCACCTCTTAATTTCGCTGGAAAGTCAATTAAATTCGCTGGTATAATTTTGCTGCACAATTTCGCTGATCAAGTTCGCTAACAAGACAATTTCGCTGATCAAATTCGCTGGTCTATTTCGCTATTACGACGACCAGTAAATTCGCCGAAAACCGTAATAATTTCGCTGTGGAAAATTATACGGTTACCAAAGTCGCCTTTGGATTTAAATTCGCCGACAAGTTCACAGATCAGTTAAATTCGCAGGTCCAATTAATTTCGCAGGTCTGTAAATGTGGAAATTCAATCTTCTCGAAAATTTTGATGATTTTCTGGATTCTCCTAACAACTTCTGCAGAATCGAAACAGCAAAATCAGCAACCTTTTCACCCAAATTCGATGAACTTGATGAAGAAACCAAGAACAATCTTTGAATTTCAGCCAAAAATTTTTCCAGAATAAACCAACAAATGTCCTGCAAACCTGCAAATCAGCAAACAAACAAAGAAAAATATCAAAACAGCCAATAAATTTCGAAATTTTTTTATCAAAACAGCCAAGAATTTCGAAATTTTTTATCAAACAAACAGAAAAATTTCGAAAATTTCAAAACCCTAATTTTCAAAAATTCGAAAACTCCCTGTTTCTGCAGAACACAATTCTGAACCGAGCCTTCAAGAGCCTAATGCTCTGATACCAATTGGAGGTCCCCTTTTCGTATGGATCTTCAACAGAATTGTCAATCTAATCAAGAGTACGGAATCCTCTTGATTAGAATATCACAGAAACAAGTAGAAGAACAGCAATCACTTTCAAACTGGGTTTCTATTGATTATCAATCAAACTGAATTACAATCAATCTAAACCCTAACACAATTTCGTCCAAGAACAAGCCTCTCACGAAATTGCTCTCTCACAAATACTGTTTTGGCTGATCAACCTAAACCCTAAAGCATAACCTTGTTTATATAACACAACGTTTGCTACTAGGGCTAAGGTTTCCTACATGGGCAAGGCCCATTTCGTCCACCCTTGTCCCAACTGGGTTTTGTTTAGCCCAAACTCTATAACCAAACTATTACAAAGCTAAACCCGCTAACTGTTTATCATTTAACTAATTACAAGATATCTAAAGACCAAATCTAAGCTGTTGTCACAAACATGCACCAACAAGATGGTCCTTGGTAGCTCATACTGTAAACTAACAAATAGTCAAATAACACATAACAAGAAATGCATTTATGGACGTATTTTCGTAATTTATTTCCTAACAATTTGAATTTTGATGTCAGCAGAACACTTATGTGGCTGAATCAGTGGCTTAGCTCTGATACCACCTTCTGTCGCAACCCCCGATCCCTATTTTCTCGGGAACGGGCGACTGCGAGCCAGTTTCGGTGGTATCTGGTATTGTCTAATTTGGCAGCGGAATTTTCATCAGGACCGTAGTTAGGAAATATTTGATCAGAGTAAAATACCACATTTTCATAATATTAAACACATGGGATAAAACCCAAGTTTGCAGTACACACATTTTCATAGGAATAAATCCCATTTTTAATTAATAAAAACATCTATTTTAATTTAGGTAACTTTATTGCCACTTTTCCAAGCCTTCAGTGCTGTTCAGCTGGCTTCTATTTGTCTTTCACATTTTGTTACCTGAAACGCGTTTAAAAACATTTTTTCAGTGGGAAATACGGGTGAGTGAATCCCAGTTTAATCAAGACTAAATAAAAACCATTGTACAGTATTGAGGTCGGTCTCGCAATTACATTTGTTTCCAAGTCATACTAATTACCACCCACGGTACTGTCAACCCGACTTGTGGAAAGTTACTCCTCGCAAGGCAGTAACTAATTTTGTATACAAAACCCCAACATACCGACGATAATTGTATCCTTACAAATACTCAAAAACTGCTTAATATATAATTAATCGTGTGAGGTCTTGTAAAAACAGTTTGCAAAAAGGAGATTACTCACATTGCTGTCTTAGATTTTCTGTAAGGGTTCCCTGGGAATTATCTATAAATTACACAAATGCACACGTGTTAGTATAATAACTCATTTTAACATTAGTAATACCCTCCCCGAGACGGCATTCCAACGACTACGCCGGGCAGAACCACGACAGTCGTTACGGAACCCTAGATCAATCGGGCAGCGTATCTAATACGTATCCAGGGTTTATGATACTTACAACGGAGCAGAACTTCGTTATTTAGGGGGGGGGGTATTATACCCGAGTATAATGCCTACACTTCAGTTTTCAGATTGAGAAAAGAAATTTGAACGAATTCGACTGAAGCCCCGATGCCTTCTTATATAGGGGCTGAGTTTGGGTTTCTCGCGGCCCGCGTAAATGTAGGCGAAGGCCTACGCGGCCCGCGTCAACGCTGGTCAACAGCGTAGGTGATCCGGATCACTTAGTAGGTTCGACATGTGTTGGGCCACATGGCGGCCCAGGGTTCAGCCACATTTCACCTTCTCGCGGCCCGCGTAAGGGTTAAGGGGTGCCTTACCCGGCCCGCCTAAACCCCAAAAGTCAGATTTTTAATTATTTTTAATAATATTTAAGGTATTCGGGGTTCGTTTTCGCGTATGAGGTGTATTTTAGGACATATTGGGATATTTTAAAATATATTAGGGTGCCGAAAAATTTATGAGCGTATCGGCTTTGTTTAGGGTTGTTATAATACACAATAAATCAATTAATAAAAAATAATTATTTGTAATCAACAAAAGAATTATTTATTTCTTATTGTTAATACTATATATTTTTTTTTGAAGGGTGACTTTCTATTTACAGGACCTTAGTGGTCACCGGGTTCTTGTCAAAGACAATCCCCCGTCAGCCCCGCCCTCCGGACGCGATGTTCTATCGGGCCCCGGCCGTCTCGTAAGCTGAACTTTACCCGGAAACCATACTGCCCTCACACGAGAGACTCGCTGGGGTAACAGATGGGTAAAATCGGGTTGCCCTCAGGATCGAACCATGCCTCGGTAGGAACGAACCATCATTGGGACGGTCCCAACCCTTTCGCCACAAGTAGGAGTCGAACCGGCGCCTCATGAAGAGGACACCGGCCCAACTACCAACTGGGCTAGGGGAATACTATATATGAAAACGTTTTTTATATATATTTTCTTATTTAGTATCAATAATAAAAAAATCAATTATACATATACAAGTAGTATCTACTTATTTTTTTATTAGTTTTTTATTAATCAATAGTAGTATTTACTTAATACTTGTTTTTTTATTATTATTATTGTATCAAGAGATGTGGTTTTTGAACCGCATCTTTTGGCTCTTGATTTTTTTTTAAAACACTCATAAGATGCGGTTACATAAGAACCGCATCTTTTGGCTAATGTTTTTTTCAAAACATACATAAGATGCGGTTTAGAGAGGGGAACCACATCTTTTGAAAACCCCCATAGACTCTTTTGATTATTTTTCTACTAGTGAGATTGAATGCATCAAACGTATGAGACATATGTATGAAAAGTTCAAGTGAATGAGCCATTTGTTTGAAGCTCCCAAACATTTGGGTCATGGCTTCTATATATAGAGGTGACATTCGTTTGAACTAGATAAGTTTCATTTGAGAGGAGATATCACACTTATTCTCCTAGAGCTTAAATGATGTAAACTCTTTCGATATCAATACAATCTATGTCGATTCATTCCTATCACATTTATCTATACTGTATTGAGTTCTATCTATCGAAACTTCCGTCTTGAACGTGTTTAAACGCTAATCGTTAGTTTTCACGGTCCATTTCACGTAATTTATTTGTATCAAAGCTACCGTACCAATCTAATTGATCTAATAGTTTATTAGACTGCCTACGCTCTTGACTAGTGTGCGGATTGTCAAGTTTTTCATGTTTTAGACGTTAAAGTGAGTGCAATCTGTGTTTTTTTGTCAAAATCGAGGGTTAAATCACAGATAAAAAGTCAAACTGAAGCTTAGGATTTGTTCAGTTTTGATTTTCGCACCTATTGGAAGTTGTTTCATCATCTAATTCGAAGAATTGATGATTGTGGATCGAAAATTGTGTTACATCATTTTCAAACGTATTAGAGAGTTGCAACAACTGCTAGCCAAATGCATAAACCATGCTCTTGAAAATTCAGACACATGAGCCATTGTAGGTCCGTTAATAGTCTTAGATGTTGACATGATTGAATATCCAACCAAGAGTGTGGAATCCTCCTGATTAGATTATGACAGAAAACGTGTAGAAGCAGATAATACAAATTCCAAACAAACCGATCTTCATTAATTATCGAACTAGATGTTTACAATTAATCAAGATCACCAAAAACACTTCACAATTCATCTCTTTCTCTCCTACGATTTCTCTCTCGCTAAACTCTCTGTAAATTGTATTCTGAAGTGCTAACATAAACCCTAATGCAAATCTTTATTTACATAACACAAGGCATGCAATCTGGGCTAGAGTTACACATGGGCTGCAAATTTGATCAAGCCCAATTCGCCAAACACTCCACCTATATGGTTTTAGTAGCCTAAAACTCTGCTACTTAATTATACAAAGCTAAACTGTTGGAACTTATGAGATCGTTCATACTTGTACTGGATTAGTTTTATTATAGTTTGTAGCTTGTTTTAAAGTCTAGGGGCCTATTTTGTAATTAGATGAAAGTACCAAACCTGACTTGGTGTAGTTAAGATTCCAGCATAATTATAATTATGCTGGCAAGTCAGGATATATAAATACCCTTGTAATGTTGCCCTAGCTAAGCTTTTGGCTCTTTTGGTGAATAGAAGTGTTGTTTATATTCAAACTTTGATATTGTGCTCTAATCAGATTTCCAAGGTGCTTTATTGATTTACATTCTTGTTTGGATTCAATACAACACTTGTTGTATTCATCATTCCATTAGCTTCATCTTCATTCTTGATTCTTCTTAGCTTTTTCATAGTACAAACACTTAATCAATAGGTGTTTTGGACTAAAACAATCAACCACTGTGATCCGGATTGATATTGGGATCTACAATTTGGTATCAGAGCCTTAGTGCTCTTGGTTGTTGTGTTTTTGTTAAGATTTTTCAAAGTTTTGAAGGTTTTTCAAAGTTTCAAGGTTTTTCAAATTTTTGGACTTAAAATGGATTGATTTGGTGTGTTTAATCGATAGGTTGTTGTTAATCTGTGATTAGGGAGTCATTTTGGACATTTTGATGCATAGAAACATGGTTTTTGAGTCGTTTTTGGGTGATTAGAGGGTTTTAGTTCATGTTAAACCCTCTGGTTGGCGAAGATAATCTTGAATATAGCGAAATTATTTTGAAGATAGCGAAATCATTTTTGAATACAGCGAACTTAAGCTTGAATATAGCGAAATCATTTTGAACATCGCTTAATCGTCAGTTTCGCCGACTAAAACTCGAGCGAAGTTGTCGATCTCTGGCGAAATAGTGCCAGTTATCCCTATAGCGAAATTATCGAAGGTGACTTCTAGAACCGTGATAAAGAACCACAGCGTTTTTATCACAGTGTCCGGAGAAATAAGCCAAACTAACGTGTGTGTTTATTGTATCAGCGGAATTAGCTTCTTCGCTCGTCCAGGATTTCTCCGCGTACCGGCGAAGACAATTGACCAGCGAAGATCATCGGCGAAGTTCGTTCTGTTCCTCTAATTTCAGTCAGATCTCCGGCGAAATTACCTATTTCACCGGCGAAATTGTTCACCACCAGTTAATCAGCGAATTAACCTTCTGATCAGCTTTCCTAACTTCAAAAACAAGTCAAAATGTCGGTGAATCAACTAAGTCCAATCGCTCAAGCTGAACTCAAGACCGGAACCACCACAAGACCACCAAAGTTGAAAGGAGCAGAAGATTTCGGTACTTGGAAGAATCGAATCAAGTCATTCTTCGAATTCACTGACTACAATTTATGGCTTTCTGTCATCGCTGGAACCCACGTTCCAACGGTGGTTCGAGGAGATGTGATAGTCAATAACAACGACCCCACAACCTTCACCGATGAAGACAAAGCTCTAATCCAACGCGACCGTCGTGCACATGCTGCCTTAACCATGGCTTTGTCAACTGACGACTGTAACATGTTTGAAGAATACATAACTGCTAATGAACTATGGCACGCTTTGATCGAACACTACGAGGGAAATGAAGAGCTAATTGAGAGCAAAAGAGACATGGTGCAGAAGCAATACGACATGTTTGGTGGAATTCGTGGTGAAAGTCTTTCCGATCATATCAGTCGCTTTCTGAATATGATGACCAAGATGAAGAAGGCAGGAAATCCTGTCACAAATATTGCTGCCATAAAGAAGCTTCTGGATTCGCTTCCAAAGGAATGGAGCCTTCAATGCATGATGATAAAAAGGGATTTCCTCAACAACCCAAATCCTGTCACTTTGTCCGATTTAATCAACACTCTGAAGGCATTTGAAATGGACGTCAACAAACGCGAAATGAATACAACAAGTTACTCCCCAAAGGCAGCTCAGACTTCTACTGGACTGAAGAACGTGGCATTTCTAGCTTCAGGAGGCACCAGTAAACAAGCCTCCGAGGTGTCCTACTTTAACGTTTCCGCAAGCGCGACAAAGGCTCCACAATCTAGTGATAAGGCTGCTGTGGTTGGTGATACTCAAGCTTTGAAAGTGTCAACTGAACATGTGGCACTTTTTAACATGTTTTTGAGTAGTTATGAAGCTTTAATGTTGGGAGAACTCAAGAAGGAGATGCTCACTGCTGAAGACATGTATCAGGTTGATCCAGATGACATGGAGGAGATGGATTTAAAGTGGCAGATGACTATGATCACTTTAAGGTTGAAGAAGTTTCAGGATAAGACCGGGAAGCGTGTGTGTCTTGGAAAAGCTGGTTTTGACAAATCTAAGCTAAGATGTTACAACTGCAAGAATCTTGGTCACTTCAAGCGTGATTGCCCCTTGTTGAAGGAAGGAAACATTGAAGCCACTTGTTAGTGCATTACGTCTATTGACTTCGTCTTGTATCATGTATTAGAATAGGATAGAATAGGATATCCAGTGCACGAGGTTCGAGATACAATGTTTAGGAGTTAGAGAAGTGATTTCGCTCATATGGACACTGTCCATAAAAGCGAAATCATAAGATGGTGATTTCGCTCATATGGCAGGTCATAAAAGCGAAACCACTACTCCTATATATAGTGCACTTGTTGTTTCATTTGGCACGGATCCAGAACTTGTAACGAAGTGCTGCCAAAGTCAGTCCAGGTTGTAATCATTGTTATTATCAATAAAAGTGACAGATCTTAAAGTATCAAGCTGTTTTCGCGTCTAGTTCTCTGATTCCGCCTTTGAACCAGACATAAAGCTCTTCTGATCGACTCAATCGGGTCAAACAACGATCCTACAAGTGGTATCAGAGCTCAGGAAGAAGAGTTTAGCTTGATTTCATTCTCATTCTGACTTCTACACCTTCTTTCATCTGTTCAGGAAGTTTTATCGGTCAAAACCGGATCAAAATTTCACAGTGTGTGTAAAATTGGACATAGATAAACCCTTGAAAGTTTCACATTCAAATTCGGACTAAAAATGACCAAAATTGGACTTCGAGTAGGTTTCGCTTTTACGGACAATGTGTAATTTCGCTTATGTGTCAACCTAGTTTTGCTTATTTGAGCTGGTTTCGCTTTTGTGACACAATTCATTGAGGTTTCGCTCCAAAGACAAGTGATTTCGCTCATAGATCATATCAGATTTCGCTTTTATGGACTAGATAGTTGTAATTTCACTCATTAGGTCATAGTTGTTGGTGATTTCGCTCTTAAGTCACTAAGGGGGTTTCGCTCCAATAGACCAAAACCTGATTTCGCTCAAAGGGACTACCAAAGTCTGATTTCGCTCAAAGTGTCAAAGATTGTTTTCGCTCATAGTGCATTCCTTGATTTCGCTCATAAGGGGATACTTGGTTATAATCTGATTTCGCCCGAGTGTCATATTTGGCTCGAAAGTGAACTTTTTCATGTCGGGATCATTTCACGTCGATCGAGTGTCAGTCTGTAACAATTTATTTGATATTGATTGTACTGATTGTGTTTGTTTGATTGTCTGTTCAGGTTTACATCATGGCTGAGGAATTCTACAACACGTTTTTCAACACGTTCACAACCGAATCGTCTGAGCTTACAAATGTTACACCAAAAACCATCACGAAGGCGATCAACGAAAACATCAAACATGATAACTTTTACGGAATTCACTCAAAACCACCAACTCTTGATAGCATTGAGGATTACACATGGTGGAAAGAAAGGTTCATCAGCTGGGCGAAAGCGTATGCTCATGAAAGCTGGTTCTGCATGGAGTATGGATATGAAAGACCAAAAGATGATAAAGGCGAATATCTTTCATTCAAGAAGTTTTCCAGAGAAGATAAATCTGAATTCGGAGCTGAACAGAGAATGATAGCATTGATCCAGTCGGCAATCAGAAATGATATTTTTGCATTACTAAAACATGACGGGTCATCTAAATCTGTTTGGAAAGCTTTACGAGTTAAAGCTGAGGGGGGTAAACAGATTAAAAAGAACAAAATCGCTTTATTAAAGAAAGAATTTGATCTGTTTGATTGTATTAAAGGAGAGACAGTGAGGCAAATGATTGAGAGGTTTTGCCATTTAAAACTTGAACTTGAGAGATTTGAGATAGTAAAACCAAGAGAGGAACTGATAGACAAAGTAATTGAAGCGTTACCACGAGCAGATCAGTGGCAAACGTTTGTTTTTATTCTGAAAAATGATGTTTTGTTTGATACAATTTCTCTTGATGCATTGTTTGAAAAGATAGAGAGTCATGACCTGGAGCTACAAAAGCAAAATAAGATGACTGATTCTTCAAACCAACAGAATATTGGCTTGTACTACAAAAGGAGTGTACCTTTGGAGAAAAGTGTTGGTTCACCAAAGACAGCATTCATTGGTGAGAAAACAAAAGAACCCGAGAAAAGCTCATCAAGTTACAATCCGGGTTATCATTCATCAGCTTCAAAAGCTAGTTCTGAAGATGCAGAGGAGATTCTGTGCAACATAGCTCTTAAACTGAAGAATTCTCTAGCAATGAGCATCAATGGAGCAAAGCAGCAAATGAGTTTTCTTGCATCTGTTCTGGAGTCATATGAAGGTCTAGTAGCTGGCAAAATTGGAAACTCTGAATTGACCAAAGAAGACTACGACCAGATTGATCCGGAAGAGATGGAGCTCATTGACATCCGTTGGTCTTTAGCCAGTTGTATTCGCAGAGCTCAGAGGTATATGGAGATTACCGGGAAACAATCTCTTGGAGGTGCGTCAACAAAGCTTGGATTCGACAAATCCAAAGTGACCTGCTTCAAATGCAAGGAAAAGGGTCATTTCAAAAGAGAATGCAGAAACTCTGAAGTTGCTGAAGGAAATGAACGTCCTTTCAACGATGACTATTATCGAAAGGCGATTTACCATCGAAGCAGAGAAGAGCCAAAGTTGATTGAAGATGAACCGAAAGAGAAATCAAGAGCTTATGCTGTTATTTATGAGGATGAAGGTTATGATTGGTCTGATGTTTGTCCAGAAGAAGATCGTTTAGAGAATGTTCGTAAAACAGCTCATGGGAGAGCTATGACAGGAGAAAGAAAGTTTGTTTTTGTTGCTGAGATTCAAGATGAAAACAAAGACAAAACACTGCTGAAATCCGTGAAGAAAAAGTTGAGATCAAAGAGAAAACTCGAGAAGAAATCTTAAGTGAGAAAACATACAGAGAAAGAAACATCGTTCTGAACAGAATGGATGATATGCAGGAAGAATATAAGATTGCTGTCAGTAGCAAAAGATGGGATAAAAAGAGAGAATGTTACTATAACAGAGAAGGAGAACCAGTTGTTCCAAAGAAAGACATAATCTTTGAAGATGTTCTTCTCATAATTCCTTCAAGAGCTGAATATTATAGGAATGTGTTGAAAGATGATAGATATGCAAAAAGGCATGAAAAAGAGATCAGATATGCCATGTTATCGTGTCTGAGAAAAAGGGATGAGGAGAGGATGAAGAAGAATGTTGAAGAAATGGTGAACAATCTGAAGAAAGTTGCTGAAGAGATTAAAGCAGAAGCTGTTGAAGTTGAGGTTGTGAAGAAAATCAAAAGTGAAGAAGTTGTTGTAAATGAAGAGGTTGAGAGAGCTGTTACTGAAGAACAGCAAATTGGAGAAGATGTGAAGAAAGAAGAAGATGAAGAAAAGAATGAGAATTTGGTAGCTAGTAATGTTGGTGATGAAGTCGACATTGAAGGAAAACAAGATGATGCTGAGTTGAAGCAGACAAAAGCTGCTGAAAACACCGAAGTGCCAATCACTGAGGTAAATTCTGATTCTGAAAACTTGAAACTGATTGATCAGTGCAAGAAATGCATGGAACCGTGCAGAGCTTGTACTGAAAAAGATGAGCAATTTAGAACAAGAGATTTTGAGTTCACAAAAATTGAAAAGATTTTCAAAGAAAAATGCAAAGAAATGCTAGAAAAAAGAAAAAGTTTTTATAGAAAATGATGAAAAACTTTCAGAAAAATGTAACAAATTAGAAAAGGAAAATGAAGTTTTGAAGGAAAATGTTTTGAAAATGAAAAATGAATGTGAGCAAAAAGAAATTGCTTGTCAAGAAATGAAAAAGGAATATGACTCAATGAAATTATCATATCATATTACAAAAGAGTCATATGAAAAAGTGAAAGACGAAATGAAATATGCTCAATCAAGAATGAATTATCTATCTGAAACAACCAAAGGGCTTAAACGAATGTATGCTATAAAACAAGATGTTGTTAATTCCTATATTGAAGATGTTGCTAAGTTAAAGCGACAGATTGCTGATTTAGAACAGGATAACAACAAGTTAAAGAGTTACCACGTGTCGTCATATGTGCTTGAACGGATTTTCAATATAAAACCGGGTGATGGTGAGTCTGAGCAGAACAAGAAAGGCATTGGCTCAGAGTTTCATCAAGTTCCACCACCGGGAAAATTTGCATTTTATGATGAGGAAAAGGTCGAAAAAGCTTTCAACATGGTAGACCAAATGCCAGACAACATTGACATAACCTATTCCAAATCTGATGATTCTCATGATTCAGAGGTGGTAGGTAAAGTCGTTGAAAGTGTGTTGAAAGAAGAGTCAGTTGATACAGGTAAATCTGAATCACAGGATGAAGATGAAGGAAATCTTCATGATGGATATCTGAAAAACATAAAATCAGAGAAAAAATTGAATGATGATTCAAAAGGATTGGTTTATACCATGATTGGATCAGACAAATTGTTCTTAGATGTTGTATTCCCGATTCAGAATGTGATTTCAGAAAAGGTTGACAAAGTTTTCAAAATGATTGAGATTGAGAAGTCTGAGATTTCAAAGTTTGCTGGTAAGAGTCATAGAGGTTCATATAACAAACCTGGTTACAAGAAGAAAAACATGAAGGCTGGGTTGGGTTATAAGAAGAAACAGAATCGAAACAAAAAATGAAACGCCAAATTATCAGGCAAAAATGAGTTTTGTTCAAGGAAATAGTTTAGCAGAAGAAAAAGAACACAAAATGAAATAGTCTAATGATGAGTTTTTTGCTAAAAAGCAACAACCACAGGTCAAAGATGTGTCCATGAGAACATGTTTCAAATGTGATCAAAAAGGACATCTTGCACGCAAGTGTCCTAATCTAAAATCTGTGGATGTTGACAAAAAGAAGATTGATGCTGAGAAACAAAAATCTGAGAATGTGAGACAAAGGTCAACCAGATTTGATTCAAAACAAACTTGGAGGTACAACACAAACAAGTTTGTTTCGAACCAAACTTGGAAGTCAAACCCATATAGGTTTGATTCTAGACAGACCTGGAATTCTCACACACCCAGAGTCAGAACAACTCAAAGTTGGAAAACAACTATTGATATGACAAAACCTCAAGAGTTTTGGAAACCAAAAGTTGTTGATCAAAAACAAAATGTTCAAAAAGATTCACATTTTTACAAAAGAGGTACTCTGAAGGGTCAAACATGGAGTGTTAAGAAACAAGTGTCTTCTGCAAAAGATGAAAAAGTTGAAGTAAAAGTTGAAAAGGTTTTTGTGAAAGATGACCAAGAGTTTCCAGCATTGAATGAAAATTATTGTGTTGAAATGCCTAAGGTTCAACAGACCTGGGCTAAATTGTTCAAGTAATTTAGTTAGTTGAATGTGCAGGTGCTCAAGAATACCAAAGATTGTGAGATTGGAAGTTGGAGCAGCCTGGCACATGGAGAGGAAGAAGAGGCTGCTTCTGGACCCTGGTTTGGTTGAACAGGGAATTTATATGTTTTTCTGTACATAAATAAACAATATTTTCAAAAATCCTAAAAATTGAAAAATTTGAAAAAAAACCAAAAATATGTTTGTTTTTAATTTTTGTCAAATATTCAAAAATACAAAAATATATGTTGATTGAATACGCCGAAACCCTCACGGCTGAACAAACATGATTACTTTCACCAGATTGAAAAACGGTTTTCAAACTGTAAAAATCAATGTGTTGTAAATCATGGGGGTACTTTACGTTAGTTTTTCTGCTAACTGTGCTATATAGTATGTTATATTTTCTGTAATTCGGTACACGATAAGCAGAAAATGGATGGCGAGACAAAGCTATCAGTTTTGGTTGTCAAATTTTCTTTAAATGGTTTTGCATTTTAGGGGGAGTAATGTTGTTAGAAAATACAAAAACATTTGAAAATTTGAAAAAGTCAAAAACATGATAAAATTCAAAAATTGAGTTTTTGTGTAAAAAGAGGAAATGATAGTACATCAGTAGACAGTTACAGTACGCTAAAGAATTGGAAAGTTAAAATGTGTTAAACGATCTCTCTGTGGATGTGTCGGTAGATTTTTGCACATTTAGTAAACTTTTTCGGGATATAAACCTAAACAAGTTTGAATCTTACTTATTTCGTGGGGAACACTACTTGGATATATAGGTAACCCCTGAAATCTCGTTTGAAAGGTCCCTCTTTCTGAGATACTAGGTCTTTATGCTTAGTGATATCTGGGGTATTATCTCGGGACTTCTGATTTTGCGGAAGCAATGGCCTAGTCCCTGGAGAATACTTTCTGCATTGCTTGAAATATAGCGCCGCCCTTAGTAAATTGATGAAACAATAAAATTGATAGTCATTGCTGTTGTAATACAAAAGATCCTCTAAAGGGGACACACCAAAAGTCGAGCCGTCATCTCTCTGCTGAACGGAAGTTCTGACCTGAGCTCTCACGGTTTCGTACTATAATTTATTCCCCTTACAGATATCATCTAGGTATACTCACCTGTAAGACTGAATATTGGGATCTGGATACGAGAGTATATTCAAGAGGTGGAACACATGAATGAGTTTAAGTTCTTAATACACCTAATTCGTATCCTAAATCAGTTGAACTTTGTATGAAAATTTAAGTGGACAAGTATATCGACAATCTAAGTGAATTGTTTAATTCTTAATGTGTAACTAAGCTCAACGGTACTTGTGACTTGTCAAAAACTGATATGATCCTCTGATGCATACTCAAACAAAAATAGTGTATGTAAATATGTTTGTACATATTTCTTTACTACTTTATATTTTCAGAAAATACAAAAAGATTTTGATTTCTGCTTTATTTTCGACAACTGATATCTGAAATGCTGAGTTTCAAAATCTAAGTAAGCTGATTGTGTTTCTGAAAATAAAACAAGTTCATTAATTTGAAACTTGAATTAAAATAAAAAATTTCAAAAACAGTTTGTGATATCTCCAAGGTCATTAATTTGGACTTGGATGATAAACTGTGAGGGAGTTGGATTCTTTAATACTGCCAAATCCATAAAGTGTGTTGATAGGGGGAGTGGATTAGAGAAGTTGATAAATAATATGAAAACATTGTATTTATGAATGTTTGAGTGGTTGCAGATAGTCCAGACTACAATCCCGAGAGCAGAGTTTAAGGGGGAGTCTGAAGACAAGCTTGAAGCAAAGAGGAGCTTGTAGATGGAAAGCTAGGTGTCGATCCCAAAACACGGAAGCTTGATGAAAGGGGGAGCCTGAAGCTGATAGGAGAAGAGAAAGATTGTTGGATGCTTACAATGTTACAACTTGAAAGAGAAGGTAGAATGATCAAGACTGAAGATGTGTCATTATTGAAGATGTGACTGAAGACTTCGTCAATATTCGAGGGGGAGTCTGTTAGTGCATTACGTCTATTGACTTCGTCTTGTATCATGTATTAGAATAGGATAGAATAGGATATCTAGTGCACAAGGTTCGAGATACAAAGTTTAGGAGTTAGAGAAGTGATTTCGCTCATATGGACACTGTCCATAAAAGCGAAATCATAAGATGGTGATTTCGCTCATATGGCAGGTCATAAAAGGGAAACCACTACTCCTATATATAGTGCACTTGTTGTTTCATTTGGCATGGATCCAGAACTTGTAAGGAAGTGCTGCCAAAGTCAGTCCAGGTTGTAATCATTGTTATTATCAATAAAAGTGACAGATCTTAAAGTATCAAGCTGTTTTCGCGTCTAGTTCTCTGATTCCGCCTTTGAACCAGACATAAAGCTCTTCTGATCGACTCAATCAGGTCAAACAACGATCCTACACCACTCCTGCTGTGAAACAAATCACTATCGAAGAAAACAAAACCAACGCGTCTCCCAACACACCAAAAGCTCTCGTTGTTGAAGATTATGATTGGGGTGAAGAAATTGCTGAAGCCAAGGAACAAGTCAACAAAGCGCTCATGGCAAAGATCTCAAGCGGGTCGTCATCAAAACAGTTTGAGAAACAGACTGCTAGAATCCCAAAGGGGGATAACATTGCTGACAAGGGTCTGAAAAGCATTCTTATCTCCCCGGAGCCTGAGAAAGGAAAGAATTCTGAAAAAGCTGAAAAACCCAAGGAGCATGTTCCTAAGGAGTCATCTGATGAGAAGAATGAAAAAGTCTCAGCAGCAGCAATGAAAACAGAATCCTCCAAAGAAAAAGCTGGCAAAGACTTGGTAAATAGTATTCCACATAACTTTAAAGTAAAGTTATGCACACCAGCATGCGTTGATGTCGTGGCACATTACAAATCTCTTAATCTAGAATTTGAGAGGCAAAAAGACAAAGCTTTAAAATTTAACAAAGAACTTAAACAGAATGAGGCCGCATATCAGAGAAAGTTGAATTCAACTTTAGCTGAAATGCAAACTCTAAAAGAATTTGTTTTTAGAAAAGATTTTATCATTAATGATCTTACAGATAGACTAGAAAAAGCTTTGAACGAAAAGAATAAATTGCAAATTATCATAGACAAATGGAATGTCAGTCAAAAGGCCTTTACTGACATCAAGAACTGCCAACAACCAACGTTTGTTAAAGATGGGATCGGGTATAAGGATAGGCAGGGAAATGAAAGAAAACTTTTCTTTCCACCACAAAGCAAAAACTATGTGCCTATGCCAACTCCTTATCCCGACAATGATTTCATAGATGAAAAGGCCTTTGTAGAACAAAATGATTCTTTCAAAAATGAAACAACCGCTAATATTCCTAAAAGTAATGCAGATCCAATTGTGTGTAAAGAAGATGTGTGCGATGAGGATGGAGACTGTGGCAGTTCAAAAATAGGAATAGGTTATTCAGGCGACAGTTATTCCATTGTTAACTGGTTCGCCTGGAACTATTCTAAGAAAGACAATATTCGGGATGAATGTAATAATTTAATTAGGACGGATGACTGTAATGACCGTATGCCTAAATTTAACTCTTTGGATGACTGTAAGGGCCATGTGACTACATTTGAGACCCGTGATCGTGAACATGCTATGCTTAAATGTCATGATTTAAATTCTGCATTTTGTGATGATAAAAATGTTTGAAATTTCCTGTATTTGTGCCAGAATTGAAAAAGAATAGCTTTGGAAAATTCCTCACCGAGGAAATTCCAGAATTTATTCCATCTCGAACAGGTATGACAAGAAAATGAAGAAAGTCGAGAGCTCAAGATACACTGCATCAAAAGACTCATCAAAAAGCTCAAGACACTCATCACATACATCATCTTCTAACACCAAAAAGCCCAGACGTAAACGATGTTTTCACTGTGGTCATTTAGGACATACAGCGAAACATTGTAAAAACAAGAATTTTTCTAAAACAGAATATGATTTTGTTAAAAATTTCACAGATCAGCTTGATTATCTTAAGAAATCTGTTAAAAATCTGGTTAATTCAACAGCATATTTTTGGAAGCCAAAAGAGGACATCGTGGGTCAAAACCACGATAGATCCAAAGTAAAGCAAATCTGGGTTCCCAAATCAAACTAATATGTGTATATTCTTGTATTTCAGAATAAACTCCAGAAATGGCTTCGAATGCTCATGGAATATATCTGGCATGTCGACAGCGGATGTTCAAGACACATGACAAGCTTAAAGAAACTTCTGACGAATTTTCGTTTTATTGATGGCGATTTCGTGTCATTCGCTGGAGACGAGAAGGGAGGGAAGATCGTTGGAACGGGAGATGTCGTGTCTGAAGCACTCACTTTGGAAAATGTCAACTATGTTCCAGAATTATGCTACAATCTTATGAGCGTATCACAAGTCTGTGATAAAGGAATATCGGTGCTTTTCAACAACATGGAATGCTTGTTTCTCAAGCCTGAATATGTGGTTCCTGCAGAGATGATCATGCTCACAGCTCCAAGACAAAACAACACATACGTGCTCAACATGAAAAACGCCGGACAAATGATAACTTGACTTGTTTAATCTCAAAGGCTTCAGAATCGGAGTCACTACTTTGGCACAGGCGATTGGGGCATGTAAATTTCAAAAATATGAACAAACTCTCTAAGTTAAACTTAGTAAGAGGTCTTCGATAAAAGAATTTCTTTTTTCTGAAAAATGTATAGCATGCGCCCAAGGAAAGCAACACAAGAAATCGCACAAGTCCAAAGCAGTGAACTTGATTACTGCTCCTCTTCAATTGATGCATATGGATCTTTTTGGTCCAATAAGTGTTAAGAGTCTTGCTAAAAGTTCTTACTGTTTGGTGATTACAGATGATTTCTCTCGAGTTTCATAGGTTTATTTTCTTGAAGCCAAGAGTGAGACAGCTGATATCCTTAAGTCATTCATTTCCTTGTTTGAAAACGTGACCAGATTGAAAGTGAAGTCGATCAGAAGTGACAATGGTTCTGAATTCAAGAATCAAAGCTTCATATCCTTTTGTGCTGAAAAGGGAATTCATCTTCAGTACAGCGCGGCTAGAACTCCTCAACAAAATGGCGTAGCTGAACGAAAGAACAGAACCTTGATCGAAACCGCAAGAACCATGCTGGTGGACTCAAAGCTTCCAATCATCTTTTGGGCAGAAGCGGTAAATACAGCATGCTACGTTCTGAACAGAGTTCTCATTGTAAAACCTCATGGAAAAACTGCATCCGAACTTCTCTTCAAAAGGAAGCCACTCATCGATTTCTTCAGACCGTTTGGATGTTCTTGCACTCTTCTAAATACTCAAGAGAATCTCATCAAATTCAAAGCAGTGGGTGACATTTGCTACTTTATGGGATATTCGTCCACACAGAAAGCCTATAGAGTCTACAACAAACGTACAAAGATGGTGATTGAATCATATTACGTGGACTTTCAAGAAGGAAATTACACTAATACTGGAAGTACTCCCGATTGGTTTTATGATGTGGGTGTGATTTTCAACACCTTCAAAATTCCAGAAGATGTTCCAGAAGCAGAACCTGCAGAAGCTGCTCAAGTTGAACCTCTGTTTGATTCTTCAGATATTGGTTTAACTCCTTTCACTACCCGTTTCTCTCCATTTTCTGTTGATCCACTTCTCTCTGTAGATGAAGTAAATGGTGACACTTCGCCTGAGAACACCCCTGAAAACGGTGCTTCTTCTTCACAGGCGAATGTGGATGAACCAACTCAAGAAGATGACCCTCCAATAATATACGTTGACGAACACTTCACCAACCTTCCGCAGCAAATTAAGTCTCACACAAATGCAGGATACAAGACAAATCGCAATCACCCTCTTGAGAATGTCATAGGTGCAGTAGAAGAAGGAGTACGTACACGTGGTCAGTCATCAAGCATCAACAAAGGGATCTATGCAGCTTTTCTATCACAGTCAGTGCCACGGGACATTGAAGAAGCCATTCAAGACTCCAGTTGGGTTCAGGCAATGCAGGAAGAATTATCTCAATTTCGCAAACTCAAAGTCTGGGAGTTAGTAGATTTACCTGAGGGAAAGTTTCTGATTGGTACAAAATGGGTCTTTCGTAACAAGATGGATGATCGTGGAGTAGTGATCAAGAACAAGGCCAGATTGGTGGTGCAAGGTTTTCGTCAGGAGGAAGGAATTGATTATGAAGAGGTTTTTGCTCCAGTTGCAAGATTGGAGGCAATCAGAATATTCCTGGCATATGCATCATACAGAAATTTCAAAGTCTTTCAGATGGACGTAAAGAGTGCTTTTCTATATGGGAAGGTAAAGGAAGAAGTCTACGTGTGTCAGCCTCCAGGTTTCGAAGATCCTCATTTTCTAGGTCGCTACTACAAGTTGGACAAAGCCCTCTATGGTCTTCACCAATCTCCACGTGCTTGGTATGAGACTTTGTCAACTTATCTTCTGAAGTGCGGGTACACCAGAGGAACGATCGACATGACTCTCTTCACCAAACGAATCAGAGAAGACGAAATGCTGGTTCAGATTTATCTGGACGATATCATCTTCGGGTCAACAAATGAGGAGTTATGTAAAGAATTCGAGACCGTGATGAAGGCAAAGTTCGAAATGAGCGTGATGGGAGAACTCACGTTCTTCTTAGGGCTAGAAGTGAAGCAAAAGGAGGACGACATTCTTATTCATCAGGCTAAGTACATTCGGGATATTCTCGTGAAGTACAACATGAACGACAGCAAAGTTGCAAGCACTCCATTTGCCTCTCTGACGGAGCTTACTCTAGATCCTCAAAGAAAACCAGTGAACAAGTCCTTTTATCGCTCAATGATAGGCTCTCTGATGTACTTAACTGCAAGCAGGCCTGACATCATGTGGGCAGTCTGTCTCTGTGCTCGTTTTCAGACTAATCCCAAAGAATCACATGAAACCGCTGTGAAGCGCATCTTCCGCTATCTTAAAGGAACTCTGAAACTAGGTCTATGGTATCCTAAAGAAAGTAATTTTGATCTTATTGCTTATTCTGACAGTGATCATGCAGGTTGTAAAGTAGATCGCAGGTCTGTATCAGGAGGATGTCAATTTTTGGGAAATCGTCTGATCTCTTGGCAAAGCAAGAAGCAGACAACGGTGTCCACCTCCACCGCTCAAGCCGAGTACACTGCGGCCTACAGTTGCTGTTCACAAGTCCTCTGGATACAAAATCAGTTGTTGGATTATGGAATCAACATCATGAAGACTCCTATATTCATCGACAATGAGGCATGTCTGGGAATTGGGAAGAATCACATCCACCACTCCAGAACAAAGCATATCGAAATTCGTATTCACGCAATTCGAGATGCCTACGAGAAAGGATACATTCAAGTGGTGCCAGTGGATACAACACAGCAACGGGCCGACATTTTCACGAAAGCCTTTGATAAAACTCGATTCAACCAGCTGGTAACCTGGTTGGAAATGGTCAAGTTCCTTGAGTGTAAGTGAATCTTGTTGTCCAAAATCGTTCGTAAATACTCTATCTTTTGTCCATATTAAAAAAAATCGTTTGTTAAAAGTAAAACAAGTATCGTAAAACGTTGCCCACCAAAAAGATTTTCTGAACTTTAAACTTTCATTTTCGGGCAATGGACTTTCGAAAATAAAGATTTTAGGGGGGGATATTCCAGAAAATCAAAAATTAGATGCTTGTGTCTGACTCCTGTCAGAAGAAATGATAGAAAATTGCTAACGCTTTGGTATTTCTTGAAAAACAGAAAACAAAAAGAAATTGGGGTACCAAGCAACTACGTGTCGGTAGATTCAGCAACACCAATGAGTAAACTGTTGTTAGGGAGCAAAACATAGAGTCTACACAAGGATTTTGGCTTTTCTCAGGCATTACGCATCATAGTGGGTAACACGTTGCGGCATATGGCTTAATGGTCTTAAATCTTGCGTTGATAGATTGCCAAAGTCTGAGATCTTGGGTCTTTATATTGGTTTTTCATTCGGGGATATCAAAGTTGTTCTTCTGCTGCATCCAGATACATGCTGACCTAGACGCTATGATATCTTTTCATAATAAGTGCCAAAAATGGCCAAAACCTTTCATAATAAGTGCCAAAAATGGCCAAAAACCTAAGATGGATTAGTTTGGTCTCTCTGCTGTACGAAAGTACTGACCTATTCACCAAACTATCTATCATCAAATCGTACCAAATCTGGTATCTGTCTCCGCCCTCGGTAGTTTTCGGGATCTCTGCTGTACGAAAGTACTGACCTGATCTCCACTCTATCATTGAAAAGAATGAATCCAATATACTCACCTGTTATGAGGAACCTTTGTGCATACCTTGATCGCGGGGGTATGTCCTGATGTGGGACTCACGGGCGTAATGATTCTATTCTCAATAGCTTGTGTGGGGCCATAGAAGTCTTGTCAATATTACCGAAAACATGATAATCGCGCTCTCCGAAGGCATGTTGAAAGAAGGATGCATGGATTTAAGCGGACAAACATACTGGCAGTTTTTCTTGTGCCTTGATTCGCTAATAATAATAATATATAAGAAATTGACAAGTGTGGGCAATATGATCTTCTGCAGGTAAGTCGATGAGCGTCAAAAGAATCAAGAAAATCAGCTTAAAATGGAACCTCCCAAGTTTGAAAAATGAAGTTCGGAGTCAAATTGGCCCAAATTTTCTCTAGTTTGTAAATATTTCGTAATTTATAGTGTTTTATACAAAATTGGGCACGTTTTTCGAGAAAGTTTGAAATTCACGAGCGAATTTAAAATTGATTTTGAAAAAGAGTTTGGATATCTATATTCACGGCGAAATTAAGAAGCCGGCGAAATTATTAATTTCGCGAGTCAGTTTTTTTTAAATATAAAAGGACAAAAGGACATAACCGACTCTGTTTTTCAAATATTTTAAACTTTCTTTTTCATCCTCTTCTCTAACAACCGGTTCTAAATCTAATTTGTTCAAGACTCCCTTTATTTAATCTTTTCGATCTCATTGTTCGGACTAGACAACATGTAACATAATCCATTACAATCATCGTTTACAGATCAATGTATGTGTGGGATTTTGTTGGATACTCTTAAGTTTGGTTTCTTCTTGAAGTTCATATCTTAGATCTTGAATCAGTAACCTCTAAGGTATGTTGTGAATGTTTAAAACCGGACTTGCTGACATTTCAAGATGCTTGATCATATCTAGATTAGTCTGTGATCATTGTTGAACAACACAAGAAATCAGTTAGGGTTTTTAGAGGGTTTATGAAGAAATTTTTGGGGCCAGCGAAATAAACGATGAATACAGCGATGACCATGGCGAAATTATCGTGAATCAAAGGATTTCAAAAGTCTCGAACGCGAGTTCGAGCAACCGGCGAAATAATTTATTTCGTCGGTAAGACGGCTTAGACGATTGTCTTCGCTGCTCGATCGTTTAGGGAACAAAGCCTACCTTCGCCGACAACATCAGCGAAATTAAATTCAAAACTCAAGTCTATGGCCAGCGAAATCACCCGTGATCAGTTATTGTCGCCGGCGAAATAGCTTGACCTCGGCAAGGATCATCAGCGAAGACACCATTTGGGTCTTACAGCGATTTTGTCATTTATTCTATTTTCTCATTTAAAATTTGATTTGTAAATATTTTCTAAAATCAAATTATCTTTTATTTAATATAATTTTTTTTAAATATCTTCGAAATCAAATATTTTCCAAATCTATATTTCATGTAAATATTTTTTTATATTAATATCTCATTGTAAATATTATATCTTTATGTCGTGAATTTCCTAACTTGGCTCGTTTGTTGTTTCAGAAGCAAGATGGTGAAAATCCTCGAGTGGGATAAGACATTGAAACACAATCAGAGTATCAATCTTGAGAAAGTACCACAGGATTTCCAAGATGCGGCAAGATGGATACAAACAAGCAGGATTGGGTACGCGGTTCAAACAGAAATTCCCATTTATCGCATCCACATTCAAGAGTTCTGGGAAAATGCGAAGCCTGAAACTATTAATAAAGCCAGAGGGATATCTTCAACAGTCCGCAACAAACGTATAATTGTAACTGAAGAAAGGATTCGAAAGGTTCTGAAGCTGGGAGATAATGCAAAGGATCCAATCTTTTTGAACAAGGATGACATTCTTGACGGGTTTCGTGGCATGGGTTATGTGGGAGATTTTCGTCAAAAGAAAAAGATCAAAAGAAACGGTCTAACAAGGGACTGGAGATTCATAGTACACGTAATTGCTATGTGCTTAGCTCATCGTAAAGGTGGATATGACGGCCTGAATCTGGAATGGTCGGCAGCAATGTTAAACTTGTGTTTGAATAAAAAATTCAACATCTCTGGTCTAATTTTCAATTACATGCTCGAGAATGTAAGTGGGCTGACTTGGGCAATGTATCCCAGATTCATCCAGATGCTGATCAACGATCAATATGAAAATCCACCGCATGATGGAAACCTCTACACCTTTCATGTTCCCACAAGTCGACAATTCACAGAGATCAAAACGAATGAATGGGTGATGTTACATGACTGGATGTATACTGCCGAGAGACTGCCGTTGGTCAAAGAAGTTTATAGAAAGTACAGAGAAGTAGTTCTAGCTAAACAACAAAGAATCGAGCAACAGGCTGCAGAAAAAGAAAAAGAACAATTGAAAGGAAAAAGAAAAGGAAAGCAGGCAGCAGACGATGAACCTCCAAAGAAGAAGAAATCCTCTGAAAAGCCAGAAAGACTTATGGGTGCAAGCTTCAGAGCTGCCGAATCAGAAGAACATCTTCAACACATTCAAGACATGCAACAAATTCATGAAATGCAAGAAAAGGAAAAGAGAGAAAAGAGACTTAAAAGACAAGAAATGTCAGAATCTGAACGACCAGAGGTAGTAACAGAAGAAGTGCAAACACTAGATGATTTTGTTGATGCATTACTAGTCGATCCAGAAGAAACCTCTGCAAGCAAGTCAACTCTCCAAAAGAAGAAGTCAACAGATTAAGGATCTTCCAGATTTCCTCAAGTAAAACCAACGAGGATCTCAAAGCCTCCTGTACCTCCTCAAAGGGTTCGTCCGTTTCAAGATTTATATGATAAGCTTGTCAAAGAAACTGGTCCAACTTCAGCTAAAGAAATCTGCCTTCTCAAAAATCAAGTGAATGACACGAACATCTTAAGAGAAAAGTTAAAGGATCAACGGAAGAAAAACAAAGAAATGAATGCTTATGTAGCCAAACAATCAAAGTTCATAAGATTCCAACAGCACGGGATTGAAAAATTATACAGAATGATGAAAAGTATATGTGCCAAGATAGAGATAGAGCCTATGTTCTCCTTCGCGGAGGTCTTCGACTTCGAGGCATTCATGGAAGAAGAAACAAACAGAAAAGCAAAAGAAGCCGAAGCGAAGAAAAGGCGTTTGGAGCCGGCAGAAAAAGTAACTGAAGGAGACGAGAGCGATGAAGAAGAGATGGATAGGGATGAAATGCCTGCTAAATTTCTTGAGTGGGGATTAGAAGAGGAAGTTGTGTATGAACGAGAAGATGGAAAGACTTTCTCCCCTCAGCATCCCGAATGGTTTAAGAAGAAAAGAGAAAAACTTCCTGATTTTTATCAGGTAGTAACGGTTGAAAAGACAGAAGCCACTGATAAAATTATCAGTTAGATGTATAGCAATCTCAGGGGAATGTTTGTGGTCAAAAGAAGAGGTGGTGTAATTCAGTACTTCCGAACAGGGTTTGATCTCTTTTCACTTCCAAGGTGGGATCTACGTGAGCTCGGCCGACTGGATATGCTAAATCCAGAAGATAGAAGCGTTGGTGGGGATTTTAAGCGCTTAATTGCTAAAGAATGCAACAAAGGTTTCCCAAATCACAAGCCGCAGCGTCCCAGACGGAGAGTGTCCAAAACAACAAAAGATCCTATAACTGGAAAAGGCAAGGTGACGTGGGTTATTAACCCTGCTAAAGTTGTCACAAGAATTAAGCTTCCAGAAGAAGTTCCAGTATGTTTAAACAAGTTCAAAAAGTGGTTCTATGATAGCCACACTGGTGAGGCGGTGATTCGATCAACCGAAAATGAAGATATTCGAATCTTGGATCCAATGGATGTGTTTATGTTTGGACTCTCTGACCTAACAGTGCTGAATGCGAGTCATATAAATGTGGGAGCTGGAAACGCTAATCTGGAAGAGGCCATGTTATTTCAAAGAGCAGTGGAGAGAGCTTGGAAGATAAAAAGAGAGATGCTCAATATCGTTGATAAAATCGAGAAAAGGAAGGAAGCTGTTGAAAAGAAGGAAGAAAGAAAGAAGAAAAAGCACGAAAGAAAGAAAGAAAAGTCTTCCTCATCAACAAAAGAGCCCACCACCACAACTTCTCAAGCAACATCATCACCTTCGGCCTCATCCACATATGAGGCCATTATGGAGGATCCACCAACAACAAGTGAAGCTGTTATAATACAAGAAACTCCCGCCACAACAATCGAAATTCAAGCAACACCAGAAGTAGCAGGGCATGAAGAAGTCCCTCCAGAGCCTGAAACGAAAGCTGCAGACAATCCAGTGGAAACTACAGAAGAATGAAAAACAAGTATGCAACGATCTAGGGGGGATATTGTTGGAACTTATGAGATCGTTCATACTTGTACTGGATTAGTTTTATTATAGTTTGTAGCTTGTTTTAAAGTCTAGGGGCATATTTTGTAATTAGATGAAAGTAGCAAACCTGACTTGGTGTAGTTAAGATTCCAGCATAATTATAATTATGCTGGCAAGTCAGGATCTATAAATACCCTTGTAATGTTGCCCTAGCCAAGCTTTTGGCTCTTTTGGTGAATAGAAGTGTTGTTTACATTCAATCTTTGATATTGTGCTCTAATCAGATTTCCAAGGTGCTTTATTGATTTACATTCTTGTTTGGATTCAATACAACACTTGTTGTATTCATCATTCCATTAGCTTCATCTTCATTCTTGATTCTTCTTAACTTTTTCATAGTACAAACACTTAATAAATAGGTGTTTTGGACTAAAACAATCAACCACTGTGATCCGGATTAATATTGGGATCTACATAAACCTACTAAACGTTCATCATTTCACTAATTACAAGATATACAAGACCTAATTATATGAAGCTGTTGACATAATATGCACCAATAGACTCCCCCTTGACAATAGCTTCATAGGGCAACTTTGTCTTCAATCATCTTGTAGTCTTCTTGCAGTGTTTGGTCTTTGGTAGCTTCAGGTTCAATAGCTTTTGTCAGCAACAAACTCCCCTAAGCTGATGCATCCAATCACCAAATCTTCAAAAACATTAGCACTTGAATAGATTCTAGTTCAGCATATGCATAGCAATCTTCAAACTCTCTGTGCAGTGTAGAAATGAGGATTCTACCATGCATCCAATCAGACTCCTTTTCACTTAACTTCACAGCAACTCTGATTCTCTTTACATTACTCCACTTTGCTTCACAAGAACAAAACTGCAACTATTTGTATACAAAAACAAACATCTCGAAAAATCCATTAAACTTTTTCCATAAATGTAAATAAACCATTATTTTCTCTACAGATGTCAAAAAGTATTACAAATGTGCCAATTTTAAACAAAAATCCATTTGATTTAAGTTCATTCGAAAAATGTATTCTATGTCCATTTGACTTTTAAGTCCATCCAACACATTAGAACCTGCAAGTTTAAAAAGTTAAGACTCAATGATGTAACATCGTCTCCCCCTTAAAGTAACAGTTCCTCCACGAATAACCATTCTTCGTACATTAAGAATTCAATTAAAAATAAAATCTTTTTAGATGTTTATATTTTCTTGAAAGAAAATAAAAACATAAAGAAAACAAACACTCTTCTTTTGTGAGAATCACTGGTTAAGTAGATCATATCAGCAAAATCAAACTGTTTCACACTTTTAGTTAATTACTTCTTATAATTTCCGTGAATAGCAGTCCAAGACAATTACCAGTATTGTTTATCCACTTAAACAAAAAGATATGAACATTTCAAGTACCATCACCTTGTGACATGATTAAGTGTATTAGTATACTAACGTACTAGTGTGTCCCACTTCAAGACATACTCCCGCGATAAAGGTATGCACAAAGCTTTCTCGTAGTAGGTGAGTATACTCGATTCATCCTTTTTTTTTATTTACAACGTCAGACCATCGTATAGTCAAAGTAACCAATGTTGGTGTCCAATGAGGGTTAGGCAAATACCTTTAATGGTACGAATTCAACTTTTAATCTCATGGAATTCTTTCATGTTGAGATTATCTTCCAATAGATTTTTGGCCATTTTTAGCTCTTTTAAGATATTTAGGACTATGGGGTTGTTTGGTAGCCTCTTAATGACCATTCAGATGCTACCTTTTAATGGTTTAAAACCTCTGAATGGTTAAGAGGTAACCTCAAGTCTGAATGGTTAAGAGGTAACCTCTGAATGGTAAATCATCACATGCCACATTATTCTACCTTCTCATTGGTAAAATTCTTAATGACCATTTAGAGGCTACCAAACAGCCCCTAGGTCTACATATATCTGGGTGCAAGAAAAGGACAACGCTGATAACCCCCGATGAAATAACAGTATAAAGACCAAAAACCTCAGATTTTGGCAATGTCACACCTCGATATTTCCACGTATTAACGGTGGGCCCGGTGGGGAGTATCGTGACGTAGTTGATATCATCCAAGTCAAATTATCACAGTTTAAATGCACAGCGGAAGTCGAAAGATAATAACATTACAAACCGAATGAAAGTAATATCAATTATTACAAAAACGGTTGTAAGGGATCCACAGGCGGATCAAGTTAAAAGGAACATTGTTCAACAGATTTATAAACATCTAAGCTTGCAAGACTCTTTATTGATGCTAGGAGTAGCCAACCCATTTCGATTAGTACCTGCACTTAACCTTTTTGAAAAATACGTCAGTTTTCACTGATAAATACAATTAACCGACTCATTTTGAAAATGTTTTAAGAAAATTGATTTGAATGCACAAGGCACAAAATATCTTTTATAACTTGGGATAATTATTTTAAAATAATCTTGTAAAAGAATTATATGTTTGTTATACGTTCAGTAACCCGGGTTGAATACCGGGTTAAAGATTAATAGACACACCACATAAATAAACCAACGGCGAGTTATTCTCGAACAGGTGGGCATATCATTTTACATACGCATCGGCAGGTGTATGCCTACACCCCGTGCTTAAGTCGTGGCCATTTCAATGAATGAGCCGAGGATATCCAGGACATGGTCATTAACCCTCCAAAGGCTTAAAACGAACAAAACAGTTTAAACGGGTTATCTCAATGATTTAACCTTCATACGATTAAAAATTCAATACCCGACGAAGCGGTATTTTATATACCGTACCCCAAGCCCGTATAAGGGAAAATAAGTTAAAAGTATTTACCTGAGTAAATTACACAAATTTATCCCAGCCGTACAATTCAGCAAGTGCAAGTATCTTTTACTGGTCTCCTAAATATGGAACGAAGGTTTTAATTAACCTATTAGATTCCTAACGGGTCTTACTTAAGTTTAAACTTAGACCGGTTAGTTTTAAAGAAAGGTATACGGTTCAAAACACAAGATTAAGCGAAGACCGGATTAGAATGTGGTTTAGACCCGACAAGTATGAAGACTTGTATAATATGGGTAAACTAAACACATTCTGGATTTTGAAGTGAAAATGATGTGGTTTGACCCGTTTCGGGTAATTTATGCAAACTAGTTACATAAACCGTACCGAACGCGATAAATGCATAACGGGTAACCAAATGAGTCATGAACAGGTTTCCTAAGTTAATATTCCTTAAATATGTTGTGATATCAGTAGGATACCTTCCATTATACCTAAAACGAATTTAAAATCAATTTAAGCCCCGAAGGGCTATTTTGGTCATTTTAAAGATTATAAAAGAGGTTAAATAACAAACTGAGGTTCTGGTGTAAATTAATAGTAAAAATATTTAATTTAATAAGTTATATCAGTAAGGTATTGCATATATGTGAAATTCATCATTTATAACCAAACTATGCGCCGTAGGGGCATTTTGGTCATTTCACATAAGCTTTAAAGGTCAAAAATTGGAATTCTGAGTTCAAAAAATTTTCTTACTGTTAAAGTATAAAAATTTACTTAAAACATCAGTAGGTATTAAGTCTTATATGCCAAAAATAGTTTTAACCCATACTATGCGTTTAAAACGCGTAAAAGTCGGTTTTAAGCGATTTTCGGATTATAATAGGAAATCTGAGTTTTTAATCAGTTTATAAAGCTCAAAATATTTTATTTATCATAGAAAATAAGTAGCAAAAAGTTTGGTATCAATATGTTATGTAAAACTCATTTTATTATCAAAAAAGGGTATAACCGACAATTACCGAATTAAAGCAAGAACCCTATGTTATGTTTAGTTTAAAAATAAATAAAAATCTTCAAAAATCCCAAAATATTATATTACATCAGTGGGTAAAAAGTTTGGTGTCAAAATTTGGGTTTAGATAGGCTTTTTGCTAATAATGCCGTTTAATTAATAAAAAGCTTTCAAATTACGATATTAAGCATAACTCCTAATTTAGACCTCAAACTGATGTCAAATTTTTAGGACATGTTTATAAATCAGTAATAAAGGTTTATGTCCTCTCACATTTTCAAAAATCTCGTTTTAAGGTCAAAAATGCATAATGGTCAACATTTAAACAATTAACGGAAACATGCAAATGAATCGGATTAATTAGGAACCAAGTTGTATAATCTCAAAGGGTTATACTAACCTATAACCTGGTTCTAATGGAACTCTAAGGCATTTCTAAACTAAGCTAAATCGGGTCAGAACTGAAAGTCAAAGCAAAAGTCTACTTTTGCGACTTTCGGTTCCGAACCAAGCTTATACTCAAAATTGTCGGGTTGAACATGCTTAGAAATGTTCTTACATTAATTACCAAGTTATATAAGTGTTAAAACAGGTTTCATAACTTCTACATTGCTAATTATGAATTTATTTGCAAAATAGCTTTCTGTTGACTTTTTATAATTAAGTTTGACCCGACAATTGACCTAGTTAGAGTGGAAATCAGAGGGTGCCCTTTTAAGGGTTTATTACCCACATAATTATTAACTCATAGCCACTTTCAATTCGAAAAATGACTGGACCATTAGTGATTAATCACTAAGTCAAAGCTTAATTACGGCGGCTTTGACTTTTGGTCATTAAGCTAATGAAACTATAATTAGGAAGGCTAAGAATGCTTACAAAGGCCCTTAGCAGGAATTAGGAGCTTATGGAATCTTGCTTGAAGTCCAGAGAGCTCCAGAGAGTGAGTTTAGAATGATTTTTGCAAGTGAGTTCAAGAACTAGAAAACATGAACTCTCATGTAGCCAAATAAAATTCACAAGATCACTCCACATAAATCTAAGATTGATTCCTGATCATCCCAAGTGTCCCCTATGCATGAAATACCACTGGTGCAGTCCCTGAATTCGAAAACCATGCATCTAAGGCGGTGGAACAGGCTGAACAGGCACCTGTCAACATTTTTGGGAGCTGGCAACTTTTAGGCGGCCCGCGTAAGATATAGGGGAGTCTTACGCGGCTGGTATGAATGTTAGATCCGGTCAAAATGTTTTCACACTTTGCATTTTTGGTCCCTGGTCCCTCTAAACATGTTTTAACTTTCATTTATTGCACTTTTAACCCCCAAACTTGACTTTTATGGACTCTAAGTCATAAACAAACTTCGTTAAGCTCCCGATTAGTTATACGATCACCGAAAAGTCCTGAGTTTCAACGTTGACGCTTTTAACTCCTTATTTACGAATGTTCACGTATTTTCCTCATACGATATCGAAACCTTGTGAAATTTTATCACTTATTATTGGAAGCATAATTAATGGTTACAAAGCTTTGGGTTCGTTAAAAGGTCACTCAATGGTATAATTTAAACATGTTGACACATTTAACCCTTGTGGCTTGCAAACTTTCACTTTCTTCCACAAATGGTTTCATACGGTTCATGATTTATTCGTTTAAGGGTATAAACATCGTGTAGGGTTGTTGAAAGGCAAAATTATCAAATGTTAACACTTTGAATCCTTCTACACACATACTTTCTTTGTTTGTCAACTTTAGTCCCTCTGAAATAATTCTTTACACGTCTAAACTCCATGACACGTATCCTTATAATATTGGTCGTGATTTTTCAAGGTGTTACATCCTCACCCCCTTAAAAGAAATCTCGACCTCGAGATTTACCGAAATAAATGAGGGTACTTCTGTTTCATTGTGGACTCTACCTCCCACGTGTACTCTGGGCCTCTTCGGGCATCCCATTTAACCTTCACAATCGGTACGTGCTTCTTTCGAAGTTTCTTAACCTGTCGATCCTCAATCGACAAGGGTTTTTCAACAAAATTCAAGCTCTCATCTATATGCGCATCCGTATGTGGCATGACTAGTGATTCATCAGCTAGACATTTCTTCAGATTGCAGATGTGAAACACATTATGAATTCCACTGAGCTCTTCAGGAAGGTTTAACTTGTAAGCTACTATTCCGACACATTCGATGATCTCGAATGGTCCTATGTATCTTGGGCTTAACTTGCCCTTCTTGCCAAATCGCATTACCCCTTTCCAGGGTGATACCTTAAGTAGAACTTTGTCACCTACCTCAAATTTTAGAGGTTTGCGCCTTTTATCTGCGTAGCTCTTCTGCCTATCCCTGGCAGCTTTGAGACGATCACGAATCTGCACAATCTTATCGGTCATCTCTAGGACTATATCAGGTCCTGTTAGCTGGACATCTCCAACTTCTGCCCAACAAACTGGCGTCCTTCACTTTCTTCCATACAAAGCTTCAAAAGGTGCAGCTTGAATACTCGAATGATAGCTATTATTGTACGAAAATTTGATCAGTGAAAGATGATCATCCCAACTTCCACCTAGATCAATAACATAAGCTCTTAACATATCCTCCAGAGTTTGAATCGTACACTCACTCTGACCATTCGTCTGAGGATGATATGCAGTGCTGAAGTTTAATCGTGTGCCCAAGGATTGTTGAAAGCTTTTCCAAAAGTGCGATGTATATCTCGTATCCCTATCAGAGATAATAGACACTAGCACTCCGTGGAGAGATACAATCTCATCCACGTACAGCTGGGCTAACTTATCTGAGCTGTGAGTTTCCTTAATAGGTAAGAAGTGGGCTGACTTGGTCAATCCGTCTATAATAACCCAAATAGTATCATTTCCTCGCTTTGTCCTTGGTAACTTTGTGATAAAATCCATAGTTACAATTTCCCACTTCCAGGTGGGAAGTTCAGGCTGTTGTAGCAAACCTGACGGTTTCTGGTGTTCGGCTTTAACCTGAGCACATGTCAGACATTTGGCCACATAAGTGGTTATAGACTTCTTCAAGCCTATCCACCAATAATTTGCCTTCAAATCCTGTACATCTTATCACTTCCAGGATGAACAGAGTACTTGGAGCTATGGGCTTCTTGAAGAATCACATCCCTAAGTCCTCCATAAATTGGAACCCATATTCGTCCATTCAATTTTAGGATTCCATCCTTTCCATACGATAACTGTTCAGCAGTTACTCCCAACTTTTCATTCGGATAGTTGGCTTCTAATACAGCTTCCTTCCGAGCGACTAGCAATCTTTCATTCAAGCTGTTCTTCAATTCAATGCTCTTGGCATTGATTCTAATGGGCTTAACTCTTTCCTTTCTGCTCAATGCGTCAGCTACTACATTCGCTTTTCCTGGATGGTAGCAAATTTCACAATTATAATCATTTAAAGTCTCCATCCATCGACGCTGTCTCATGTTCAGATCCTTCCGATTGAACAAGTGTTGAAGGCTTTATGGTCAGAATAAATCACACACTTGGTACCATATAAATAATGCCTCCAAAGTTTTAGTGCAAACACAACGGCACCCAACTCCAAATCGTGGGTGGTGTAATTCTTCTCGTGCACTTTTAATTGTCGGGAAGCATAGGTAATAACCTTGCCTTTTTGCATGAGCACACATCCCATACCTGTGTGTGAGGCGTCACAGTAAACCACAAATTCTTTGATCCCTTTAGGCAATGTTAACACAGGAGCGTTGCTCAACTTTTGCTTAAGAATCTCAAAGGATTCTTGCTGCTTAGGATCCCAATCAAACTTTATATTCTTCCTAGTCAACGAAGTTAGGGGTGCAGCAATCCTTGAGAAATTTTCAATAAAACGCCTGTAGTATCCTGCCAGACCCAAGAAGTTGTGAATCTCTGCGGGCATCTTCGGCTCTTGCCAATTCATGATAGCTTTAATCTTAGCGGGATCCACCTGGATACCACGCTCACTAACCACATGTCCAAGGAATTGGACTTCACGAAGCCAAAATTCACACTTTGAAAACTTAGCGTAGAGCTTTTCTTGTTGAAGAAGTTTAAGAATACAACGAAGATGCTTCTCATGATCAGCCTGATTCTTCGAATAAATAAGAATGTCATCAATGAAGACAATGACAAACTTGTCCAAGTAGGGTTTGCAAACGCGATTCATGAGATCCATGAACGCTACTGGTGCATTAGTGAGCCCAAAAGGCATCACTAAGAACTCGTAGTGACCATAGCGAGTTCTGAATGCAGTCTTGTGCACATCTTCATCTCTAACCTTCAGTTGATGGTATCCCGACCTTAAATCAATCTTGGAGAAATAACTTGCTCCTTGAAGTTGATCGAATAGATCGTCGATCCTGGGTAATGGATATCTGTTCTTGATTGTAACCTTGTTCAGCTCTCGATAATCAATGCATAAACGCATTGATCCATCCTTTTTCTTCACAAACAGGATCGGTGCTCCCTAAGGAGATAAGCTAGATCGAATAAATCCTTTTGCCAACAAATCATCCAACTGAGTTCTCAACTCTTTCATCTCAGTTGGGGCCAACTGGTAAGGTGCTCTTGCAATAGGTGCTGCTCCAGGTATAATGTCGATTCTAAACTCTACTTGCCTATCTGGGGGTAAACCAGGTAGTTCTTCAGGGAATACATCAGGGTATTCATAAATGATAGGGATGTCTTCAATCTTGGGCTTTGGTTCATCAATTGTCACTTGTGCCATATAGATGACACAACCTTTCTTCATGCACCTTGATGCCTTAAGCATAGACACTTGCTTAGGCAACCCATGCTGAGTGTCTCCTTGTATGGTAAGTGGCTCACCATACGGAGTCTTGATAACCACTTGTTTCTTGTCACAAACGATCTGAGCTTGGTTATGAGATAGCCAATCCATGCCTATTACTATGTCGAATGCAGCTAGTTTCAAAGGAAGTAGGGACAATGGAAAAGAGTGGTTCCTAATGGATATAAAACATCCATCTAACATGGTTGAAGCGGTTTCTATGGTACCATCGGCCAATTCTACTTCATACTTTATGCTTAGGGTTTT
The DNA here is from genome assembly GCA_030545235.1 of Helianthus tuberosus. NCBI lineage: Eukaryota > Viridiplantae > Streptophyta > Magnoliopsida > Asterales > Asteraceae > Helianthus > Helianthus tuberosus. The sequence goes on from CM060410.1 coordinate 44,557,051, forward strand.
AACAGGCAGATTTAATAACTTACAAAACTTATTATCTATAAACGACTTATCTGCACCCGAATCAAACAATACCCTTATAAACATCATTGATAAGAAAGGTACCTGTTATCACGTTGTCATTCTGGATTGCTTCTTGAGCATTCATTTGGAAGACCCGAGCATTGGTCTTCTTGCCTTCTTCGGGTTTCTTCGCATACTTTGGGCAGTTGGACTTGATATGCCCCTTCTCGTTACAGTTGTAATAAGTCACATCCTTAATTATCTTACAATCCAACGTCTTATGCTCAGAAGACTTACAGATCCCACAAGCCCTAGGCTGCGATTGGGATTTTGATTCATACCTGCACTTTATCAGATGACGCTTCTTGCAAGTCTTACATTTGGGGTTTTCACCCGACTGTTGGTCATCTTTCTTGAACCCTGAACTCTTCTTGTGGTCAGAGTTTCCCCTATGCTTCTTATCTGAACGGTGTGAGTTATCATCCTCACGTTTTCTCTTCCCAGCATCAGAATTCCTAAGCGACCTCTGCCTGACCGCATCAAGGATAAGAGATAATGACAAATCAGCTACTGACCTAAAGGTAGTAGGTCTTGATGCTTTCACACTCGCTTTGATCTTCGGGGCTAAACCCCCAATGAAACGGGCTATATGCTTTGGTTCCGGTGTCACCAAGTAAGGAACCAATCGGGACATGGTGTTAAAACTCGTGAGATATGCCTGACAGTCTAAGTTCTTCATAACCAATGTCAAAAAGTCAGTCTCGATCTTCTCAACTTCATGTTGAGGACATAAATTTTCTTTGATCAAAGCAACAAACTGATCCCATGTTAGGTTATACAACGGGATCTTCCCAGTAGCTTGGATCAATGACCTCCACCAAGCTAGAGCTTCTCCTTTAAACGATTGTGACACAAACTTCACGACGTCTTGCTCTGCACAACCACTAATATCAACCACAGTGTCCATCTCGTCGAGCCACGTCATACAATCGATGGCTCCTTTCTCCCCTGTGAAATCCCTGGGCTTGCAGGAGACAAAATACTTATAAGAACAACCCTTAACACGTGGTTCTTGATTGAGCACAACTTTCCTAGATGGAACACTCCTCTGATTCGATGAGTGATGAGAATCACTCTTGCGAGCTGTATGAGTCCTGGAGGGTGGTTTTGAATGAGGTACAGACTGAGTTCTGAATCGAGTTCCACTCGATTCATTAAATTGTCTGTCGAGAGCTCGAGTAACGGCATTATCTATTAATGCCTGCAGTTTCGCGCCTGCTACATTAACTCTGGAAGTGTCATGATTCTCCCTTGGGTGACTGTTGACTTCGTCTGACCCAACCATGTATCTTGATTGCTACATAAAATATTGACAAGATTTATTCAAAAGTCCATCATGGAATTGTCTTTTATGGCAATTCATTAACCATGGTAACCATAATCCATATTGGTTAATTTAATTAAGCATATTCATTCAGGATTATAATTATCCTCAGTCATAATTTATTAATATATTATAATGGCACATAAGGCCAGGTCACAGGGACAATTTAAACTATAAGCCATGATCTTTATATGATCGAGGCTTTAAGGCATTGAATCCTAGTTCATTACCTTTCTTGACAGAGGAGTTATAGACTACAACTGTCTTTTGTCTTATATGACAATGATTATGGCCCGTAGGCATTACATCACTAATGGATGTTTAAAAATAAAAGAAGGGAATTGGAAGGATCCAATATAAGGATGACTTATGTGATTTTATCGAATTACATTTGCCAGAAGTGTTAACATGTTCTCAGATGTTAACAAGGATTTTGAATATTACAATGAACTACCATCATGGCCATGTCTCAAAATGACACATGGCTAGGTTTTGCCTTCAAGATTTTCTTTTATATTTAATGGCAGAATTAATTAATTTTTTTTAAGGAAATGATATTTTAATTTATTTCATATTTTATATTTATGCATATAATGACAAAAATGAAATTTTTAATTAAACATTCAACTAAAATTAAAAGGGAGTACATATTTGCCCTAAACGGGACTTTAACAGAAATAACTGGCCCACGCAGGGGCTAAATTGAAAATACAAGTCCTCGCAGGGACTGAATACATAAATAGATGTCCACGCAGGGACTTGATTGAAACAAGGAAATTACAATACAAATAAATAAATAAGGAATCTTCAAAAATCCCTTTTCTTCTTTCCCTTGATTAGATTCACCAGACCTTTGAGAAATCCCCGGTGGTTCCTACGCTCTTCTTGAACCTCCCGTTCCACCTGGCTCAACCATTGAAGAATCTCCTGTTGCTGAGGTGGCGGTATCAGTGGCGACTACGGCGGTTGCTGCTGTGGAGGTTGAGGAGGTGGCGGGTATGGATACCCAAAAGCTTGGTACCTAGACTGGTACGAAGGTGCATAGGGCCCTTCAGGGTGAAGAGCATTGTAGTTGGCTGCTACGAGGTATGGGTCAACATCGGGGACATTGTAGTAGTTATACCCCAGGTAGGTAGGCTGCTCAAAAGGGTTGTACGCCGCTGCACCGGCGTATGAAGGAATTGGGTTATCATAACCCACTGGTGGCGGTGCGACTGGCCCAGAGTCCACCTCGGAAACGGGGTTTGAAGGCCCACCCATCTGTGGGTCTTCATATAGTGGCGGGTAATGACTGCCACTTGAATGCTGAGGGGTGCAGAAATGGAATACCCCTTGCACGGACATCCGTGCTCCTGATCTCCTATGCCTCAGTGGCTCCGAAGGCGGTTGCTGCTCTGGCGGCGGTGGTGGCGGTAGAGTGACCGCTACAAAATGTGAATCCTCCGAGGGATCCTGCTGCTGCTGAGACGGGTTGTAAGAGGGAGTAAACACCCAGTCGTATTGGGCAAACCTTGCCTCATAGCTGTCTGGGCCACGATAAGGTGATCCATGAAAAGACGACCCATCTAAAATCTCGATGGGGTGAGTAGGTGTCCCAGATGGTGGTTCGACGGGATCCGGGTCATCATCATTCTCCATGTCCTGAGCTTCAGGGAAATGGTCTTCGGGACCCAATGGGTTATGACCCATTGGTTCTTCAATCTGATTTACCGGGTTAAACCGGCTCTGGAAATATGGGGTCGGGTCTTGAAACACGCGGTGTGACCCCGACCGCTGCAGTGGTAGGTAAGAGTGGTGCGAATCGTTGGGCTCCTTCTCCGATTGCGGCCCAAAAGAATGATGGTAAGAGGGTGATGAACTTAGTGAGACAGATCGCCTCGCGGCTCCAAATATGTCCTCCAATCCTCTTGAGGACTTGTGCTCATTGTTGCAGACGGAGTTCGCCGGTGGGAAGGTCCGGCCTCATGATCGTTGGGGGCGTTGAATGGCCCCTTTCCTCGTCCTCCTCTTCGGAACCTTGGTGGCATTTTGTTGAACCTGTCAAAACAAACAAAAGAAACAACAAAGGAAAATAATAAAGGACAAAATAAAATGAATTAGGATTAGTCCTAAGTTCTTTGTCTAGACTCGGAAGTCGAGGAACGTGCAAACTGTGTCATTGAGATTAAACACAAAAGGCTAGTGTTTAATTCACTCAATGTTGGCTCTGATACCAACCTGTCACACCCTGATATTTCCACGTTTTACCGGTGGGCCCGGTGGGGAGTATCGTGACGTAGTTGATATCATCATAGTCAAATTATCACAGTTTAAATGCACAGTGGAAGTCGAAAGATAATAATATTACAAATCGAATGAAAGTAATATCTGTCACACCCCCAACCTATGGCGGAATCATCGGGGCGCGGCACTAGGCGAATCAGATTGCTCAAGAGAATCCATAACGGCTAAATTGTGACATTATTTATTACACTTGTTATCCCATACTAACAAATATTACAATCACATAAGTTATCACAGATTTCTTGTCCTCTCGAACAATACAAATCCGTCAACATAGATTTTAGGTGAGTTTCTAGACTTCCTAGCTTGATTTGATGTAGACTGCGACTGAACCTGCAACATACGTTAAGATAATGTCAATACAAAAGTATTGGCGAGCATACAGGTTTGATATGTAATAGTGTAATAGATAAAAGCTGCGAATTTCCACATATATAAACGTAATACACGACATATATACTCACAAAACTAACACTACCAGCTAAGTCCTCGAGCTGCGATTGCGATTGCTAAACTAGGCCCCGTCAGGCGCAATAGAACTATACTAGTCATGGTGGGACGTCGTGAGTATAAGTCCTAGCACATATGTAACTAGCATCACGTATAACTATTCACGTAAGTCATTCGCAAGTGATAAGTAGTTTAAGCATTTGATGTAATTCGATTTGATAGCAACGTATGTTACACCCAAAAGTGCAAAAGCAAAAAGGGTTCAAGTATACTCACAGTCGGTGTCCATCAAGCAAACACAACTGGGTCGGTTTGAAGGGAGCGCGTCTGAGAATAGCCTGATTACAGATTGATAACGTAAGCGTTGGATAGTGCGTGAAACGGAGCAGCGTATCAATGGATCGGACAGTACTCCGATCGGATGGCAATCCGATCGGGTGGCTGGTCGATCGGGCCGTTCGGATGGTCATCCGACCGGGTGACCATTCGATTGGATTGTTACCTCGTTTGGGGAGGATGTGTTTCTGTGTGATGGCTTGACCTTTGAAGTTTTCGTTGTAGCATTTTGAAAACAGAGAAGTATCTCTACCTTTCAGGTCGGTCGATCGAACGGCCGGTCGATCGGGTGGCAACTCGATCGGGTGGCTGTTCGATCGGACGGTGATCCGATTGGTAACACACTTTGGTTGCTGATAAGTTCACAGCAGACTGGTCGCTCGATCGGGTGGAAATCCGATGGGGTGACAATCCGTTGGAACTGATGTGTGGTGAGGATTTGTAAAACGTTTAAGTGTTGAGGATCCAAAAGTCAGCCGATCGGATGGTCGTTCGATCGGACGGCAATCCGATCGGACGGCAATTCCGTTCGTTGTTCAGATCCTTGAATGTTTGAAAATTTGTTTAAGTCTTGACCCCAAGTGCAACCCGACCGGATTGCAGGTCGATCGGGTGGCAGTCCGATCAGACGGTAATCCGATCGGACGGTAACCCATCCCACAATCTTATCGTTTTACATCTTGGCTATTTCGTTAAGTTTTTGCGATTTGGTCGAGACATTACGACTACGAGCTAAACAATGGAACTCCACCAGGTCCGACTCACCGGATCAGATGGGAATCACCCCGTCCGATCAGTTAACTGTTCTCGATGGTTATTCGTGTTTAACACGACAAGCCGGTCATCTCGTCAATAGGAACCAGTTCTCAAACTGACACTTCACTATAGGAAAAGTAGAAGGTTTGTACGAGCTCTGTTGCTACCGGTTTCGAGTGATAAGTTAGGAAAGTTTAAAGAAAAACTTAGAAAACTTTGATTCGGCTTAGATTTGTGCGAGTCTATTGTTTATTCTCCGTGGAATCCATCAGATCTGGACTGTTCTTGATGGATGATGTCACACTTCATTGTTCCTAAGAACTTCATGATGACATCACCTTAGAACGGCTCAAATCCAAAGATTTAACGATGAAGAAGTGAGATTTGATAGTGAGAAAGATGAAGGAGTGCGTGTAGATCATAGAAGTACAAGATTTGAGGTAGAAACTTACAAGAATTGCGAGAAATCGAGAGAAAATGGCGAGAAGGCGTCTGGTCGAGATAGAGCAGTCACATCGACTGTTGTTGATGTGACAAGTGGGGTATTTATAGGCAAAGGAGGAGAAAGGCGGTGCAGTGCATCGGATCGGATGGCTGTCCGATCGGTTGGCTGTCCGATCGGATGGCTGTTCGATCGGATGGCCATTCGATCGAAGTGCCATTCGATCAAACGCCTCTGGCGAGCTGAGTTTTGGCGTTCCATTTTGATTGTTAAGCGTTGCGATAGTTTGGTTACACATTCTCATCCACATTTTCATATATTTATTATAATTAGCCACATTGGGTCGTATATACATATCCATATTTCAAAGTTGCGATACAATAACCGGGTTTCGTTTCGAATATGCGTTACTTTGCGACGCTTCACGATCATCGAGGAGGGTAGAATAGGTCCTCACTCAACGTCATCGTGAACGTTAATATGTGTGATGCGATGTGCGCTTTAAGTAGTAGGTTGCACTTCGACACATCACGGCTATCAAGGAGGGTAGAATTGGTTCTCACTCGATATCTTCGTGGTTGTCAGTAAGTACAATGTGATGTGATAGCGATGAAGTATGCGAAATTATGCGAAAACACTGTGATATAGCGATGTATGTGATATAGCTACATTATGATCCGAATCTCTGGTGCTAGGCGTAACGAGTATAGCGAGTAGTAACAACGCACGAACGTGCGGGTTGTTATAGTCTCCCCTACTTTAGGAAATTTCGTCCCGAAATTAATCCACAAAAAGGGTTGCGAGGATCGATGCGAGTGAGAGTATCGATTAGAAGCGTCAAGATAAAGGACGATTAATTGAAATTCGACAAGAGAGAGCGGGAGATCGATTGAGGATTGATGAGAGAGAGCATTGCAAGGTCTCGGCGACGGCGGTGAGTGAGATGATTCGTATGACAAAAGATGGCAACACACGAAAAGCGATCCAAAGGTGTTTTGAATCCTTGAAAAGTTGATTAATTCGAAGAGGTTTGAAGAAACTTGTTTATGCAAAATCTTCCCACAGTGCGGCGTTAAACTGTTTCGATGTTCACGCCAGCGCTATGAGTGGGGTTTTATTAGGTTACTAGAAGATTTTAGGGTGTTTAAAATTCGTTTTACGAAATCTTCTCGTCACGCGGCAGTAACTTGAGTCGATTGTCACACCATCGTTACAAGATAATTTCGATTTGTACAAAGGTTTTGATCAAATTTTAGAAAAAGTTTTGTAAGAAAAGATCAGTTTAAAATTTGTGTAAACAAGGCCTTTTAATAATACCAAAAATTTAAATTTAAGGTCGGCCCCGCATGGCACCTTTTCACGAAAGTTCGACAATATGGTTAAAACACTTATGTATAGGAAGTACCAGGGGCGTATCCACCATGCTTTAGCCATATGGCTTCCGTCTCGTGAGGCAGTGTCATACGTGTCGACATAGTATAGACAGATTTGCGATGACTCGATCTAAACGAGGAGGGGTTGGATCAAGTCTTGAGAGGCGAACTGAGTGATGAAGGCGTTTTCAAACTCAGTTTAGTGACATGAGCGAGTGCGATAGGCGGTTAGCGGGATGCGATATTTCGATAGCACAACACCAACATAATAAGCGAAGACGGCGGCGTTAAGCGTAAAGCGATGAGCGAAAAGCGATAGCGGCAACCGTCGAGCGATAAGCGATGGTCGACGTGTTGCAAGCGATGGAAACATGCGATTTGATTTGATTAGATTAGCCAACACCACAAATTTTAACTAACATTAGACCCCACATGGCCTTTTTCCACAAAAATCTGCTGATATGGCTAAAACACTTATATATAGGAAGTACCAGCGGCGTATCCACCATGTTTCAACCCTATCAGTTTCATTTTGTGAAGCGAGGTCGTGTGTGCTAACATAACACAGATAACATACATAACGGTAAGCGATAGCGATGGCGATAAACGTTAAGCGATACACAATGAGCGATGGAGCATTTCACAAGTGATAGAGTGATACACAAGCGATAAGCGATAGCGCGATACACATAATAAGCGATTAAGCGAACACACAGTAAGCGATTGAGGTTGCGATATAGATTTCAGTGATAATGCGATAGCGAGCGTGTTTGACTTACGAAAAGCCTTAGCGATTACACGCTTTGAGTTGCGATTGAGATTGTTACGCCTTGCGATGTAGTATAGTGTGTCGAAAATATCCATATAGTACAATAGGTCTACGTTCCAACTCCACATGGCACTTTCTTCACAAAACTTTGGTTAGCATGGCGAAACACCATCATGTTTCAACCATACGCCTCTGTTCCGTGACTAGGTGTCACACCTTGTCAGACATGGTCAAGACGCTTATATATAGGAAGTACCAGCGGCGTATCCACCACGTTTAACCATGCCCTGAACATAAAGGCAACATTAAAACTCTCTACGATCTCCGTGCACTAACCAAAATAATCCCGTGTGCACCCGTGATTAATCTGATTCTTGCACGTTTATCGTACCTCATCCCAAGAACGCATAGTAGGGGTAAAATACATTATATAGTACATAGTGCCATCATATAGATTGTGCGCGAGTATAAGAGAGAAATAGAATCCACATGCGTCGAGAGATAGAATAAGCTTCCACACATAACAGAGATTGACGACGATGAGTCGTATTATTACATCAACATTAAAAGCAAAATAACGTTGCTGTGGAGTACTTCTGCGGAGACCGCGGTTGTTGCCGAAATCCCTCAAGGTTGCGGTCCCGTGCGACAGTGCTGCGTAAGATGACCATACCAGTTGCAATTTGCGCAATAGCGACAGTTAGCTTCTGGCGGGTGATGATACGTACACATGTAGCATAGGGGATGATCTCCATTGTAGGCGTGTTTCAAGTGAACTGGAGCTGCTTGGAGAGGTTCTAGTTGTGACAGTACAGTTGTGGAAGAGTCTGGGCTCATGGTCTTTCGTTTACGGCTGGACTGAGCTTCTCGTAGCGATGTGTCATCATCGGAGGATTCGTCTAAGGACTCATCTGAAGAATTGTCGGAGGAATCGTTAGAAAAAATCGTCGGAAGAGTCGATGACAATTGCTTGATGAGCTTGTTTGACAGGATTCTTAGAGAAAAATCCGTCCAAGACTCGTTTGTCGTTGATTTCTGCGGCCAAACGATAGGTTTCTTCGATGGTAGCGGGTCTTGCAGCTTCGACAAAATCACCCACACATTCAGGTAAGCCGCGAATGTACTTTGTGATGGCTTTTTCTGAGGTGTTGACTTGACTTGGGCAGATTATGCTAAGCTGTTTAAACCTTGCGGTGTAGCCAGTATTGTCATCTTCGACTTGCTTGGTTTTCCAAAATTCGTCTTCTAGTTTCTGGACTTCGTGGGGAGGGCAGTACTCTTTCTTCATGAGCTCCTTCAGCTCATCCCAAGAGAGAGCGTAAGCTGCGGAGATCCCACATTTGTTACGTTCGGCTGTCCACCAGTTGAGTGCTCCCGATTGAAATACTCCGGTAGCGCAAGTAGTACGAAACCCATCGGGACACCCACTCTGACGAAGGGTGACTTCGATAGAATCGAACCACTGGAGAATTCGGGACACACCTCCTTCACCCGTGAACTCTATCGGGTCACAGGCTTTGAAGTGTTTGTAGAGAAAAGTAGATTGCGGCGCTTCCGTCTTAGAGTCTTCCGAGGTTCGAGAATTGTTGAGAGAGTGCACTTGAGCGACAATTTGAGTAAAAATTACCTTGGCCACTTCCCTGGCCACAAGCGAGGCAATCCTCTTCTCGGCGCTTCGTTTGGCTCTTCTCCTAGCTGTTTGTCTCGAGGTAGAGTCGTTGGAAGGCATCTAGACAGAGAGAGTTTTGGAGTGAGATTCGATCATAATGAATTTTGAGTTTTGCGATGCGATTGAGCGCGTTCAAAACTTAATGCGGTAGCATAATAGTAATGCGAAGTCACATAGGAGCCACATAGGAGACACAACATTCCTAAGTTCTCACACAATGAATTGTTTGTATTTAGATATAGATAGTTGTAGTTTGCACTTATACACATACATATCGGTGTAGATTGCGCGAGGACGCGATGAAGAGGGAGAGAGTGAGAGCGTAAGCGAGTAATTAGACATTCGGTTTTGTTGCGAACATTCGGTTTTCGTTTTGGATTGCGATGGTTGTGCGAGTTGTGCGTTTTGTAAAACAAGGAGCGAAAATTGATAAATCGAGAAATCGATAAGGCATATAATAAATACATAAAGCGTAATTAAGTTCATTATAGCGTAAAACCGGCGAGTCGTAGGCTTAGTAAAATAATCGGAGTGCCTCGGGTGTTTAGGCGTCGACTACTCAAGGTAACCCAACTATACCCAACAAGTTCGTGCACGCGCGTTGACCTAGAAGGCTTATGCTTCCACTGGGATGCGGCTCATGGCATTCGTCCTCCTAGTCATCGCGTGGCTCGAGTCATCGTTATGGTTGAGTCCTTGGTGAGAGCTTTTCGAAAACCATTTTAGAGAGTGGAACGGTTTATTAAGGTACATGTTTCACCCCTGACTTAGCAACTTCGTTCCTAATTGTGGTTATGCTCTTAGAATAAATTCGTGAGTTCCACTAGGTTTCGAAATGGAGACATTCGTCGAGATGTGGATGTCACTCCTAGCTCGAAGAAAGGTTCTCGTGCTAGAAAAATGCGCTGAGTGAGCGATCTCATCGAGAGTTCTTGGTTTTCACACCTGGTCTTGACTGGATCACTCGGTTTTGTTATGCGAGTATTTTTGAAAAACGTGTGCACTGTGTCAGCCTTAGGAAAGGCTAAGTAGTATTTCAGCCTTAGGAAAGGCTTCTTCGTGTGAAGCTGTAGTACGTTGTGTTCACACAAAGTTGTAGTTTTTAGCAAATTCGAATGAGAGTATCAAGTAGGCCCGTACAACCTACTAGGATTGTACGAGTCAGCCTGTTGGTACTTAGACTATAGACTAGGTCGTTTCTAAGACATCGACCCGGACTAGATCGAGTCTTGCCTAATTCCCTATAGTTATGGCTCTGATACCAATCTGTCACACCCCAACCGATGGCGGAATCATCGGGGCGCAGCACTAGGCGAATCAGATTGCTCAAGAGATTCCATAACGGCTAAATTGCGATAGTATTTATTACACTTGTTATCCCATACTAACAAATATTACAATCATATAAGTTATCACAGATTTCTTGTCCCCTCGAACAATACAAATCCGTCAACATAGATTTTAGGTGAGTTTCTAGACTTCCTAGCTTGATTTGATGTAGACTGCGACTAAACCTGCAACATATGTTAAAATAATGTCAATACAAAAGTATTAGCGAGCATACAGGTTTGATATGTAATAGTGTAATAGATAAAAGCTGCGAATTTCCACATACATAAACGTAATACACGACATATATACTCACAAAACTGATACTACCAGCTAAGTCCTCGAGCAGCGATTGCGATTGCTAAACAAGGCCCCGTCGGGCGCAATAGTACTATACTAGTCATGGTGGGACGCCGCGAGTATAAGACCTAGCACATATGTAACTAGCATCACGTATAACTATTCACGTAAGTCATTCGTAAGTGATAAGTAGTTTAAGCATTTGATGTAATTTGATTTGATAGCAACGTATGTTACACCCAAAAGTGCAAAAGCAAAAAGGGTTCAAGTACACTCACAGTCGGTGTTCAGCAAGCAAACACAACGGGGTCGGTTTGAAGGGAGCACGTCTGAGAATAGCCTGATTACAGATTGATAACGTAAGCGTTGGATAGTGCGTGAAACGGAGTTGCGTATCAATGGATCGGACTGTACTCCGATCGGATGGCAATCTGATCGGGTGGCTGGTCGATCGGGTGACAATCCGTTCGGATGGTCATCCGACCGGGTGACCATTCGATTGGATTGTTACCTCGTTTGGGGAGGATGTATTTGTTTGTGATGGCTTGACCTTTGAAGTTTTCGTTGTAGCATTTTGAAAACAGAGAAGTATCTATACCTTTCAGGTCGGTCAATCGAACGGCCGGTCGATCGGGTGGCAACTCGATCGGGTGGCTGTTCGATCGGACAGTGATCTGATTGGTAAGACACTTTGGTTGCCGATAAGTTCACAACAGACTGATGTGTGATGAGGATTTGTAAAACGTTTAAGTGTTGAGGATCCAAAAGTCAGCCGATCGGATGGTCGTTCGATCGGACGGCAATCCGATCGGACGGCAATTCCGTTCGTTGTTCAGATCCTTGAATGTTTGAAAATTTGTTTAAGTCTTGACCCCAAGTGCAACCCGACCGGATTGCAGGTCGATCGGGTGGCAGTCCGATCAGACGGCAATCCGATCGGACTGTAACCCGTCCCGCAATCTTATCGTTTTACATCTTGGCTATTTCGTTAAGTTTTTACGATTTGGTCGAGACGTTACGACTACGAGCTAAACAATGGAACTCCACCAGGTCTGAGTCACCGGATCAGATGGGAATCACCCCGTCCGATCAGTTAACTGTTCTTGATGGTTATTCGTGTTTAACACGACAAACCGGTCATCTCGTCGATAGGAACCAGTTCTCAAACCGACACTTCACTATAGGAAAAGTAGAAGGTCTGTACGAGCTCTGTTGCTACCGGTTTCGAGTGATAAGTTAGGAAAGTTTGAAGAAAAACTTAGAAAACTTTGATTCGGCTTAGATTTGTGCGAGTCTATTGTTTATTCTCCATGGATTCCATCAGATCTGGACTGTTCTTGATGGATGATGTCACACTTCATTGTTCCTAAGAACTTCATGATGACATCACCTTAGAACGGCTCAAATCCAAAGATTTAACGGTGAAGAAGTGAGATTTGATAGAGAGAAAGATGAAGGAGTGCGTGTAGATCATAGAAGTACAAGATTTGAGGTAGAAACTTACAAGAATTGCGAGAAATCGAGAGAAAATGGCGAGAAGGCGTCTGGTCGAGAGAGAGCAGTCACATCGACTGTTGTTGATGTGACAAGTGGGGTATTTATAGGCAAAGGAGGAGAAAGGCGGTGCCGTGCATCAGATCGGATGGTTGTCCAATCGGTTGGCTGTCTGATCGGATGGCTGTCAGATCGGATGGCCATTTGATCGAAGTGCCATTCGATCAAACGCCTCCGGGGAGCTGAGTTTTGGCGTTCCGTTTCGATTGTTAAGCGTTGCGATAGTTTGGTTACACATTCTCATCCACATTTTCATATATTTATTATAATTAGCCACGTTGGGTCGTATATACATATCCATATTTCAAAGTTGCGATACAATAATCGGGTTTCGTTTCGAATATGCGTTACTTTGTGACGCTTCACGGTCATCGAGGAGGGTAGAATAGGTCCTCACTCAACGTGATCGTGAACGTTAATGTGTGTGATGCGATGTGCACTTTGAGTAGTGAGTTGCGCTGTGACACATCACGGCTATCAAGGAGGGTAGAATTGGTCCTCACTCGACATCTTCGTGGTTGTCCGCAAGTACAATGTGATGTAATAGCGATAAAGTATGCGAAATTATGCGAAAACATTGTGATATAGCGATGTATGTAATATAGCTACATTATGATCCGAATCTTTGGTGCTAGGCGTAACGAGTATAGCGAGTAGTAACAACGCACAAACGTGCGGGTTGTTACAATATCAATTATTACAAAAACGGTTGTAAGGGATCCACAGGCGGATCAAGTTAAAAGGAACATTGTTCAACATATTTATAAACATCTAAGCTTGCAAGACTCTTTATTGAAGCTAGGAGTAGCCAACCCATTTCGATTAGTACCTACACTTAACCTTTTTGGAAAATACGTCAGTTTTCACTGGTAAATACAATTAACCGACTCATTTTGAAAATGTTTTAAGAAAATTGATTTGAATGCACAAGGCACAAAATATCTTTTATAACTTGGGATAATTATTTTAAAATAATCTTGTAAAAGAATTATATGTTTGTTATACGTTCAGTAACCCGGGTTGAATACCGGGTTAAAGATTAATAGACACACCACATAAATAAACCCACGGCGAGTTATTCTCGAACAGGTGGGCATATCATTTTACATACGCACCGACAGGTGTATGCCTACACCCCGTGCTTAAGTCGTGGCCATTTCAATGAATGAGCCGAGGATATCCAGGACATGGTCATTAACCCCCCAAAGGCTTAAAACAAACAAAACAATTTAAACGGGTTATCTCAATGATTTAACCTTCATACGATTAAAAATTCAATCCCGACCAAGCGGTATTTTATATACCGTACCCCAAGCCCGTATAAAGGAAAATAAGTTAAAAGTATTTACCTAAGAAAATTACACAAATTTATCCCAGCCGTACAATTCAGCAAGTGCAAGTATCTTTTACTGGTCTCCTAAATTTGGAACGAAAGTTTTAATTAACCTATTAGATTCCTAACGGGTCTTACTTAAGTTTAAACTTAGACCGGTTAGTTTTAAAGAAAGGTATACGGTTCAAAACGCAAGATTAAGCGAAGACCGGATTAGAATGTGGTTTAGACCCGACAAGTATGAAGACTTGTATAATATGAGTAAACTAAACACATTCTGGATTTTGAAGTGAAAATGATAAGGTATAACCCGTTTCGGGTAATTTATGTAAACTAGTTACATAAACCGTACCGAACGCGATAAATGCATAAGACTGTGGGGTATGGTGCTTTGTTTGGGGCGTGGGTTGGCTGAAAACGCCCTAACCACCACCCCGGGGCTTTGAAGCCGGGCGTGGGGCGGGCTAGCAAGGTGACATGGCGGGCTCTCAATGGCCAAACCAAACTAGCCATTTCACATGCCCCCATGTGTCAACCCATGCCCCCAACCCAAGCCCCACCATACCCCATGGGCGTGGGTTTTTTTTCCCATTCCACGTGTCAACAAATGCCCCAACCCATGCCCCAACCCAATCCCACCATACCCCACGGTCTAACGGGTAACTAAATGAGTCATGAACAGGTTTCCTAAGTTAATATGCCTTAAATGTGTTGTGATATCAGTAGGATACCTTCCATTATGCCCAAAACGAATTTAAAATCAATTTAAGCCCCGAAGGGGTATTTTGGTCATTTTAAAGATTATAAAAGAGGTTAAATAAAAAACTGAGGTTCTGGTCTAAAATGATCAGTAAAAATATTTAATTTAATAAGTTATATCAGTAAGGTATTGCATATATGTGAAATTTATCATTTATAACCAAACTATGCGCCGTAGGGGCATTTTGGTCATTTCACATAAGCTTTAAAGGTCAAAATTGGAATTCTGAGTTCAAAAATTTTTCTTACTATTAAAGTATAAAAATTTACTTAAAACATCAGTAGGTATTAAGTCTTATATGCCAAAAATAGTTTTAACCCATACTATGCGTTTAAAACGCGTAAAGGTCGGTTTTAAGCGATTTTCGGGTTATAATAAGAAATCTGAGTTTTTGATCAGTTTATAAAGTTCAAAATATTTTATTTATCATATAAAATCAGTAGCAAAAATTTTGGTATCAATATGTTATGTAAAACTCATTTTATTAGCAAAAAGGGTATAACCGACAATTACCGAATTAAAGCAAGAACCCTATGTTATGTTCAGTTTAAAAATAAATAAAAATCTTCAAAAATCCCAAAATATTATATTACATCAGTGGGTAAAAAGTTTGGTGTCAAAATTTGGGTTTAGATAGGCTTTATGCTAATAATGCCGTTTAATTAATAAAAAGCTTTCAAATTACGATATTGAGCATAACTCCAAATTTAGACCTCAAACTGATGTCAAATTTTTAGGACATGTTTATAAATAAGTAATAAAGGTTTTTGTCCTCTCACATTTTCAAAAATCTCATTTTAAGTTCAAAAGGGCATAATGGTCAACATTTAAGCAATTAACGGAAACATGCAAATGAATCGGATTAATTAGGAACCAAGTTGTATAATCTCAGAGGGTTATACTAACCTATAACTTGGTTCTAATGGAGCTCTAAAGCATGTCTAAACTAAGCTAAATCGGGTCAGAACTGAAAGTCAAAGCAAAAGTCTACTTTTACGACTTTCGGTTCCGAACCGAGCCTATACTCAAAATTGTCGGGTTAAACATGCTTAGACATGTTCTTACATTAATTACCAAGTTATATAAGTGTTAAAACAGGTTTCATAGCTTCTACATTGCTAATTATGAATTTGTTTGCAAAATAGCTTTCTGTTGACTTTTTATAATTAAGTTTGACCCGACAATTGACCTAGTTAGAGTGGAAATCAGATGGTGCCCTTTTAAGGGTTTATTACCCACATAATTACCAACTCATAGCCACTTTCAATTCGAAAAATGACTGGACCATTAGTGATTAATCACTAAGTCAAAGCTTAACTACGACGGCTTTGACTTTTGGTCATTAAGCTAATGAAACTATAATTAGGAAGGCTAAGAATGCTTACAAAGGCCCTTAGCACGAATTAGGAGCTTGTGGAATCTTGCTTGAAGTCCAGAGAGCTCCAGAGAGTGAGTTTAGAATGATTTTTGCAAGTGAGTTCAAGAACTAGAAAACATGAACTCTTATATAGCCAAATAAAATTCACAAGATCACTCCACATAAGTCTAAGATTGATTCCTGATCATCCTAGGTGTCCCATATGCATGAAATACCACTGGTGCAGTCACTGAATTCGAAAACCATGCATCTAACACAACGTCAAAAAAGGCTTACAGCCACACAAAAAAAGTGTGACCATACGCTTTTTGCCACACTTTCTTTTTTCAACTCAAGTGTGACCAAAGGTCGAGTCATCATAGGTATCATACGGCCACATTCAGGTTTAGTGGTTGTAGCAACTTAAAAGTGTGGCTAAAGGGTACTACTATTTTTTGCTTGAATCAATCAAAATTGTGGCTAAAAGGTAGCAACGGCCACTTAAGTTTACTTTACATGTGACGGTTTCTATTATATGGTCACATATCTTTACTAAAAAGTTTGTTTTAGCCACATCAATTAAAAAATAGTGTGGCAAAAAAGGTTGTTATAATCAAGCATTTTGTTCATTAAGTGTGGCTAAGGGGTAGCAACGGCCACATAAATTTATCGTAAGTGTGATTAGTTCTGTCATGTAGTCACATGAATTTATTTTAAGTGTGTCGAAAAAATATTACTAGACACACAAAACACTTTTGTAATTTTAAGTGTGGCTATTATCTAACATTTGGTCACGCGTAGTTGTTTTTCCCATGACGTTTGGTACCATCCTGTCACACTAATAAAAAACAAAATGACTATGTTGTGGCTAATGGTTACTTATAGCCACACGAAATTGTGTGATTTTAGGTGTGACTATTGTTTAACCTTTGGTCACAAATATTTATTTTTCCCATGACGTCTAGTATCCTTTCGTCACACAAACAAGAAACAAAGTGACTATGGTATGGATAACGGTTATTTATAGCCACACGATATTTTGTAAATTTAAGTGGTGGCTGTTGTCTAATTTTTTGTCACACATAATTTTTTTCTAGTAACATTTGTTATTCTTTCGTCACACACAAAAAAAAAACAAAGTGACAAAAGTGTGGCTAATGGTTATGTATAACCACATAAATTTGTGTATCTTTAAGTGCGGCTATTTGCTTACATTTGGTGACACATGTTTATTATGATTCAATGTGGCCATTTTTGTGTAATAGGCCATTTTATTTTCAAATTTTTTTTTTTTTGTAAAATTAAAACAGTAAACATGAGACAATCGAAAAACAAAATAATATAAAAGATAAAATCCATACATATGTTTTCAATTCAAATACTAAAAACAAACTTTTAATGAAAATCTATCTACAAAATTTGCAATGGGAAATGACTACACATAAACTGCAAACTATTTCTATGCTGATTTTTTATTACACCACGATAGTTGATGTTGATGATGAAAATGTTGCTCATGTTGATCTTGAAACTGCTAGGAGACATAAGTAAACAGATGTTGATGATGAAACTGCTGCTCATGTTGATCTTGAAACTGCTGCTGATGTTGAAACAGGAGACAAAAGTAAACATAAACTGTACAGAAGCAGTCTGTCAACATATAATGTAATTAACCAACACTACAAGATGACTTAACTGTATTACAGTATCAGTTTGAACAAAATAAAGCAAGAACCTTATTATGACATGTATAGGATTATAGTACCTCTTCTAGTGTTGTATAGCGAGACAGGGTTTCTATAAATTATGCACTATACCCTCAACAATAGCTCGCCGTCCAGTAACTGCTCCAACTGATCCATGGGGCTAGATGTTTGATAGCAACTGCATCTCATGTGTTCAGATCACATACAGGGCACCGAATAAACTATAAATCAAAACATAACATCCTGATTTGGGATAATAAGAAAAGGATATCTGATTCAAGTAACAATGAATACTAATCAAACTTTGAAGAGAATTTTATAAGATATTACATGTTATCCATATTCCAGTTTTGATGGCCATAGCACCAGCGCTTGAAAGCTTCTTGTGGCAGACATGACACTTGAAATGCTTAGGCTTCTGGTGCTGAACAAAGATCTTCTCACCATCGAATTATTTGTCGTAATAATAACACCATACATTTGACGATACTCTCTTATTCTTCCCCTGTGATTGTTATATTTTTCAGCAAATCTAACAAACAGCTATATGCAATGGAACAACAAATGCATAAGATTACCAAATTAAAAGATGCTTTTATAAAAAAAAATTAAAATTAAAAAAAAAAGTGTACCAATGGTAGGGATGGTAGTCATAATCTCCCCAAGTATGAGCTTGTACAAAATGGGTGTCTTACCAGCAACATCCAGGCCCGGCATCAATATACCCATTTCTTTCTTGGTGAAAAGTCAGCTAAAGAGTTTGGTAGTAAATGTAAGCCCCATTGTCTGATGAGGACCCCTGCACATAAAGTCATATCAGTCATACTTTACGGATTTTAACCTGCTTGACACCCCAACCTAACCAATTTTCCACCTCTATGTAAAAGATAATGAGCTCTTGTTTATACCTTTAGAGACAAGGTCGTCCCTGAAAATTCTTAAAAATTCCTAGGCCCGAGCGACTAGAAAAAAGGGCCCCTAAGTCACAACCCAGCTGGCTCAACTACAAATCTGAACTTGAAAGTTGAAACTATTTATAGGGAGCGTGAAAGGCATTAAAAACAAATTTGAGGAAAAAAAACTTTAAAAACCAATTCACATGTGCCATCGATTGTATATATAATACATGATGCTAACGCCTAGATGAGAAGATGGTAAATAAAATCCAAAAAAGCCACATCAATAAGGAATATGTATATATTATGGACATCAATAATGAATATATATACAACTAGACCTGGCAAACGGGTCGGGTCGAGTCGGGTCATGGGTCAAAACGGGTCAATTATAAAAAGATGGTTGTTTTGGTTCGGGTCGAAATGGGTCCGGGTCGGAACGGATCCGGGTCAGAACGGGTTTCGGGTCGGGTTGGGCCAGTCTTTTTTTCTTTTTTTTTTTATGATGACTAATATGCGTTAGTTATTCCTATACTAATGGGGTTGTACACAAGTTTTTACCTATTGTCCGGGCCTAAACAAACAACTTATAGCTATGGAGTTTTTTTGTGCTAGTGTCTGCATAAACAACTCCAACTAGTGTCTTCAACACTCCAGGAAGCTTTGTACCTTCTTGGCCATCTTTAAATGCCTATCACTCAACAACAGAAAATATTATTTGAAAATTTGTTAAAACGGGTCACGAGTTTTGAAACTAAAGCATAACACTACCTGCATACGGGTTCTCGCAAGTTCAACCGGGTATTGTAAAGGTTTATTCTCATTGATATGAACGTAACCGCTCTCACCAGTTAAGCTAGATTCATCGAACAACAAGTTGTATCCCGATATGAATATCCCATCAGCTGGTACTTGATCACCGATCGACAAGCGGACAACATCTCCAACAACTAAGTCGTAAAATCGACACCTTTTTCTACATCCGTCTCTCGCTCACAGCGGTAACAATGATGACTAACAAAATACTTGGTAAAATTCCCAACCCGTCATATATCCCATCGGGCCAGCCCCTCGGTTGCGAGTCCGACACCGATTGAAACAATGGCACAAACTATAAGGATAATAAGCATTAGATCATGAAGCGCGTCCACTAATTCACCTTCTTCACCTGCTCCTCTCGGCCCAAGTAACAGAAGAATTCCACCGTCACGTAACAATACTTCCATAAGAAGCTGCTGCATCATCAGCGTCCGCTGCCTTTGCTGATCTACGTTTCCACGTCCAGACCATGACAGGTGTCCACCGCCCACCGTAGCAGCAGCTTGCGCGTAATATTCCAATGCCACATAAAGATTATTGTGCCTCAAGTAAAGTGAACCGTACTGTCTAATAATGCTAGCTGACTCAGTAAAAGCATCCATCACCCCTACTTTATGACCGGTCCTGCCAACATCAGATAACACACCGTGGTCTGCTAACACGATTGCATATGAGCAGCATCGATGTTATACCCCTCATCTCCGATATCCTTTGACAGATATAGGACAGCTAGAACCAACTGTATGCTCAATAGTAACTCGTATAGATATACTAACGGGTCTTTTCCATTCTTTGTATAGTACGATGGTTCAAACTTGTTCAGATAAGCCTGCAAATCGTCCAGGCTGTAAGGTGTTGAAAAGTGTAGGCTGTTCTCGAAGTAAGCGATCGATCTGCCGGCGGGACCCAGACATGAGTGCGTACAGAAGTAACTTTTTTTTTTCGAAAGAACCTCGGCCTGCTCGATCACCTATTCTAAACATTTTTTTCACATTCTTCTGCAGCGATAGAAGCTGTCTCCGCTGATACCATGCCTCCATTTGTGATCCATTCTGCCAGCTGTCAAATTAAGAATGAGTTAACAACGGTTTAATTAAAAGACTTGAAAAATAGCATACCATGTGATCACAAGTTTAGTACCTCTGTACCTGTGATGCAAAGTGGTAAGAAACACGAGAGCGTGACCCATTCTAAACATTTTTTCACATTCTTCTGCAGCGATATAAGCTGTCTCCGCTGATACCATGCATCCATTTGTGATCCATTCTGCCAGCTGTCAAATTAAGAATGAGTTAACAACAGTTTAATTAAAAGACTTGAAAAATAACATACCATGTGATCACAAGTTTAGTACCTGTGATGCAAATTGGTAAGAAACACGAGAGCGTGAAGCAACATCCCTTGCATCATCATAGTACCCAGTTCTCAAGCAGAAATAGATCTGTATTAGAAACGAACATTAGTAACTTGATTAATGAACTAGTGAAAGTTAATAAATAACTAGAATTTTGACCCATGTCACGCGCTGCGTCGGCATATTTGTTGAAGCCATAAGTCTCTTCTCTGGTAGACAATTCACTAGATTTGACTCCTTCGTTAATCGACACATTTAATGCTTTTGCAATTCCATCAGCCCCGTTAATGGCCCGCAAAGTCTTCATGTCGTAGTTACGTACCATTGTTGCAAGTTTATCGGGATCTTTGCTGAATTCTGAAACATTTGCTTCGCTTCGTTGGTTATGTTCTTGAGTATTTCGATGTTGACCACCAGGTGTTCATATAGAATTAAAAGCATAACAGCACCTATTTGCATTACAAACTAACCTAATTGCACCAGTACTCAACAGATTTATCAACACTTCACTAAAATGATTAAAATCAAACTAGAAACCTAATAATTTGCTAAACAAAACAGTACACAAACTATTGTTATAACAACACAAACAGAATTGTAATAAACTGTAATACTGAAAACCCAAAGTTACGAGAATAATCAAATCAGAAGTTGAGAGAGTACCAAATGAATTAATAATTGCAATAATCGGCGATTTAAGAATGCAAACCCTAGAGAATGATAATCAATCTTGTTGTTGTATGAGCAGTTGATAATCAATCGGGCAATACATACGATGCCGCCAGAGGGTTGAGGGGGTTTGTGGCGGAGGAGACGACAGAGATGGGGGGATGGGGTGGTGGCAGAGACGGTGGAGATTGGGGAGTCGTTGATTAGTGATGGATTGATGATGTTCCTTGTTCAGTGTTTAACCCGTGGTTGATACATTATTTCTCAGCAATTGGAGAAGGGGGAGTTAGGGTTTAGAATGGACATCTAGAGGGAAACTTAAATTTAGAAGTGAAAATCTGAAAATTTTGAAAGGTTTAAAGGAAATTGAATTTTTGTAAAAGAAAATCATTACATATAAATTTATAAAAGTAAATTTTGAAAGATTTAAATTAATACATACAAATTTTAGTGGCTTATAACTATTTTTTGTCCCAAAAACTAATATATTTATACAAATATATAAAAATAATACATACAATTTATAAAATATAAATTGAAATTATATGTTTTTTATGTATTTTATATATGAACTAGTATCTATGACATTAGGCGAACAAAAAGTAAGCCGTAAAAATGATGAATCATGCATGCACGTTACGGTATGTTAACTTGCAAAAATTAGACCAAAAAACTAAAACATGGAAAAAATAACTAAGTCGGCTTAGGACCGGCGAGTTTCGAGGGATCCGTTAAACCATATAAATTTTGAACCACATGGTCCATTAAGACATTATGATATAACATTGTCCATAGCAATCCATTAAGTCCCAATATGGTCCATTAAGACATGTATGATCTACCATTGTCCATAGCGGTCCATTAAGACCCAATATTGTCCATTAGGACATGTATGATATACCATTATCCATAGCGATCCATTAAGGCCCAATATGGTCCACTAAGTCATGTATGATCCACTATTGTCCATTGTGATCCATTAGGGCCCAATATGGTCCACTTAGACATGTATGATATACTATTGTCCATTGTGATCCATTAAGGCCTAACATGGTCAATTATGACATGTGTGATCTACTATTGCCCATTGTGATCTATTAAGTACCAATATGGTACATTAAGACATTTATGATCTACCGTTGTCCTTTATTATCCATTAAGGCCCAACATGGTCCATTAAGACATGTCCATTATGATCCATATGGTCCATTAAAACAAGTATGATCTACTATTATGCATTGTGATCCATTCAAGCCCAACATTGTCCATTAAGACATGTATGATCTAATATTGTCCATTGTGATCCATTAAGACCCAATATGGTCCATTAAAACATGTATGATCTACTATTATCCATTGTGCTCCATTAAGGCCTGATATGGTCTGTTAAAACATGTATGATCAACTATCGTCCACTTTGATCCATTAAGGGACAATATGGTCCATTAAGACATATATGATCTACTATTTGGCCATTGTGAACTATTTAAGCCCAATTTGGTCCATTAACACATATATGATCTACTACTGTTTATCGTGATCTATTAAGGCCCAATATTGTCCATTAAGACTTGTACGATCTACTATTGTGCATTATGGTCGATTAACACATATATGATCCATTATTTGTCTTTGTGATCCATTTACGCCCAACACGGCCCATTAAGACATGGATGATCCACTATTGGTCCTTGTAATCCACTAAGGCCCAATATGGTCCATTAAGACATGTATGATCCACTATTGGCCATTGTGATCCATTTAGGCCCAACATGGTCCATTAAGACATGTTTGACTACTATTCTCCATTATAATCCATTAAGATATGTTACCGGTATTTGAAAATTAAATTCAGTATAATTATTGGTGCCGTTCCGAAAACACCAAAAAAATGGGTACTGAAAATAATTCGGTACGGGAAATTTAGTACCCGTACTAATTTTGCATACATTAAAAATGTATATAAACATAACTAATATGCATACTCTTACATATTATTTAGAAGAAACACATACGGTTAGAATATATTATATTAATAATAGGATAAATTTTTAAATATGTAGTAAGATTTTTTTTTGGTTTTATAATATTAACTAATATAATTTTTCAAATGAGAATATTATTTGAGAGGGAAGTTTTGAATAAAATATTTTGGTGGGAAGTTTTAGAATGAAATATTTTTGGGGGAAGTTATTTTGTGAGTAAGTTTAACTTTTAGGATGAAATATTTTGGGGGAAAGTTATTTTGGGATAAGTTTAACTTTTAGGATAAAATATTTTGGTGGGAAGTTATTTTGGGGGTAAGTTTAATTTTTATGATGAAATATTTTGGTGGGAAGTTTGAGGATGAAATATTTTGAGTGAAAGTTTAAATTCTATGATAAATATTTTGGTGGGAAGTTTTAGAATGAATTTTTTTTGGAGAAATTTTTTAATATATAGTAAGTTTAACATTTAGTCACACATTTTTTCATGAAATTTTATAATATTTCGTCACACGAAATAAATAAAGTGACAATGATGTGATGAATGTTTATGTAAAGGCACATGATTTTTTTTTTTAATTTTAAATGTAGCTATTGTATAACCTTTGGTCACAGAAAATAATATACATAACCACATGTATTAGATTTTAGCCACATTAGTAAACATATAATGCGATCGTAGATCACATTTGGCCATACTTTTATAGTGTGGCTGTTTTTTTCTTAACGCGTTGCTAAAGGTTTCGAATACTTATGTATTTAGTCACATGAAACAATATATTGTGGCCGTAGCTCACATTTGACACACTTTTTTAGTGTGGCTAATAAATGTCATAACTTTTTTCTTAAAGTGTGGCTAAAGGTTTTAAATTTATATGTTATTAGTCACATGAATACAAATACTATGATCATAGATAACAATTGGCTACACTTTGCTAGTGTGGCTAATATATGCCACAGTTTTTATTTAAAGTGTGGCTAAAGTTGTCTAATAAATATGTTTTTGGTCACATGAAACAAAAATATGTGGCCATAAATCACATTTGGCCACACATTTCGAGTTGTGACTAATAATTTTCTAAAAGTGTGGCTAAAGGTTCTGAACTGGTATAAATGGTCACATTAATAATAAAATATGTGGCTAAAGGTGTTTTAAAATGTGATGAATGACCTATAGCCACACATTTTTTAACATGTGTGGCAGGGCGGTTTTGCCAAAAGTGTGGCCATAGCCCTTTTTTCACGTAGTGTAAGGCGGTGGAACAGGCTGAACAGGCACCTGTCAACATTTTTGGGAGCTGGAAACTTTTAGGCGGCCCGCGTAAGATATAGGGGAGTCTTACGCGGCCGGTATGAATGTTAGATCCGGTCAACAAGTTTTCAGACCTTGCATTTTTGGTCCCTGGTCCCTCTAAACATGTTTTAACTTTCATTTATTGCACTTTTAACACCCAAACTTGACTTTTAAGGACTCTAAGTCATAAGCAAAATTCGTTAAGCTCCCGGTTAGTTATACGATCACCGAAAAGTCCTGAGTTTCAACGTTGACGCTTTTAACCCCTTATTTACGAATGTTAACGTATTTTCCTCATACGATATCGAAACCTTGTGAAATTTTTATTACTTATTCTCAGAAGCATAATTAATCGTTACAAAGCTTCGGGTTCGTTAAAAGGTCACTCAGAGGTATAATTTAAACATGTTGACACATTTAACCCTTGTGGCTTGCAAACTTTCACTTTCTTCCACAAACGGTTTCATACGATTCATGATTTATTCGTTTAAGGGTATAAACATCGTGTAGGGTTATTGAATGGAAAAATTATCAAATGTTGACACTTTGAATCCTTCTACACACATACTTTCTTTGTTTGTCAACTTTAGTCCCTCTGTAATAATTCTTTACACGTCTAAAGTCCATGACACGTGTCCTTATAATATTGGTCGTGGTTTTTCGAGGTGTTACAGGCAATCTATCATCGCAAGATTTAAGGTTATAAAACCATACGCCTCTGATGCGTTACCCACTTAGTACACAATTCGTTATGTTTATATCACCTTAGTAAGTTGATTATTTCATTTTCTTGCCTAATGATACATCATATGATGAAGTTACTATCACATTAACCCACGAGACTCAATTAAATTACGCTAAGACTCTATCTAGACTAAGACTGACACAACTTAACTAAATGTTTATTTGATTGGGGGGGGGGGGGTTTCTAAAAATCCTAAATTTGCAATTAAAATTAAACTAAATTAACTAGATTAATTAGACGTGAAATTGGATGAAGACCCAACTCAGTGATAATGAAGGCTACCTAGTCTAGACTCATGTTCAACTAGGAATGAATTTCTATTCAAAATTAACGTGGTATGGAACCGGGATCTTTTAATGCTAAACCTTAAGAAATCCCTACTAAGACCTCCCGACCCTTCTCAGGAATAAACTTGTGAGACTCTACAAGGCTGTTACGACTACCGGTTGTTAGATTTCCTCACAGTCCTCTAAGTTCTTGGAAAGTGCCCTAATATGACAATCTACCTCACAGCGCGAAAGTCTAAGGCAACTATGGATTTTAACTTGGTTTAATAGACACGTGTATGATTAGGGAACTAAGACTGATTTCTCACAAAACCTAATCCTAGCTATATACCAAACAGAGACCTATTAATAACCTCGAGCCTCACAGCGACAAGATTAGTAGAATATCAAGTTTCAATAGTCTCTTAATTACCGTTTCTAAGGCTATTGGCCAATTCACCCAAAAATTACCCAAACCCGTGAAGATTAGATAATTAACACGAACCTATTCTATGAAAGACATTCATCAAGATTCATGTGAAACAAGCAAATAATTGAAAATCAACACAAGATACGCATATACACCAAATCAAAGGTTCCAAAGTTATTTACTTTCCAAGAACACCCATAACCAACATTAATACGAATAAAAATCCAATCTTTATTAAACAATCATCATAACATAGGTAGTTAAAAGTGTTTAGCCAAGAAACATGGTTTTAAAAAATAAAAACATAAAGTCTCAAACAAGAATTCATTGAATTAAACAAGAAAAATTAAGAACAAGATAAATCAGAGTGGTAAAACCCGTCAATCTTCATTGCTTGTGCTTCCCGCTTTACTCCAACGATTCCCTGCTTTTAATTCTTGTAAAAGCTGCTCTCAAAACCGTCCAAGATGATGTGATCCTCGTCTGATAATGTCTTTCCATGCGTCCAAGATGATGTGATCCTCGTCTGATAATGTCATTCCCCTCCAATCGAATATATATATGCTGATGTGATCGCCTTTTTGATGTTCCTTTCCTTTCTTTTATATATAATTACTCTTTGCCGCCTCCCTGATGTCATGCGAATCAAGTCCAATCTCAATATATTTCTTGGCCTTTTTATTGTATTATGGATGGAATAGGGCTTTTATTATAATATAAAATAATTGATTCAAGCCCAAAATCTCTAGCAAATCAGATCCATTCACGCAAACATGTTGGTTGATCATCTTTCACGTGGCCCACTATCATACTTATAAAATATAGATAGTGGCCTCGACCCACTTACAGAAAATAGCTGCAATTTTCATTCGGTCCCTGAAGCCCCACTCTGCCCAACTGGCAGGTCATTTCCATATTACTCGTTTTCGCTCCATTTGCACCAGGACCTTACCCAACACAAAATAATATAATAGAATACTAAAACTAAATAAAATCAAATAAAACTTATACAAAAATTATACAATTTACACGGGACAAATATGTGTATTTTACACACATCATTTATGCAATTTTAAGTTCAATTTCAGTGTGACAACCGAACTCGCTGATGTATTATCATTTCTTTTGTTTCACACAGTGACAACTTGTTTTTTACTTTCTATTATTTTTATTTTGTTGATTTTCTATTTTTTATTTTAAGAAAAACAAACTATTTACAAAATTTCAAAATTCTTATGAAAAACTGGTTACTCAGGATTCCTCATCCCGTTAAGTTCGACTAAGTTTTCAAAACGAGCCCTGTCAAATGCTTTTGTATAAAGATCTGTCAGGTTACCTCATGTGTCGAATTTTTGTAGTTTAATGATTTTCTTTTGAGCACAATCCCGTATAAATGATGACGAATGTTAAGATGTTTCATTTTACCGTGCTTTATGGGATTGTTTGTTATTGAAATAGTGGATTTATTGTCTATCAAGATATGGTGCGAGTGAAATACAAACTGGCGCATCAACAGTTGTATCCACAAAATATGAGATCAACAGCTACCGCCTGCAAAGTCTGAATCGGCTTCACACGAAGACGTAGACATTGAAGCTAGCTTCTTGCTTGCCAAGACACAAGTCTTCCCCCAAAGAATTGACAACCACTTGTTGTAGACAATCTGTTCGATTTACATCCTCCAAAGTTTGAATCAAGGTAAGCAACTAACTCCAAGTCACTATCAGCTGGATACCATAGCCCAAACTTAGGTTTCCCCTTCAAGTAACGTAGAATCCGCATCACTGCTTTCATATGCGACTCCTTCGGGTTTGCTTGATATCTGGTACAGTGACATACAACGAACATAATATCTAGTCTTGAAGCAGTAAGATACATTAAAGATCCGATCATAGCTCAATACTGACTTGGATCCACATCTTCTACACTATCAACTTGACCAAGATTATGATTCTCATAATTGGGTGTATTAAAAGTAGCGCAATCATCCATTTTGAAATGAGTCAAAATGTCAGACTGTTAGGCGCATTAAGGTTTAAGCAATTAGTTTTGGGTTGTTTATGTAATATCTCAAAATCATTAAGGAGTTCGAGATGGCAAAATAACATTGCGGGGTTTTTGGGTTACTAGAGGGGCTTAGGTTTAACTTGTGTTGATGTATATATAATGATGTTTTCACATCATTATAAGGTTAATCATTCTGGGGTAGCATAACTTGTAGCAGACGAAGCTTATCAATCGCATGCAAGTTTTGTTCAATAATCATCGGTGTTCATCTTATTGTTATCTATTCTAGAATCAATCTTAATTGTGTGATTTTGCCATACATTCAAGGTCGTCTTGCTATCATATTGTAATGATCCAGATCAGGGACTTATAAGTGGTATCAGAGCCATTAGAACCTATTTATAGGCTCGGTTGATGATATCAATCGATTCAACCAGTTTTCTTAGTGTTTTGGTAAAGATTGAAGTTGTTTCGGTGATTTCAGCAATTTCGGGAAGGCTGCTTGTTTGCTGTTTTTGATTGTTCATCAAAATGACCATATTTTGCTTTGAAGAACTGCTATAATTTGTTCTTGGAAGATTTGGTGCTGTTGCAAGTACTGTGGAAGAGATTTCAAAAAATCTGTTGCAGATTTTCTGAAATCTTCAAACCCCTAAGTTTAAAGGATTTTGTTATGATTTCATTGTTTCTGTTTTGCAGGATTTCGAAGTACAGGTTTTGACAACAAGGTTTTCAACAACTAGATTTCGAGCTGTTGTGTTTTTTAGAATCATTGAGTTAGAGTTTTCAAGCTACTGAGTTTTCGAGGAAACACTGTCTTTTCGACAATCAGTCTATTTTCCACAACATCCAGGTTTCGACAATCTCTCTTCTTTACCCTTTCATCCCCCACCTTGATGATTAAAGAAGCTACAATTGCAACTCGAGTTAGTTCGGCTTGTTTATTTTAACAAGTTGAAATGTTAGCTCGAACTCAACTCATTTACAAACTAGCCAATTTTGAGTGAGTTTTTGTGAGTAAGGTGGTGTTTGTTTTTTAAGAAAAGTATTTCATAACCTCTTTTGTCTTCCCCATGCAGACCACGCGCAGACGTAAGGGTCTGCAGCGTGTTTGTTTTTTAGAAGACAACCCATTAAAAAACATCTGTTGAAGCTCTTCCTCGTGCAGATACATCCTTAGCTCTTCAAACCTCTTCAGACAAAACACATCTGAAACCCTTCTCCTTCTCCACCAGCGAATCCATTCTTCAGCCGCGCCTCTTCTCCTCCGCCTCCACCCCTCGTCCTTCGGCTACCCACCTCGTCCTCCGTCGCCCCCTTCTTCTCAGTCGAGGCCACCTCCGTCGCCCCATTCTTCTCCGCATCGGGCTCCACCTCCGTCCCCCCCTCTTCTCCGTCGGGTTTCACCCGTTGCCACCCCTCTTCTCCGTCGGGCTCCACCCATTGTCGACACCTCCTCCACAGCCTACTTCAGGTATGTTCAATTTGTGGTTTTTTTTTTCAATTTAGGATTTTGATGTTGAATGATCTGCTTATATCTTTGTATGAACTTCTAATTTGACTATTTTTTGATGAAATTGATGAAATTTAGGATTTTGTCTGAACTTCTAATTTAGGATTTCGAAGTTGAATGATCTATTGAAGTTTATTTTTGGTTGATAAGAGTTTGACGAAACACCTGCCACTTACATGTTGGTTAAGGATAAAAAAGATATCAAATAAAAAACAAACAATCTTCTTTTTGTAGACTGCAGACATTTGGTCCAGCACTTTTGCTACAGATGTCTGCAGATGTGGTCCGCAGACTGTAGACGTTTTACATCAGAAAAAACAAACAACACCTAAGTCTTGAGTCACGAACTTTGTAAATAGCCCTAGTCCATATGACCCTATACATAGGGGATAAAAGGGATAGACTGATGACATTTAATACAAAATAAATTCTAATTAAAAAGGAATGAGAAGTAGGGTTGTTCAAAGCCACATATCCGAATTTTGGATATCCAAAATTTTCGAATACCAGATTTCACTATCTGAACCCGCATCTGAAATTTGGATATCTGATCGGATAGTGAATCAGATATACGAATATACAACCTTTTTACTTTATTTTTATTTTTATTTTATATACATTTTATTTATTCTAAATCAGAAATTTTACGGATATTTTAGATATCCGATAAAAAATTATAGATTTTTGGATATTTTGGATGTTTGAAATATCCAAAAATTTTAAAATCATTATCCAAATCCAAATCCGAGAATGCGTATAGTCCGGATTCGGATATTTTTGAACACCTCTACCCCCAACAACCAATTTTCTGGCTATAAGCATACACTCTGGTTTCTACAAATTATCAGCCATAACCCCTCACAAATCGAGGTGAGTCTTGGTGGTTACGGTGATCTCATAGTTAGAAAACGAATTTTACAGGTTGGTTTTAAGCATCGTTGTTGAAACCTTGTGGATTAGGTCAAAGATCAGATCAGACCTCTCTCTGATTTTTGAACTAAGCACCGCCATTATAATCATCAATATCCATTATGGGACTAGAATCCATAGGAATGGGGAAATACCTTACTATACTATTTGGTACTACCAGTTACAAACCCTTTGCTAAATTAAATACGTGTTTCTGCAATTACCCTTTCAACTTGTTTGAGTTTTTTTTTTTTTTTTTTTTTCTATCAAAACTTTTACAACTATTAAAAGGTAAATAATAATAATAATACAAACATCAATGTAATATAATAAGTAAATTGTCTAAATGGACACATGATTTAATATTACATGAAATACATGTGTCATGTGTAATTTTGTATGTGTTGTGATTATTTAATATATGGTTAACTACATTGAAAATTAGAAAATGCAAAGTCATTTGTTTCGTTAAGAAGCATTCACCTATTCACCTATATATTCAAATTTGAAAGGAATGAATAGTAACGTCACTAACCGATTAGCAAATGGTATCGGGTATTAGTACCGGTACCTGATTTACCAAACCAAAGTATTTTCGGTACCGGTTCAGCACCGGTATTCACCGGTTTTTACCCTTAAATACCGGTGTCGTACCAGTATCGACCGGTACCGAACCGTACCATATCAGGTATATTCGGTACCGGTACCCACTTTTGGGGATTTCAGAAACGGTATTTCGGTAACGGTTGGTACCGAGCACATCAAATCTTGTAGCAACACAACAATGCAAGTAATTTGCTTTAAATTAAATCAGCAAATTAACTCTATTACATTTTACAACTTCCGTGAATAGTGGTTTATTATTATTATTATTATTATTATTATTATTATTATTATTATTTTTTGACTTTTTTGCCTTTTTGGGCCCAACCAATTTACGATTTTGTCCCGCTTTAAAATTACGATTTTGCCATCAGTTTAATATTACGTTTTTACCACCAGTTCAAAATAAAATTATGCTTTTGACCCCTGTGAAAAATTATAATTTTGCCCTCGGTTCAAAATTACGATTTTGCCCCATTTAAATTTACAGTTTCGCCAATAGTTTTGTTTTCTTCCTCCGGGCTAAATTACGATTTTGCCCTCAATTTAAATTTACATTTTTTTCATCGTTTTTGTTTGCTTTCTCAGTCAAATTACGATTTTGCCCCCAAGTGTATAACTACAGACACAAGATGGAAGAGTAGTGCTAGGCAACTGGCTGGAACTCCCCCATTGGCCCAACCAATTTACGATTTTATCACCGCTTCAAAATTATGTTTTTACCCCCAGTTCAAAATAAAATCATGTTTTTGCCCCCAACTAAAAATTACAATTTTGCACTCGGTTAAAAATTACGATTTTAACCCGTTTAAATTTACAGTTTTGCCATTATTTTTGTTTTTTTTTCCTCCCAACCAAATTACGATTTGGCCCTCAATTTAAATTTACATTTTTTGCAGCGTTTTTCTTGCTTTCCCAGTCAAATTACGATTTTGTCCCCAATGTAAAATTACAGTTATGCCATCGTTTTAGTTTTTTTTTTTTTTTTGAGAAAATTGTTGTAGTGCTTTATTTTAATTGTTTGACTCGGTGTAATTTTTATTCATGTTATGTGACTTCCTGGCACACGCTCATTTATTCTGAAAAATTACAATTTTGTCCCAAGTTTAAAATTATAGTTTTTCTATCTTTTTGTTTTTCTTAAGCAAAAGTATGATAGTGTTTTAATTTATTTGGTTGACTCAGTGTAATTTTTTTGAGATCGTGTTATAAGTAGTATGTTCAGGTAACCAAAACACGGACGAACATGTTATGATAGAGAAATATTTGGCTTAGTGCCCCGCAACGCGGGCGGGGCAAACCCCTAGTTTCTAAATTAATTTAACAAATAATTATCAAATCAACTCATTTATAAAAAAATACTACATATATCATATATGCGACATTAAAAATCTTAACCGAAGACGAATTGATGCATATCGCTTGTGAACTGTTGAAAGATCATTTTAATTTGCTAGCACAAGCAATCGATTTCTTAAGCTTCTGAGCTTGAGTCGGCAACTTCACACAGGTGGCTAATCTCACTGATTTAAGAAAGCAAATTAAATACCAAGTTAGATCAATTTGCCACCATTCCAAACCATGACGAGCTGAGTACTCAAAAGCATGATGATTATTATGCCATCCTTCTCCAAAGGTAACCATTGCCACCCACCTAAATTCAGGATGTTTCCATTAAATAAACAAACATTTTGAAGAGTTTTTTTTATCTATAACATATTTGAAATATAAATACCAATTATTTCTTGACAAATCATCGGTGTTCCAAGCTCGATTTCCCCAAATATGGCATGCTGAATTTACTAGAAAAGTCATGTGGTAAACCCATATGGTCCTCACACCCTGCATGCATGGGTATGAGTATGGGTAATGTTAGGATATCCGGATTTCATAAAATATTTATAAAATATGAGAAGTTATTTCGAGTTTTACCAAAATCCAAACAAGGTATGGGAAACCACCCCAAGCATAAATGAATATGCCAAATCCAAATATATGCCACATGTACGTCCTTCTGATGAATCTATAGAACGCTTGGCTTTTTAAATCTTCTACATTCTTACGCTTGTTGTACTGAAAGTCATACGGTTATAAATTTATAGCATGAAAGAGTTTAGGTTAACGATATATAAACGACATGAAGTTGTATAACATTATAAGTATTCACCTTCTCCATAATGTAGCCACTGTCAAATAACCAACCCATATGACTAAACCAAAATCCGTAAGTGGGGGTATGTGGATCTTTCTCCAAATCAACATATTGATGATGATACCTATGAATACTCACCCAATATATTGGATCTCTCTACATGTGTAAAAAAAAAAGCCATCGAGTCTTTTGTTAGAATTACAAGCCAATGTACAATAACATATATCCAAATGAAGGGCCCAAAAAACATTAACATTAGAAAATCGAATAAAAAACGGATTAGATCAGACCTGAATGGCTTGAACTCCTAAATAAGCACACGTGTATTCGAGCCATTTGGGTAGCTTGAGACTATGGTGCGCTAGAACCCTATGGTAACACATGGTAACACCCAACATTCCAGTTAAAAAATAAAACAATATTGCATACCAAAAAGCATCCCAACTGAATGTAGATGGAGCAAAAAGTGCCAAAACATGTAGAGAGAAAATCCCAGAGGCCATTCTAACGTCGAGGGTCCTCCATTTTCGTCCCCAGAAGAGGTTTCTTTTTCTTGTTATCATCACATCAGAGAAAATAATTCTCTCATGCTCTGATTCGTTTGCAGCATTTAACAGCATTTAAACCCGAATTAGATTTGGATCTTTTTAACCAGATGATATATTACACACCTGCTGGTATGTGCGAAGAGCAACTATTTATATAGGAGTTCAAGCATGAAGTATGTACAATTAAATATGTATATACTTAAAAATTCCCATTTCGGTCGGTGAGCGAAGTTAAGGAGGAAGTAATTAGTAATGGCATTTGTCACTTGCCTCTTATGGTATGGTAAACGAAATGATGCTCCATTGGGAGTTGTGATGCTATATATTTCTTCACTTTTTATATTATTCGAGTTTATATAATATGTTATTTTTTCTATATTTATAAAGATCATACTATAGAATTACGACTTCGGTAAAAAATCAACAACTTTTAACTAAAGCCATAAATTCTATTTATCCAATTACTTTTCTCAATCGGTAAATAATAAATCTTGTTAATCGTTCTTGTAACATTAACGACGCCGATTTTTTTTTTCCTGTTTTAGTCTTATTTATTTTCCCTTATTTATCCATACTATATTAGAATACATGAGTGAAGCGTATTTTAAGATACTCAAAAGATAAAACCTTTTTTTTAGTTTAATGTATAATTACAATCCTAAAATAAGGTTAAATTAGTCTTTCAAACATTAATTACATTTTAATCTCTCATCGTAATTACACTTTAATTCCTTCATCTTTAACCAAATTATGTATAATTAATTAGTGGTTACATTTTATTCCCTATTAAAAAATAACTACCCCACGTTTTTTACATGACCTTAACTTTTATGTGCGTTAATATTTTCTTTTAAAAAAACTACACCATAGAACATCTTATTCTCTTTAATTTGAGTATAGCATTGCTATAATTGTTTTAATTAAAAAAATGATATATTACGTGATTGACAGTGTCTAGGGATGAGCAAAAAAATATAGCTAACCAAAATCGAACCGAAAATAGAGGAAACCGAACCAAAATCCAACAAAAACTGAATTAACTGAAAACCAATAAATCGAAGACCAAATTAACTAGAAACCAATTATCGTTTTTTTGTTCTCCCTTTTAACCAAAATTAAGTGAACCAAACCGACCAATTCAAATTTCTACATATTTCTAGCTTTTATACCTTTACTTCATGTATTTCATATTTTATTCCTTCATTTCATATATTTATAGGCAAATTGGAAAAACAATCCCATCTTTCTGAAATTGGCCGATAATAATTCAAAGTCAGTTATTAGCCAATAATAATTGGACCTCGTCCAATTTTTTTGTAAAATAGTCTGCCGTTAAAATAAGCTTAACGGAGTTAAGTGTTTTTCCAAATTACAAACCGATGTTTTAGAGCTTTTGATCAGAACGAGGATACGAATCGATTGATGCAAAACTTACCTCGAAATTGTGTTCGAAATGGCTTGAATTTTGTTAATTGGAAGTTAAACACCCGAATTGAAGCACCGTTTTCGTGGGTTGGGGGCAGTATTTCGAGGTAAGTTTTATATCAATCGACTCGTATCCTCGTTCTGATCAAAAGCCCTAAAACATCGGTTTGTAATTCGGAAAAACACTTAACTCCGTTAAGCTATTTTAACGGCGGACTATTTTACAAAAAAATTGGACAAGGTCGGATTATTATTGCCTATAACTGACTTGGGATTATTATCGGCCATTTCAGAAAGATGGGATTATTATTTTCCAATTTGCCTATATTTATACTTACCTTTCATTTATTTATACATCTATTTCATGTATTATATCTCAATTTCATGTACAACAACAATAATAATAATAATACAAACATCAATGTAATATAATAAGTAAATTGTCTAAATGGACACATGATTTAATATTACATGAAATACATGTGTCATGTGTAATTTTGTATGTGTTGGGATTATTTAATATATGGTTAACTACACTGAAAATTAGAAAATGCAAGTCATTTGTTTCGTTAAGAAGCATTTCTAATTAATTTAACAAATAATTATCAAATCAACTCATTTATAAATAAATACTACATATATGCGACATTAAAAATCTTAACCGAAGACGAAGTGATGCATATCGCTTGTGAACTGTTAAAAGATCATTTTAATTTGCTATCATAAGCAATCGATTTCTTAAGCTTCTGAGCTTGAGTCGGCAACTTCACACTGATGGCTAATCTCACTGATTTAAGAAAGCAAATTAAATACCAAGTTAGATCAATTTGCCACCATTCCAAACCGTGATGAGCTGAATACTCAAAAGCATAATGATTATTATGCTACCCTTCTCCAAAGGTAACTATTGCCACCCACCTAAATTCGAGTTTTTTCTCAAATTAGTGGTGATGGAAAAAATATTTATCAAAATGGTGTTAGTAGAAAACTATTTACCAAAATGGTGTTTTCTAGAAGAGTAAACTACAATTTTACCCCCTGAGGTTAGGGGTCATTGGCACCCTTACCCCCCCTAAGGAAATAATTGCAATTTTACCCCCCACTGTTCACTGTTATGTCGCAACCTTACCCCCTAAGCTCAATTTTGTTGACTGATCTGTTGACTTGGTGGTGAAATGACTATTTTACCCTTTTATTTTACCCCCTGTGTTTTGTTTATTCTGTAATTTTACCCCCTGCCACCACTACCACCGCCATTCACCACCACAACCACCACTGCCACCTCCAGCCACCACCCTCAACCACCACTGCCACCGCCATTCACCACCACTGCCATCTTCTTCCTCCCCTTCTCTCTCTCTCTCTCTCTCTCTAAAAAACTCACCACCCGTTCAAATATTACTTGAGATGAATCACTGGTTGCAGTTTACTCTATTTTTCCTCACCTCCGACCACCATATGTCGACAACCACCACCAACATCAAACCATTATTCAAATTAAAACCTGCAACAAAAAACATCAAATTCAATTGAATCTTGTCACAAAAAAACATCAAAATATCAACCACAATTATTTTTCCAGAATCTTCTATTGCATTCAACACATCATGAACCCTAATTTCATAAAAAAAAATTACATTTCAATCCAACGATGAAGCTCCGTTTTCACCATAAACAAACTCGTAATCTGCTCATACCTCTCATTACCGCTAAACGCCGTCGTTTCAGACCGATCGGTACGGAATTTGTACCCTAACACTGTTCCGTTCGTCAGAAACTCATACGCCATATAACCTGCTACTAATTTGTTCGATGACGTCGTCATATTCATCTCTGATGTAGGTTTCGTTGCTGCGGTGGTGGTTCTGGATGTTGGGGTTTCAGGTCGGAGGGAGTTGGGGGGTTAGATTGCAGGTGGTGGTTTATGGAATCCAATGGCAATGGTGGACGATAGGGGTTTGTGGGTTGTCGGGTTGGTGGAAGATGATGGCGGAAGAGGTCAGCTCCATTTGTTAGTTGATGATTACGGTGAAGTAGATGGTGGATCTGAGGTGAACAACGGCTAAATGGCGGAGTTAGGGTGATCTAGGTGGTTAACGATTGTGGTGTAAGGATGGTTGTGGGTTGTGGAGGTTGAGGTTATTCAGGTTGAGGATGGAGAAGAAGGGTAGGTTGTGGTGGTGGTGAGGTGGGTATATGAAGGAGAAGAAGATGCAGGGGGTAAAATGACATATTTACCCTTTGACCATTAGCTTCTAATGTTGACTGTTAAGCCAAACTAACGCCCGGGGGTAAACATGCGACATAACAGTGAATAGTGGGGGGTAAAATTGCAATTATTTCCTTGGGGGGTAAGAGTGCCAATGACCCCTAACCTCAGGGGGTAAAATTGCAGTTTACTCTTTCTAGAATATCTACTTGTTTCTCACTCCTTATCTCATTAGATGACTCTCAATTTATTAAATAATTGTTAATTAGTGATTTATTCATGCTAAATTTTTATGCATCTTAAATTTAACATGTTCTTTTAATTATAAGAAAAACTATCGGAAAAAAATTAATATAAAAGTTGCATTCAATGTGTGAATTTAATAATTTCAGT
The DNA here is from genome assembly GCA_030545235.1 of Helianthus tuberosus. NCBI lineage: Eukaryota > Viridiplantae > Streptophyta > Magnoliopsida > Asterales > Asteraceae > Helianthus > Helianthus tuberosus. The sequence goes on from CM060410.1 coordinate 44,595,069, forward strand.
AATACCATATGAAATCTATCAATATTTAATAAATTACAATTTAATCACATATACGTACAGTCAATTTATATTACTTTTACTTAATTATTTTTACATAAATAACAAAATAAGTATTTTTATAATGGATAGACCAAACATCTATACTGTTTATGTATATATGCATACTCATATCATTCTATATAAATTATTAAAAAAACCTACATTTAGCAAAATAAGAAAAAAAATAGCATTTGCAGTATGTGACAGTGAATGCTCATCAAGCTGCTGCAATTAATATTTTATATAAAGTATTTTCATTATGACTTATATTTGCCTATTCTATTTCCGAAGCAATGAACTTCGGATTACCCGATATCTAATTATGTGATACCCGATATCCAGTATACGAAATCCGTAGTACCCGAATGATATTTCGATCGGTTAGTTTGTTCCGTTCACTAGTACAAATTTGACTAAAAGATGCGGTTAAATTGCCTATGAGATGCGGTTATAGACCCGCACCTTATGGCAAGGCATCTTTTGGCTATACACCAAATAATGCGGGTCCAAAAGATGGGGTTCTAGAACCGCATCTTTTAATATATTAACAAAAAAACTACTTTTCCCTAATATACTCAAAAGATGCGGGTTCTATAACCGCATCTTTTGATATATTAACAAAAAACTATTTTTTCTTAATATCTTGGTGTTTTAGAGAAGTAACATATATATTAATTTTCAGGAAATTTTATTAAAAATTCTTAACAAATTATATCATCAACAAATTATCTAAAAATGAAAATAAAATATACAAAAAAAAAAACAAAAATAAATTAGAACCCATATAATATAACCCAAGAATACAAATTACAAATGTTTTAACGTAACACAAGATTACAAGAGTTTTAAAGTAACCTAAATACATATATCTCTAAAGATGATGAAAGTGATATACAATAGCGTCCCGAACCGATGTCTTCATACTTGCAACCCAATACCAACATCTTCAATTCATACTTGCAACCGGAACCGTATTGCCTAGCAAAATATAACGTTACATTAATGAAATGAGCTTAAAATGTATACACAAGTGTACATATGTATAAAATGTAATCTTTGAATTCGATTCTTAAAACACTATTATACATGCATACACATAAAACATGTAGTTCCAAATCTATGCCACATATATAAGACATGAAGATCCAAATCCACGACCTTAAACTCCGACAATACTACAATCATAAATCACAAACCATACAAAAAACATTTATCTAATGCAAAGATATACATGTCTTATGTGATAATCAAAATGTGTTACTAATGTCTCGGTTTGGGTGAGAAAAGCTATACCAGTTCAAGGATTATTAGGATGAACAATTTACGTGATGAACAATTTACGTGATGAACAATTTTATCTCGCAATCTACATCAGACCATTTAAGAGCAGGTATACACCTACAACTAAAGACAAACATTAAAAATTGTATGTATCAAATTTAAACAAAAAACACAGCTGCACGAGTCAAAATGAAACTAAAGATGAACATGAACATCTACATTGTGATATTGCTATCAAAGAAAAACATACCTCTTGTTTTTTTAATGCACAACAGAGTCATCTCTTTACCCCAGTATTGTTCCCCATGCTTTATATTGTTTCGTGTCCTGAAATCATTATAAGACGAAATATTAAAATGATCCCTTCCAAGTAAACACGTCACATTCATCAATTTGAATGTCTACTTGCGAATTCAATTGGACAGAACATGACTTTTTGCTCGGTATGAATAACAAAAAGTTTCACCACTCTAATATACCGAATCAAACTTTAATCTAAAGAAAACAAACAAAATGGCATCCTTAGAAATAGTAACGTCCAATGTATTAGGTAAAATATGATACCAATAGAAATCAACAAAACATCCAAACAGTCAAGAACAGTAGCATCTGCTTCGGAGTTAAATTTAAGTGTACACACATTATATGAAGTTGTATCAATTGCAAGCCGGAACATTCACCTGCATCCAAATTTTAGCAAGTCAATATGGAAAAATTAAAAAGAAAAAAGATAATAGGAATCAACAAACAGAGTGTTAAAAAACGATTATTATCAACAAACATTATATGATGTTGTATCAATTATGTAGTCACTTTTGATTCTCCAAGAGTCCGCAGCAATAGAGTGGTCATCATCGGAGATCAAAGACGGTTTACGGCAGTCGCACTTGTGAGATGTCAATGTCTACCAGATGTAAGGGGAGAACGAAATCCTAAATAAAGAATAGATTTGAAAACAGAACCGATTACCCACGTTCACCCGTTGTTTCTCTTTAAAGAATTTCATTGATTATAACTCCCTTAGAACCAAAAAGTATAATAGCATCACAACCAAAAAGTATAATAGCACGTAAAGAATTATCATGCGCCAAGCCTGCATATAACAAATTATGAGGAATAAATCACTAGTACACATTCCGTTTGAGGGTGCGGTGAAATAAAATTGAAAGTGCGGTGTCCGGGCCGCACCAACTAATTACGCACCAAAAGTTCCCTCTTTGTGATTATGCGTCATTTAATAATGTGACCGCACCTGAAGTTATATATCATATGCAACTAGGATTAGACACATGGCCACTATACCTTTCAACAAACATCAGCTTTTTTTTTCACCAAAAAAATATATATTTCTAAATTATGTAAAATTTCATAAAAAAATCCATTAAACTTCCCAATAAAAAAACTTCAACACGCAACTAATGTCTTACAATAAAAATAACAAACAAAAAATTTATAACTAATATTAATACAAGATTCCTAAAAGTACATGTTTTTCAAAAAAGAAACACAAACATATACCAATTGAAAATGTAAATATTTTTAGTAGGAAGCTCAAAAAGATGAAGTAAACTAATTAAATGAAAAAAAACAAACAGTTAATGTAATTGAATCTCTTAAACTCAATAAACTTTAAATAAATAGTTAATAGTTAATGTAATTGAATCAACCATTTTTTATTCAAGTTTATGGCTTTAGGCATAAAAGATTAAACAAAAGATAAACAAGTAGTAATACTAAATAATGCATAGATTAACCGTTTTTCATATGCCAACTATTCTTGAGAAGCTTGTGTCACCGCACCACCGCCTCGCCAGCTCGCTTGTCGTCCGATTAAACCAAGCAAAGAAGAGAAGAGATTTGGGTTGGTATTCCTGCAAATATGAAGTGCCTGATAGTTAGAAGTCTATGCCAGCCGCCCTCATCGTTTGAATTTAAAAGTGTGTTGAAGTGTTTATAGCTTGCTCTGTTTAAACTTTGTCTATTTTAAAAAACAACTGTGTTGAAGTGTTTATTTCTTGAGTTCAATGTCAAAATTCAACTACATACAAAAATCTTTAAAAGTGAAACCTAGGTTAATTGCAGGCTTGTAGGTTTAATTACACATCTGCATACAAAATTCTTTAAGTAATATAACAACAATAATAATGGTTACGAAGAACAAACCTGTAAAAGTTGGTTGCGTTCGCGTGAAATCTGAAGCCCATTCAATGTTGATTATTTATAAATGAAACATACAATTTAAAAATGTAAAATTATTCAGTTCCAGTTCAACCAAAATACAAATAGGTAAATATAGTCAATGAAAACCAAATTTCAACATCAACAAATGTAATCATACTCCAATACTAAACAAATTAAATAAGTAAACATCAATTATACACATACAGGTAGGTTAAGCTTTCAATCTCAATTGCAATGCTTTTTCATCCTGACCAACTACTGTGTAAACGAATAAAAAAAGATGCACATGTGCAATTCAACTATAAAAGAACAATCTAACATATACAGGACCACTAGGCACACAAAATAGCTTCTCATAATAAAGATATAAATAATTGAACTTTAAACAAACTAAAGGTAGAACTACATAACATCACCTATATTTGTCTCGGTTCAAGCTCAAGTGAAAAGGTAAAACAACAACCTCCTCCTATTATACTCCGATTAGGGTTTGTAGCCGCAAGTTAGGTGAGGAAATCATTGCGGCCGGTTAGTAATTAGGGTTTTCGTGTGGGGTACCTGGTCCATCCAGTGATTGATTTGCATAAGGGAGGAAAGGAATCATGACTTTTTATGGGAAAGATCACAGGTGATCGTGATACCAAACCGGCGATAAACTGCTGGAGATAGATGGTGGCCTCTATTCTTCCCTGTATGTAGAATATTCAAGTAAAAAGGGAATCCAAAAAGGTAAAAACTGTCAAGAAACCTCCCCATCTAGTAGGTTTATTTGAATTACAAGGGTTAGGATTTAATCGTAGCTTAATCTAAGGGCTGAGATTGTTTCCATTGACTTTAATGGGAACAAAAGAATATATAATATCAAAACTAAGCTTTAATATTTTATTTTTAATTTATAATCTCTTTATATTTAATGTGCCATAGGGGTGTAAAGGAGTGGCTCGATCCTTTCACTACTCGAGCTCGACTCGTCATGTTTTTCTAAAGCTCGAGTTTGAGCTCGACTCGGTTCAAGTCTACTTATTTGAACTCGAAAATGAAAACAAATAAAAATTAAATTATTCTTATATGTATCAGTTATTGAATCGGTTAAAAATCCGCGTCTAGATGCGGCATCTTATATCACAAATTAAACCCTAGATATTGAAATAAAACAAACTAACGAGAAGCGTTGGTGAAAATCGAGACAATTCTTTGGCTCATTTTGCTCAGCGGTGGGAGGAGCGGAAGAAGAAGACGAAAATGGTTATCGACGACAGTGGCAGTCTTAGATGGTGGCGTCGTAACAAGTATCGTTGAATCACCAGAGTTTATCGAGAAGGTGTTGGTAGATATCGATTAGATTTTGTGAAGGTGGGAATGTTTTAGAGGGAATTTTACGGCGGTACGTTGCCACAAGTTTTCAATGGGCAGTACGTTGCCACAAGCATTGTGTTGCGGCGGTACATTGCCATAGGCATTCGATGGGCATCAATTTGATTTGGAACGGTATCGATTGGTTTAGATCGTCATGGGTCTATGATGTAAAAACTCCATGGATACAAAATCCATGGAGGTTTAATGAATCTTTGAAGATGAAATTGTTTTTCATTCATATTTTCTTAGATCTATGATTATTTTTCATTCATTATCACCACACCCAACTTCTATACTTAATGGCCCTAATTAGCCTATCAATCATCCTAATGGACCATTGGTCATCCTTAACGCCTTTTATTGAAAAAATGGAGCATGAACAACCCTACTTAACCATCACTAGCCCTAATTGGCCCATTAACCATCATAATGAACCATTGATCATCCCAAACGCCATTCGTTGACAATAATGGAACATTAACAACCCTAGTAAACCATCACTGGCCCTAATTGACCCATTAACCATCCTAATGGACCATTGATCATCCTAAACGCCCTTCGTTAACAATAATGGAACATCAACAACCCTAGTTGACCATCATTGGCCCTAACTGGCCTATCGATCATCCTTATGGACCACTAATAATCCTAAACGACCTTCATTAACAAAAATGTAGCATGAACAATCCTAGTTGACCACCATTGTCCCTAACTGATCTATCAATCATTATAATGGACCATTAATTATCCTAAATTACTTTCACTGACACTAATGTAGCATAAACAACCCTAGTTGACCATTACTAGCCCTAATTGGTCGTAATGGACCATTGATCATTCTTAATGCCCTTAACATGAACAACCTTACTTGACCATCACTAGCTCTAATTGGCCTATCAATCATCCTAATAGATCATTGATCATCTTAAACGCCCATCGTTGACGATAATGGAGCATAAACAACCCTAGTTGACCATCACTAGCCCTAATTGCCCATTAACCATACTAATGGACCATTGGTCATCATAAACGCCCTTTAGTGATAATAATGGAACATGAACAACCCTAGTTGACCCCCACTGGCCCTAATTGATCTATTAATCATCCTAATGGACCATTAATCGTCCTAAACTTCCTTCATTAACAAAAATGTAGCATGAACAACCCTAGTTGACCACCATTGTCCCTAATTGATTTATCAATCATTCTAATGGACCATTAATTATCCTAAACAACCTTCATTGACACTAATGTAGCATGAACAACCCTAGTTGACCATTACTGGCCCAATTCGCCCATCAATCATGCTAATAGACCACTGATCATCTTAAACGCCCTTCGTTGACAATAAGGGAACAACAACCATAGTTGACCACCACTGCCCCTAATTAATTTACCAATCATCCTAATGGACTACCAATCATCCTAAATGTCATTCATTAACAAAAATGTAGCACGAACAACCCTAATTGACCACCACTATTCTAATTGTTTTATTAATCATCCTAATGGACTATTAATTATCCTGAACAAGCTTCTTTGACACTAATGTAGCATGAACAATCCTAGTTGACCATTACTGGCCTAATTGGTCCATCAATCATCCTAATAGACAACTGATGATCGTTAAAGCCCTTCATTGACAAAAATGGAGCGTGAACAACCTTAGTTGAGCACCGCTGTCCCTAATTGACATATTAATCATCCTAAACGGCCTTCATTGACAAAAATGTAGCATGAAAACCTTAGTTGACCATTATCGCTATATGTTTAAGCAACATACACGTGATCATCTATAAATGATTAAGCCCTATTTTATTAATCATTTAATGATACATCGATATGTACACATATACATACACTGACACATACATATATACACACATAATACATATAAATGTATAAGTACGTACCAATATACACAAAAATTAATAAAAAAATAAAGTAATATTTGTAATCATGAAAAAGGTAATTTGGTTATCCTAAGAAAATTATTCATTTGTTATTATTAATACTAGAGTAAATTACGTTTTTAGCCCCTGTGGTTATATCACTTTTACTATATTAGCCTAAAATAAAAAATTTTAACATATATGTCCCTGTGATCTCTATAACTAACCATTTTGGCCCCTAAGTCTATAGATCATGGGGGCCAAAATGGTTAGTTATTAAGACCATTGGGGACCAAAATGGTTAGACTTAGGAGCCAAAATGGTTAGTTACAGAGACTATGGGGGCAGATATGTTAAAAATTCTTATTTTGGGCTAATATAGTAAAAGTGATATAACCACAGGGGTCAAAAATGTAATTTACTCTAAATACTATATATGAAAACCTTTTTTGTAATCTGTCATTTAGTATCATTTGTAAAAATAAATAAATAAATCATTAGTATATACTTATCTTTATTATTAGTTTTTTATTCTTGTTATATCAAGAGATGCGGTTCTAGAACCGCATCTTTTGGCTCTTGATTTTTTTTCAAAACACCCACAAGATGTGGTTACATAAGAACCGCATCTTTTGGCTCTTGATTTTTTTTTTCAAAACACCCAAAAGATGTGGTTACAAAAGAACCGCATCTTTTATCCCATGTTTTTTTCAAAACAAACATAAATCTTTTTAAAAACACCCATAAGATGCGGTTAGAGTGGGGAACCGCATCTTTTGAAAACACCCGTAGCATCTTTTGATCAATTGTGTACTAGTGGTTTTAGTTACTTTTAACTAATGCAATTAGTGTATATTCAGTTATTAATGTAAAAAAGAAGAAATATAAAACTGATTGTATGTATATTTGAGTAAAAAAAATTTAAATATAATTTTCATAGGGTATTACTTAAATTATTAGAATCATAAATGACATGCCGATTTTTAGAATACACATTTTTTCACGGTAGATTATACAAAAAAAAAAAAAAAACTTATTTTAAAATTAATAAAAATATAGGTTTAGACAACCACTACCATGATCAAATAATCACTAAATAATAATTAATAATTATTTAAAAGATTTTTATTAAATGGGAGTCTTCCAATAAGATAACGAGTGAGAAACAATTAAATTTTCAAGAAAACACTACTTTGGTAAATAGTTTCTAGCAATACTAGTTTGGTAAATATTTTATCCACCAACACTATTCTGAGAAAAAACTCCCTAAATTCAACATGTTTCCATTAAATAAACGAGCATTTTGAAGAGGTTTTTATCTATAAAATATTGAAACATAAATACCAATTATTTCTAGATAAATCATCGGTGTTCCAAGCTCGATTTCCCCAAATATGGCATGCTGAATTTACTAGAAAAGTCATGTGGTAAACCCACGTGGTCCTAACACCATGCATGCATGGGTATGAGTATGGGTAATGTTAGGATATCCGGATTTCATAAAATATTTTTAAAAATTCGAGAAGTTATTTCGAGTTTGACCAAAATCCAAATAAGGTATGGGAAACCTCCCCAAGCATAAATGAATATGCCAAATCCAAATATATGCCACATGTACGTTCATAAAATATTCTATACTAACCTATAGAATGCTTGGCTTTTTAAATCTTCTACATTCTTACGTTCCTTGTACTGAAAGTCATACGGTTATCAATTTAGAGCATGAAAGAGTTTAGATTAATGATGTATAAATGACATGAAGTTGTATAACATTATAATGAATTCACCTTCTCCATAATGTAGCCGCTGTCAAACAGTGGCGGATCCAAGAATATTTTTCACTGGGTTCACTTTTTTAGATACTCCAATTTCATGTGACTGAACATAAAGAATTTCGGGTCGGTTCGATAGTTCGGATCGGGTATGGTTCATTACATAATAAAAGTCCGATACAATGATGAAAAGAAAATTGTCATTAGAAATTTAAAAACACATAATATAAAATACGATAGTCTTTACAAATAAAAAAACTACCTAAAGTTGTTGACGACGAGTTTTCATCTTTTTAAAACATTAAAAGCTGCTGATTTAAAACAAACAGATGGTTAACCACTTAACCGAACTGTTTCGGCAGCAATAAAACAACAAAAGCTGAAACTTTCAGCAGCAATATTAACTTAAAAACCCTATTAAAACGATCATTTCTACATGTTTCGGCAGCAATATTAACTTAAAAAAAACCTGTAATCACTGATGTAATCGAAATTCATACCCAATTTATGTATAACAAACTGTAATCACTGATGTAATCGTATAAAACTGAAAGATGTATAACAAACTGAACAAATGAGATGATGATAATCGATTAATCGTATAAAAACTAACCTTAATCGTTGATTCGCTATTGATAATCGTATAAAAAAAACAAAGTGTCGGCAGCAATCGGCGGAGGCGGAGAGCCAAGCAGCGAAGAGGAAGGACGCCGCGCGGCCGCGGTGTTGGACTGTCGGCAGACGGCAGCAATCGGCGATTCGGCGGAGTCTCCCGGAGAGGATTAGGATTGTGCGGCGTTCTGTTTTGTTACTTGTTCTGTGCTGTTTTGTGATATAACCCTAAATGGGTTTTATTACATTAAAGAAAAAAAACTAAAATAGAAATTAAAAAAAAACGGAACAAAAAACAACCTGGTACGGGATTCGAACTCGAATGTGTTAGGGAGAAAAGCGCGGACTTAACCAGTGGAACCAAGCCTTTTTTTATTTATGGGTTCACTTTATAATTTACTTATGGGTTCCTTTTCAGTTTCTTATATATATTTACACTAAAAATTAAAAACCGAATGGGTTCCCGGGAACCCGTAGTTTGTTAATAAGTCCGCCCCTGCTGTCAAATAACTAGGGGTGGCAAAAGTGATGGGTTGGACATGTTTGAGTCATGGGTCAGTGGCGGAACTAAAACATTAAATCAGGGGGTATCAAAAAAAAATTCACAATGCAATCGTACAATATTAAAAAATGACAATAAATAAATAAAGTAAAACAAATACCTAGGGCTGTAAACGAGCCGAGCCGAACCGAACTAGGGTGGGCTCTGACTCGGCTCATTTAAAAATCGAATCGAACCGAGCCAGCTCATTTTTCTTAACGAGTTGGAAAGTTGTGCTTAGGCTCAGCTCGTCAAAAGCTCGAGCCAGCTCGTGGCTCGTTGATCCGGCTCATTTGTTTAAAAAAAAATTATATTTTTGTATTTTTTACACATAATGATATACATAAAACCAAAAAACAATCAATAGAACATTATTTAAGCTAATAGAATAGTAATTTTGTGCAAACTATATATAAACGAATAAGAAAAGATTCTATGTTACTTACCCTAATATATATATATCCGCTAAAATAAGAACCACCTCCAGTTGTAAGAACCGCGAGAACCACTCTCAACCAATCAGAATATGACAACTCAAAGGGTATTATGGTCATTTACCCCAAATGTCACCCTCTCTCCTCATTTATAAAATGTCAGTCTCTCTCTCCTAATTTATAAATGTCAGTCTCCTCTCTCCTCAACATATTTCCATCCATGTTCTCCTTCATCCCTGTTTGTGAGTTTGTGAGTTTGTGAGTTCTCTCCCCACCCTCTCTCTTGTAAATCAAAAGAAAAACCCACCCCCTCCGATCGCAACCCACCACCACATCGCAACCACCGTCCTCCAATCTCTGTCTCTCTGCTTGTACGAGGTCTCGATGACACCACAATGCCACCGCCGCCTGCGGTGGTCTCATCTCCGTCTGTCAATGTTGTAGCCGCCAAACACCGCCGCTGAGACACCGTGCCGCCGTCATCCGAGAGATTAATGGCGATGATGATGTGGAAACCCACACATGAGCCTTGTTCTTCATCTGAGAGATTAATGGCGATGATGATGTCGGTGGTGCCGGCGTTGTTGGTGGTGCCGGTGGTGCGACGTCGGTGGTGCCGTTGTTTGAGTGGTGGCTAGAGGTGGTGCCGGTGATTGAGTGATGGTTATCGGTGGTTGATTTGTTGGTTTAAACGGGTTCAGGTTTGTTTTTCGGTTGTTGATTTTTGGTTTGATCTGTTGGTTCAGGTTTGTTTTCGACTGTTGATTTGTGTGTTGATTTGTTGGTTTAATCTGTTGATTTGTATGTTCTACTGTTCTTGAATCTGATGGTGGTATGTTGGGGGTTTGATTTGGGTGTTCTTGAATCTGATGGTGGTATGTTGGGGGTTTGATTTGGGTTTGAATATGTTTGAATGATGTTCTGGTTTCTTTTGAATATGTTCTGGGTTTGAATATGTTTGAATATGTTCTGGGTTTGAATATGTTCTGGTTCCTTTTGAATATGTTATGGGTTTGACTGATGTTCTGGGTTTGAATATGTTTGAATCTGGGTTTGAATGATGTTCTGGTTCCTTTTGAATATGTTTGAATCTAGGTTTGAATATGTTTTGAATCTGGGTTTGAATATGTTTGAATGATGTTCTGGTTCCTTTTGAATGTTTAAATCGGTTGAATATGGTGCCTTGTTGAATCGGCTGTGATGATGCAAAAAAAAAAAAACTGACGATGGCGCGACAAGGATGGCGGAGGGTAGGGTTTTGAACCTGCAACCCACTTGTTCTTTTGATTATCGGAAAATCTGAGCCAAAACTTCATTTTTTTTTCAAGAATCCTCTCGTTCTTTTGATTTTTTGAGGCGTCGATAATGATAACAAAGTATCTGAGACACCTCCCGATTGTGCGATTTTCTGGGTGTGTTCGTTTTTGTGTAAAAATGTTTTTGTAAAAAAAAGAGTTAAACCGTAAACTTTTTAACGTAAATCGTAAACTTTTTATCGTAAAACTGTAACACCACGAAAATATGAAACCTTATACTAAAATTTTAAAGTATAAATAAATGAGAATTTACCAACTAGGAATTTAACCTAGTTAACAAATTCTCTAGAAATAACATGAAATAGGGTTAATTAACCAAAACTTTATGTTAAATAAAAGTGAAGGGGCCAAAGATGTTAAAAGTGAAACTTGTATTTTAGAATGTGATAAAAATGAAAACCAAACACCCCACTAAGGGGCTGGTCGATCAAGAACAAGCGGGGGGGGGGGGGGGGGGCGACACCCCCATTCCAAAACTCAAACACACACAAAATCAGTAAATTGAAGGCTCAATTCAAGTCGGAATCGAAATTAAAGCATAGAATCGTGATCCTCATTGCAAGAGGATTATAAGGTATGTAAAAATTGATGAAATCTCTAAACTTGAAATTCTCATGATTTTGGAAAATCCGAAAATAAGATGTTGCATGTGTGTTATGTGATTAGATTAAGGATAATATAGTGTCTAGGAGTGAAACCTAGACAACTACATGTGAAATCATGTTCAAATTCAGGGAATTCCATGAACACCTTGAAGGTGGGTTGTGGGTTTTACAAGATGATGATGAACATTAGGGTTTAGAATGATTATCCTAGTGTAATTCGATTGTAGAAAGTGATTCCAGAAAGATATGATGTTTAAATACTATAGGAGGGCTTTATTGTTGTCAAGTTAGCTAATTAGCAAGCTATGAAGTTGAATACTAAAGATATAAAAATTCTGCCTATGAAGTGTTTGTTGAAATGCCTCAAAGAAGGCTTGAAACTAGAATTTAGTAGTTAAAACACCTAATTGTGATGTTTTGACTATTATGCGAAATGTGATTACAAAGAGTTCTAAATATGATAACATTGAACTCTATAGGAAAGGATACCGGAACGTCAAGCGGACACGCCGGTGGCGATTCGCGGTTGAAGGGCGTACAATAAGGTATGTAACTTGACTCGTTACATTAAGTAGATTTTTATGATTATGTAGTGCGTAATTAAATTTTGGAATGAGGGTCGTATGGAATTAAAGCGATGATGCCGCTATATCAAATGATAGGTCGATTATTGGTTTGAAACCCGTTGGTAGACGTCATAAAGGAGGATTACCTTAGACGAGCCAAACGGGTCGAATAATCAAGTAAAGCATGGTTAATGCTTTGAATTATGACGGATTTGTTCTTTGATATTGGATAATGTATAATATGTTGGAAATATGAGAATTTGATGTATTGGTTTCTTAGAAAAGCGAAATCCAAGAATTTGGTTTGAGTGAGATGAACAAACCAAACAAAATCATGAATCTCCAGGAACTACCGTAATTTACGGTAATACCGTAAATTACGGTAGAGGATAAATGTTTACGGTGGATCTTCCCTGGTTTACGGTGGACCAAAATCTCCAGAACTCACCGTAAATTACGGTAACACCGTAATTTACGGTGGAACCAGAAAACTTTAAATTTTTTTTTATTTAAATTGATGATTGGATCATATGTTTAAGTCTTATGTACCAAAGTCAAAACTAATTTTTTAATGGTTTTGACCCTAGGTGATTAGATGGACCTTACGGATGGTGGTCAAGCAACGTCGAAGAACCGAACACGATTTTTGAAGCTTCCGCTATGTGTTTAGTTTTAATTAAACTTTGTTCATGGGTTGTAAACAATTATTAATCAACTTTTGAATGTTTAACTTAGACATTAGATGACTAATGTTTATCTACTTGTAATCTTGATACTTATGAAACTTATGTTAAACTATTATCTTTTGTATAAAAATATACTTATATTCATGTAAATTTAGAGGGTGTTACAAGTTGGTAATCAGAGCCTAAGGTTGTCAACAAAGTGTTCGGTTCAAGCTTGATCGATCGTCCGGTAAGAACTAACTTATTTTGTTAATAAATTATGTACTACGTAAAGAATGAGAAATGAACAATATGCATGAAACGAGTGTGTAAGCTCACTCAAAAACAAGAAATGCATGAAACAAGAATGATTAAATCAAGTTACAAACTTGATTAAATTGAAACAAGAATGATTAAATCAAGTTACGAACTTGATTGAATTGAAACAAGAATGATTAAATCGAGTTATGAACTTGATTAAATCAAAACAAGTAAAGCATGTGTTATAAATGGAATGTTTAACAATCTATGTAAACATTTCAGAAATAGAGATGGCTGATGGAGGTAATGATAATGCAGTGCCAAGAGTCACCGAACAAATGAGGGAAGTGATTGCCGAAGAGGTTGGAAAGGCGATCGAAAACAGTTTGTCGGGTTTTATTGATAAAATTCAAAACACAGTTTTATCAATAGTAGAAGAGAGAATCAAGAAATTGGAAGATGATTCCAATTCAGCAAAGGAAAAGCATGGTGGACGAAAGCCTTGTTCATACAAGGAATTCATGGCCTGTAAACCACCAATATATAATGGGGAGGTTGATCCAATTGTGTGCCAACGATGGCTAAGTGATATCGAAGGAGTATTCGAGAGAACTCATTGTGATGAAAATGACTACGTAGCTTATGGTACGGGTCAATTAAGAGGTCAAGCGAAAGACGGGTGGGATAACAAAAAGAAGGAGATTGGAAGTGAAGCGGCTAAGGCCATGACATGGGAGGAGTTTAAGACGCCGTTTCTTAAACACCATAGTCCCAAAGCGGTCATAAATAGAATTAAGGAAGAGTTCATGCAACTCAGACACAAGGGTGAATCCATAGACAAGATCACGGGGATGTTTATGGACAAGATAAAGTTCTGTGATGATTTGGTGACAAATGAAGAACAAAAGGTCTATTACTACCATAACATGCTAAGTGCGGAGTATAGAGAGTTCATAACCCCTTCAAAATACGAGACCCTTACCGAGATTGTCAATGCTGCTCGGGAAAGGGAGATCGAACTGAAAAAGAGCATAGAACGGGGTGAAAGAAGGGCACAAGATGTGAATCCAAGCCCTACTAAGAAGGCACGAACAAACGAAAGCGCAAAGAAATCTGATACGAAAGGCGGGTCGCCAAGTTGCAGAATCTGCGGGAAGGGTCATAAAGGCGAATGCCGTTACAAGGATAAGCCTTGTCCCATATGCAAGAAAACGGGACATATGGCTATATCGTGCCCGGAGAAAGTGACGGTTTGTTACAATTGTTATCGAACGGGTCACAAGAAGTCGGAATGCCCGGAACTGGTTGGAAAGAAGGATGGGCAGGAACCGAAAGGTGAAGTCCCAAAAGCAAAGGCAAGATCTTTTCAACTAACCGCTGCAGAAGCAAAGGTTGAACCTGACGTGGTCTCAGGTATATTTGCTGTAAATTCAATTCCTGCACACGTGTTATTTGATACGGGTGCGAATAAATCCTTTGTTTCATATGGATTTATTCGACATCCTTCATTTGTTCTAACAAAATTACCTGTGCCCTTAGAAGTAGAGATAGGTAATAACAAGAGTTTTATTGTTTGTGATGTATGTAAAAACTATAAACTGAGCATTGACGATGAAGAATATTTGATAAACCTAATCCCGATGTCAAGGGGAGAATTTCAAGAAGTCGTTGGGATGGATTGGCTATCTCAATACCATGCAAAGATCGTGTGTTTTCGTAAAGAGATAAAACTAACATCACCGAGCGGGAAACATGTCACCATTTATGGCGAAAAAGGAGGCAACCCTAAAGTATGCTCAATGTTGAAAGCTCACAAGCTTATGAAGCGAGGATGCAGGGCATTCATGATATACGCTAATGAGCCCGAAAAAGAATCACGAAAGATTGGAGATGTACCGGTAGTACGAGATTATGAAGATGTGTTTCCGGAGGATTTACCGGGGATACCGCCTGAACGGGAAATAGAGTTTGGGATCGAATTGATTCCGGGCGCGAAACCCGTAGCAAAAGCCCCGTACCGACTTGCACCGTCGGAATTACAAGAGTTGATGTCTCAAATCCAAGACCTGCTTGACAAGGGATTTATAAGGCCGAGTGTGTCTCCTTGGGGCGCACCGGTATTGTTCGTGAAAAAGAAAGACGGGAGCATGCGCATGTGTATCGATTACCGGGAGTTAAACAAACTCACGGTAAAGAACCGATACCCGCTCCCGAGAATAGATGATTTATTCGATCAATTACAAGGTGCGAATTGGTTTTCAAAAATTGACCTTAGATCGGGGTATCACCAACTAAAGGTCAAAGAAGAAGATGTGCCGAAGACGGCTTTCCGCACGAGATACGGACATTACGAATTCCTCGTGATGTCATTTGGACTAACAAACGCACCCGCGGCTTTCATGGACCTCATGAACCGGGTTTGCAAGCCAATGTTGGATAAGTCGGTAATCGTGTTTATCGATGATATCTTGGTGTATTCGAAAAGTGAAGCTGAACACGCACACCACTTACAAGAAGTGTTAGAGACACTTAGACGAGAGAAGTTGTATGCAAAATTCTCTAAATGTGCCTTTTGGTTACGAGAGGTACAATTTCTTGGCCACGTCATAAGTGCCGACGGAGTATTGGTGGATCCGTCAAAGATAGAGGCTGTGTCAAAATGGAATCTTCCGAAGAACCCTTCGGAAATTAGAAGCTTTTTGGGGCTTGCGGGATATTATAGGAGATTCATTCAAGATTTCTCCAAGATTGCGTCACCTCTAACAAAGCTAACACGGAAGAAAGAAAAGTTCATGTGGGGTGCTGATCAAGAGAAAGCGTTTCAAACGCTAAAAGAAAAGTTAACTCAAGCTCCGGTATTGACATTGCCGGACGGAGTCAAAGACATGGTGGTTTATTCGGATGCTTCATTATCGGGGCTCGGTTGTGTTTTGATGCAATGGGGCAAAGTTATAGCTTATGCTTCGAGACAACTGAAGATACACGAGAAGAAATACCCTACGCATGATCTTGAGTTGGCTGCGGTGGTATTTGCCTTAAAAATATGGAGGCATTACTTATATGGGGTAAAGTGCACCATATTCACCGATCACAAGAGCTTAAAATACTTCTTCGATCAGAAGGAGTTAAATATACGACAAAGAAGATGGCTAGAAACGGTGAAAGACTTCGATTGTGAAATACATTACCACCCCGGAAAGGCTAATGTAGTGGCGGATGCTCTAAGTAGAAAAGCGGACTACGTCCCGATACGGGTAAGGTCGATGCAACTCGTAGTGACCTCGGGTATACTTGAACGTATTCGAGAGGCGCTGTTAAAAGCAGTAAAAGAAGAAAATTGGAAGAAAGAAAGAATAATCGGTCAATTGAAAGATTTGTCGGATGGGAATCACGGGTTGAAGACTCGATCCGGAAGGATATGGGTCCCACATACTTGTGGAGTGAAGGCGCTTCTGCTTGATGAAGCTCATAAATCCCGTTATTCAATTCATCCGGGTGCGACCAAGATGTACAATGATTTGAAACAAAATTATTGGTGGCCCGGAATGAAGAGGGATGTGGCAAAGTATGTGGAAAAATGCTTGACATGTTTACAAGTCAAGGCGGAGCATCAGAAACCATACGGCAAACTCCAACCGTTAGATATTCCGGTTTGGAAATGGGAACATATCACAATGGACCTACTGACCAAGTTGCCAAAAACAAATCGTGGTTTCGATGCCATATGGGTGGTGGTAGATAGATTGACGAAAAGTGCTCACTTTATTCCGATCCGTGAGACTTTTACGTCAGAAAAGATGTCAGGGGTTTACACGAATGAAATAATAGCACGTCATGGGGTGCCGGTATCCATTGTGTCTGATAGGGATACCCGGTTTACTTCAAATTTCTGGCGAGATTTCCAAGAGCAAATGGGAACCAAATTGTTCATTAGCACTGCGTACCATCCCCAAACGGATGGACAGAGTGAAAGAACGATACAAACATTGGGGGACATGCTTCGGGCGTGTATAATCGACTTTGGAGGAAGTTGGGATGTTCACCTACCGTTAGTCGAGTTTTCGTATAACAACAGTTACCAATCTAGTATTAAGATGGCACCATACGGAATGCTTTACGGTAGGAAGTGTCGAACTCCGGTATGTTGGGGTGAAGTGGGACCACGTGAACTCGCCCACCAAGATATAGTACGAGCCACGAATGAAAAGATCGATATAGTTCGAGCACACTTGAAAGCGGCTCAAGACAGGCAAAAGGCGTATGCTGATAAGAGGAAAAGGCCAATCGAATTCCAAGTTGGTGACATGGTCATGCTAAAAGTTTCCCCATGGAAGGGCGTTATTAGATTCAGAAAAAGCGGAAAGCTAAGCCCAAGGTTTATTGGGCCATTTAAAATTATCGGAAGAGTTGGCAAGGTAGCTTACCGCCTTGAGCTACCGGAGGAACTAAGTGGAATTCACGGCACGTTTCACGTGTGACAATTAAGAAAATGCCTAGCAGACGAAACGACCTATATCCACTACGATGATATCGAAGTGGATAATAGTCTGAATTATGTGGTGAGACCGGTAGAGATTTTAGATCGAAAAGTCAAACATTTACGAAATAAACAAATTGACCAAGTCAAAGTCAAATGGGAGCATAGGAAAGGTTCGGACACTACGTGGGAGTCCGAAGAGGAGATGCGACGTCTTCACCCTACATTATTTGGTACGTACATCGGTTTCGGGGACGAAACCCTTTTTAAGGGGGGTGGACTTGTAACACCCCGAAAATATGAAACCTTATACTAAAATTTTAAAGTATAAATAAATGAGAATTTACCAACTAGGAATTTAACCTAGTTAACAAATTCTCTAGAAATAACATGAAATAGGGTTAATTAACAAAAACTTTATGTTAAATAAAAGTGAAGGGGCCAAAGATGTTAAAAGTGAAACTTGTATTTTAGAATGTGATAAAAATGAAAACCAAACACCCCACTAAGGGGCTGGTCGATCAAGAACAAGCAGGGGGGGGGGGACACCCCCATTCCAAAACTCAAACACACACAAAATCAGTAAATTGAAGGCTCAATTCAAGTCGGAATCGAAATTAAAGCATAGAATCGTGATCCTCATTGCAAGAGGATTATAAGGTATGTAAAAATTGATGAAATCTCTAAACTTGAAATTCTCATGATTTTGGAAAATCCGAAAATCAGATGTTACATGTGTGTTATGTGATTAGATTAAGGATAATATAGTGTCTAGGAGTGAAACCTAGACAACTACATGTGAAATCATGTTCAAATTCAGGGAATTCCATGAACACCTTGAAGGTGGGTTGTGGGTTTTACAAGATGATGATGAACATTAGGGTTTAGAATGATTATCCTAGTGTAATTCGATTGTAGAAAGTGATTCCAGAAAGATATGATGTTTAAATACTATAGGAGGGCTTTATTGTTGTCAAGTTAGCTAATTAGCAAGCTATGAAGTTGAATACTAAAGATATAAAAATTCTGCCTATGAAGTGTTTGTTGAAATGCCTCAAAGAAGGCTTGAAACTAGAATTTAGTAGTTAAAACACCTAATTGTGATGTTTTGACTATTATGCGAAATGTGATTACAAAGAGTTCTAAATATGATAACATTGAACTCTATAGGAATGGATACCGGAACGTCAAGCGGACACGCCGGTGGCGATTCGCGGTTGAAGGGCGTACAATAAGGTATGTAACTTGACTCGTTACATTAAGTAGATTTTGATGATTATGTAGTGCGTAATTAAATTTTGGAATGAGGGTCGTATGGAATTAAAGCGATGATGTCGCTATATCAAATGATAGGTCGATTATTGGTTTGAAACCCGTTGGTAGACGTCATAGAGGAGGATTACCTTAGACGAGCCAAACGGGTCGAATAATCAAGTAAAGCATGGTTAATGCTTTGAATTATGACGGATTTGTTCTTTGATATTGGATAATGTATAATATGTTGGAAATATGAGAATTTGATGTATTGGTTTCTTAGAAAAGCGAAATCCAAGAATTTGGTTTGAGTGAGATGAACAAACCAAACAAAATCATGAATCTCCAGGAACTACCGTAATTTACGGTAATACCGTAAATTACGGTAGAGGATAAATGTTTACGGTGGATCTTCCCTGGTTTACGGTGGACCAAAATCTCAAGAACTCACCGTAAATTACGGTAACACCGTAATTTACGGTGGAACCAGAAAACTTTAAATTTTTTTTTATTTAAATTGATGATTGGATCATATGTTTAAGTCTTATGTACCAAAGTCAAAACTAATGTTTTAATGGTTTTGACCCTAGGTGATTAGATGGACCTTACGGATGGTGGTCAAGCAACGTCGAAGAACCGAACACGATTTTTGAAGCTTCCGCTATGTGTTTAGTTTTAATTAAACTTTGTTCATGGGTTGTAAACAATTATTAATCAACTTTTGAATGTTTAACTTAGACATTAGATGACTAATGTTTATCTACTTGTAATCTTGATACTTATGAAACTTATGTTAAACTATTATCTTTTGTATAAAAATATACTTATATTCATGTAAATTTAGAGGGTGTTACAAAAACGTAAAAACGTGAAGCGTAAAAAGTGTTACGTAAAACGTAAAACGTTTTACGTAAAAGGTAATTCGTAAAAAGTTTTACGTAAAACGTAAAACGTAAAAAGTGTTTTAACGTAAAAAGTAAAACGTAAAAAGTAAAAAGTTTTACGTAAATCGTAAAACGTAATTTTTTTAGTAAAACGTAAAAAACGTTAACGTAAAAAACTTGAATTTTAAAATGTTAACGTAAAAACGTTAACATAAAAAACGTTAACGTAAAAAACCGGCACGTAAAACGTAAACTTTTTAACGGAAAACGTAAAGCGTAAAATTTTTTAACGGAAAACGTAAAACGTAAACTTTTCAAACTTTTAACCTAAAATGTAAAAATTCAATCGTAAAGCGTAAACTTTTTAACGCATAAATGTAAAACGTACTCTTTTATGTAATTTTTTTAACTTAAAATGTAAAAAACGGCGCGTAAAAAACCGGTTGAAAAAACGACGCAAAAAAACGGAGCGTAAAAACAGGGCGTAAAACGTTCCGTAAAGAAACGCTCGTAAAAAAACGGGGCGTAAAAAACGGTTTAAAAAAAATTATCATTAAAATATGAATTTAAAATATTTGTTTAATATAAAATTCAGTTTCTTAATAAAAAGTAACCAGGTTTTAATGTTGCGCGTCGCGTTGCAGCGCGACAAACCTAAGTCATTGTAAAACTATTTATTGCGATTAAATACTTGGTTGTTATTAAAGATGTGCTATTTAGTGTCTTATTTTTAAGTTGACAAGTGGAGTTTTCATACAACAGAGCCGTTGGCAGCAAGCGAGTTAGTAACTCCTGGCGATGGCGACTATTGCGATGTCTAAGCATCCACTAACCCAACAAATAAGGAATAAGAATTGTATAAATACAATCAGAAAAACGTGTGAAAGAGGAGAAAAAGGAAGATGACGTGAAGTTATGTAAGCATAAAATGGGGGGAAAAAAGACCCCATGATTTGAACTTGAGTCTCTTTAAAACACACACAACCACAAAACCACTCCACCATGATGAATAATCTAACTAACTTTGAAGAAAATGGATATATATACACACTTAAAAAGGGTATAGGGGAAAAAAGTCAACAAAAGATGACTTGAAGTTAAGACAACCAATAAGGAAAATTTACTATTCATTATGATGTGACAGCTACTATTCATTAGCTTTGTTTTTTAATATATGTATATATAAAATTATGTTTTTTAATAAAAAGTAATTAAATAATAGGACAAAAAAGCAATTAAATATAATATATATAAAAAGACAAAAAAAGTAATTTTACTTAAATACTCTTTTGGATTATAATATTAAAAACATAATAAGACAAAAAATACTTAATATTATTTTTAAATACTTATAATCTCATTCATCCATCATCTTGATCTAATGGCTAGAAAGTGGTTCGCGCGGTTCTTACAACTGGAGGTGGTTCTCATTTTAGCGGTCCCCTATATATATATATATATATAACCATGTTACTAATTAAACATTTCTTAAATATATTAGAATACACAAACATACATAATTTGAGGTTTAATTTGAACGAGTGAGCTAACGAGCCAACTATCAAGCGAGCCACGAATCGAACCTACCTTGGCTCGGGCTCGGCTCGTTTACAAACCGAGCCGAGCCAGCTCGTTTAAAACCGTGCTGACTTCGAACTGAGCTTTTTTCGAACTTTTTTCGAGCAAGCCCCGACCCACAGGCTTTTCAATTGATTGGTATCCTCGTAGTTGTGTTTTGCCGTGCATTAAAACTTCAGGGCAATTGGGCAATTATTTACAATCTTTTATTATTTTGGACTAACATAGTGGGCAATTGGACTTATTATTTACAATCTTCAATTGATTTGGGCTAACATATTGGCAATTGGGATTTGGCCTTATTATTTTCAAATGATTTGAGCTTACAAACTTTTTTTAGGGGTGTTCTCGTAGTTGTTCAGGGGTATCCTTGGTATAAAACCGGAAAAAAATTATTTTACACTACCGATAAAAGGTTGAGCCGTAGCCCGTGCTACGGCTCAATATACATAAGTTCCGCCCCTTTCATGGGTTAGGATGGTTTGGGTTAGTATGAGTTTTTTTAATAAAAAGGTTAGTATGGGTATGAGTTAGGATGAGTTTGGGTAAAAATGAGTTTAAAAATTAAAAAAAACTAAAAACTAAAAAAACTAAAACAATAAAAAATTTCAAATTGTTTTGGATATTTTGATTTTTCAAACTTTTTTTATGTTTCTGGTTCTTTTTGATTTTTTAACATTTTCTTATTTTTTCTGATTTTTTTAATTTTCTGAATTTTTTTGGGATTTTTTTTTATATTTTAATTTTTTTTTACTTTTTTCTGATTTTTTTTATTTTTTGTTTATTTTATTTTTTTTTCTGATTTTTTTTGAATTTTTATTTTTTTTTATTTTTTTAAATTTTAATTTTTAATTTTTTTTAATTTTTTAATTTTTCTGATTTTTTTAATTTTGTATTTTTTCTATTTTTTAATTATTCTGATTTTTTTTTATTTTTTAGATTTTTTCTATTTTTATTTTTTTTTCTTTTTGAAGTCAACGTCTACCATCGAATAGGATGAAGAATCTGTCTGTGATGCTCTCATCTCTGATTTGTTTGCAGCATTTAACATCATTTATTATCGAATTCGGATAAGTCATGATTAAGACATATTAGTCCATTAAATTTCCATCATAGTTTAATCTTGTAATTTTATTTTCATCACTTGTTTTTGTAGCTAACCACAAATTCATGTTTTGCCACTATATTTTAAGTCAGTTGAAACTTGAGGAAGGTTATTTTGCAAACCGAACCTGCCAGGGTGAAAAGGAACCTGCAATTTTAAAGCTCAAAAACACGTCATTTGAAACAAGACAATCCCGTTGTAATAGATTTTTCCAACCATTTCAAAAAATAACGGTGAATATCAGGTTTTCATTGAAAAGTTATAAAAAAAACAACAATTTCTCCATTTAGAGTAACTCCTGATACTTTGTTATTTACGTGTTACTCTATACGTAACCATTCAAAAAACAAAAGTCCAAAGATCTCTAACATAAATCGCCATTTGCATTGGAGTGTAGTAGAAGTCTCCATTGTGAATGGAGTGTGTACCATAAATCTCCATTGTGGATGTAGTGTGTACCAGAAATCGTCATTCCCTATGGAGTCTTTTGCAGAAATCGCCATTGTGGATGGAAACTTGTATGAACTTTATCAAAAATTGCCATTTGCATTTGATATGCACCTGAAATCGCCATTCACAATGGATTTTGTACCAGAAACCAATGATTAAATTTTACATTACCTGCATATTCCCTGACAGAGCCTACTTCTCAAAAATCGCCATTTTCATTGGCGTTAGCATTATTTCTGAAAAAAAAAAATTAGCATGGCATTAGTTGTGAAATTTATTTTGAATGTGGCACTATTTCTGCAAAAGAAACTCCATGCATGCTGGTAATTTTCAGGAGTAGGCCGGAATGTAGGATAAGTCATGATAAAGACATATAAGTCCATTAAATTTCCATCATAATTTAATGTTGCAATTTTATCTTCATCACTTGTTTTTGTAGCTAGTCACAAATTCATGTTTTGCCACTATATTTTAACTCAGTTGAAACTTGAGGAAGGTTATTCTAAAGAAACGTTAAAATCTATTCATTCCAAACTACTTATCACTTATGTATTTAAGCGGTACAAATAAGCAAAGTTATAATAATCTAAAAAAATAGTTTTTATGGTGAGAGTGTACAATACAAATACACAATTTTAGATACTTTAAATATTTACGTTCTTCACGTCTGCGAAGAAACCGGTTTCTGTCAGACCCACTTGATTGTCCCACTTGATTGAAATAATACCTCATTTTACAAAATCATACCCTGTAAATTAATTAAATCCTAGTGTTCGAAGTTACAAAATTTAAAGGGTGATATGAAAAAAAAAAGAACAGAAAAAAAGAAGTAAATATATAATATACAGCATTGATTGTATATAGTATTGATTGTTCAAACCAAACCGGTTCATGGGCATCTCCTTTCACTGTCTTTCGGACCATGCTTCTGAGATTCAATCCTTATCCCCAATCTTCCAAATATTTAATACCTGACCGGCCTGTGATCACGACCTGTATTTAGATGTACATGCTGTTACTTTTTTTTAAACCGGAACAGATTCTCTAAGAACATTCATAACGTGGTTAAACAAGTCCGAAAACCCAAAGCACACCTCACAGTCCTTCCCCGTGTTGTGAGGTTGGTCCGGCTGGGTTGTTCCTGTTGGGATTTAGTGATGTCAATTTTACTTTTTATCAAAACGGGTTTGACATATTTTATTAACGAAATATATAATTAATAAAACGCAGCGGAATAAATATAATAATCGACACCAAAAGTGAACCGAACAGGATCATGGTTACAAACATGCAAATACGATACATAAAATAATTAATCTACCGATGAGAAAAATTATACCCTTTTGGTTAATAATAACCGTGTGAGACACCGAGATACAACGAACGAGTGCTAGACACGAACACGAACCGAGCGGCGGCTTTGGCTTGGCCGGTCGTCACAATACAAAGGAAAAGAAAAGGTGGGCGGCACTCTGTTGTGAAGTGGCGGCAGTGTTGTTTTTCTTCTCTTTTGTGATATCAAAAGGCTTTGGTTATCCACACATCCCCCTCAATTTATCCACACATCCCCTAACCCTATACACCCCTCATTGCCCTATACGCCTGAAAATGGACCCACCTGATAAGCCCCTTATTGCCCTATACGTTTACTTTTTGGTTACCTTTCACACATCCTATTAATTGTCAATGATTGGGTGTCAGCCAATGATTGCCCAATCATTGGCTCTTTTGTGTGGAATAAAATTGAGGGGGATGTGTGGGTTTTCATTGAGATGAAATATTATTTAAAAAAACTTTATATATATATATTTTAAATTGTTGTTAAAATAAAAAAAATATAAACATTTATATTTATTATTATAAAAGGAAGGTATATAAATGTCATTTTTTATTTAATATATTTAGAAAAATGGCAACATTTTTATTAGTTAATTATTATTATAAAACGTCAATATTTTTTTTAATTAATATTATAAAACTTCTACATTTTTTATCAAGTGTTAGTATAAAACGTCAACTTTTTTTAAATTAGTATTATAAAACTTCTACATTTTTTATCAACTGTTAGTATAAAACGTCACCATTTTTTTTAATTAGTATTATAAAACTTCTACATTTTTTTTATCAAGTGTTATTATAAAACGTCAAATTCTCTATAATCCAAAACGCAAATGTAAGTGAACATTGTTTGATAAAATAACACAAAACACAACACTTTCATACAAAATGTAATACAATACATAGCTGAAACCCTAAACCCTACACACTAAATCGCTAACTATTACATATTATTACTTAGATTCACACAAACCCGTTGTGTATCTGAATCAGGTTCTCAAACAAACCGTGAAATCGAACAGTTTCTTCGTACAACTGTGGCTAATGGAAATGCATGAAAAATATGATGAAGAAGTTGATTCTCGATTTGATGAACCTGTTCTTATGACAAACCCTTCATCAATTGAGATTTTAAATACAAGGCAATGTCGTGAGTTGGGAATAGAATCGGTTATTTCATCGCGCGTCTGAACCGACTTTTAAACCGGACGGAATCTACGAAGAAACTGTTCGATTTCACGGTTTGTTTGAGAGCTTGATTCAGATACACAACGGTCTCTTTGCTTCGTCCACTAGAACTATTTGTGTATGCATTCTTTTGGTTGTTAACTACCAAAAGAATGCATACACAAATAGTTCTAGTGGACGAAGCAAAGAGACCGTTGTGTATCTGAATCAGGCTCTCAAACAAACTGTAAAATCGAACAGTTTCTTCGTAGATTCCGTCCGGTTTAAAAGCAGGTTCAGACGCGTGATGGTATATGGTGGTCACGGAACTACCGGGCGTCGGTAGATGCCGGTGATGGAACTGCCACGCGTCGGTAGATGCTATCAAGACTACACCAGGAATCGACAATATGAGAGTTCCGCGCTATTTGCACGGTAACATCTGACAATGTCGGAGTTCCAGATGACTTGGCAATTAATGTTGGATGATGCATCCCCCACCGCCAAGCACCTCACCATAGACCGACGTCCCGGCGCATGAATCTGAAATATGAGCTCAGGTACTCGTTTGAATCTGAAATATGAACGCAGTGCACTTCTCCATAAGAATTACGTTTCCACCACCGTCAAAACACCGACTTTCGATATCATGTTAAAAAACATACAATTATAGTGTTAGACTCGATATTAGAAATTATATTGTAAAATATAATAAACAAACAACACCACCACCAACACCACCAACACCAACACCACCACCACCACCACCACCACAGCCGACCACCCACCACCACCATAGCCGACAACCCACTACCACCACAGCCGACCACCACCACCAGTCGGCCGCCCACCGCCCACCGCCCACCACCTTCCACCCACAACCTAACCACCACCAAAACCACCATCCCAACTACCACAACACACCACCACCACCACCACCACCACAACCTACCACTCTCAACCACCTCAACAACCACCACAACCTACCACCCTCAACCACCTCAACAACCTACCACAACCCACCACCTCACCACCGTCAACCAACCTAACCACCACTAAAACCACCATCCCAACTACCACAACACACCACCACCACCACAACCTACCACCCTCAACCACCTCAACAACCACCACAACCTACCACCCTCAACCACCTCAACAACCTACCACAACCCACCACCTCACCACCGTCAACCACCATAACCCACCGCCTCAACAACACAGCCCACCACCCACAAACACCACAGCCTATCACCGACTACACAACACCACCTAACCACCCACAAACACCACAGCCCACCACCCATAAAAATCAGAGATAAAAATTGAAAATTAAACATAAAAATACGGAAATACGAACTAACCTTAAATACTCCGAGCGTATGAAGAGATACGAGAGCGATAACAATACGAGAGACAAAGAATCCGTGCGTGTGTGTGTACTTCCGGATCTTCATTGTGTGGTCCAACGTTGTCTCGTGTGGTCCAAGACCTTTTTGGGTATATAGTTGGGTGTATATACGTCAAAGAGCAGGTCCTTGGTAAATAAGTCAAACAAAAACAACATATACGGCCCTCATTGATCTATATGACGCGTATTATTTACTTTTTGAAAAAGTATGTCAGTCTATACCGCCCTCATTGATCTATAAGGGGCTTACGAATTTAATTTTTCTGAAAAGGTGCCAGCCTATACGACCGTATAGGTCAATGAGAGACATATACACCACCTAACTTTTTGTTATACGGACCTCATAGCACTATGTGAGGCATATGTATTTACTATTTCTGGAAAAGTGGTCAGAATTTGTACTTTATACGCATCTCATTGTGCTATGAGCGGCGTATTGTGTCCTTTTTTTTTCTAAACAAATACTATTACGTACGAGAAAGTGTAATCCATATCCATCTTCACATTCACAATGGTTATGTGTAGATGTGGAAGGCAAGCTGGGGTAAAAACATCTTGGACGGATATCAATCCCGGGCGTCAATTTTACACCTGCGTGCAATTGGTATGTATTTTAAAAACTTCTTGATGCAATGGTTGTTGTAACTTATGCATTATGGTTTGTATAGTGGTAATGATATATATTAAGGCTACCCTATATTAATTCGCCTTCGGTTTCAGCGTTCTCGGTGCAAATTCTTTGCGTGGATCGACCCTCCCATGTGTCCTCTGTCAGTTCAAGTCATCCGAGGTTTGATGGATACGAAAGCATTACTTGAAAACGAAGTCAAGTATTTGAAAGAGGAGGTTCGAATGTATAAAGAGCAAGTAGCAGAAATGGAAAATAAAAATTCAAGGGTCGTTCTTAATAGGGACACCTGTTTGATAATCTGTTGGATTTTGTTTTTTTTTCCATATTTGTATTTGTCGTTAGCCGTATTTAAGTTTATGCAACTTATGTAAACGAATGTAATGACTCTCATATTTTGGTTATTTAGCGGAATGTTATGTCTTGAGAGTTTATGCAACTTATAATAATAAAACATATGCACATTAAAAAAACGATGTTATATCTAGTCCCGGCAAACGGGTCGGGCCGGGGGTCGGGTAGGGTTTTTGACCCATGACGATATTTTATGAAATGAATTTTGTGTATTATAAAATGTCAAATTTTTTATTTATCAATTATTATTATGTCTTTACTTATTTTTCACTTGTCATTTATTAACCATAACGCAATAAATACACGAAACATCGTTTTATATTAATACACAAAACATGTCATTTTAATACAAAATGTAACGACTAAACCCTAATCCTTGCAAACTGTATCGGTTATTCAGATCTCTATTCGGTCACCATATTGTTGCTATCAAGTTTAAGGATGCGTTCCACGGTAAACCTCCGACCTGATCTGGCGCTCCCTCGTTGTCGCAGAAGAATTCTCAGTAACCGGTTCTACAGTATGAAGAACCAATGCATACAGAAGGAGTTCTCCCTCGAGGTTGCTGACGCAGAAGCATTGTTGTTGGTGGAGGTGGAAGAACATTCCAGTTCACTCTCACAGTCACCGGTAAATATCTACTTCCACCGTCACAGACTGTGGGTGCAGAAGAATTGTCGTTGGTGGACGTTCCGGTGCATGAATCTGGAATACGAACGCAGTTAAGCGTTTGAATCTGAAATATGAACGCAGTGTACTTCTCCATAAGAATTATGCTACCACCACCGTCAAAACACCGACTTTCGATATCCTGTTAATAAAACATACAATTATACCATTAGACCCGACATCCGAAAATATATTGTTAAAAATAATAAAAATAACATATGCACATTTAAAAAAATAACGATGATATAAGTCTAGACCCGACAAACGTGTCGGGCTGGGAGTCGGGTAGGGTTACGCTACCACCACAACCACCACCACCACCACAGCCGTCCATCACCACCACCACCACAACCACCACCACCACCACAGCCGTCAATCACCACCACCACCACAGCCGTCAACCACCACAACCACCACCACCACCACAACCACCACAACCATAACCACTACCACTACCACCACTACCACCACAACCACCACCACCACAACCATAACTACTACCACCACCACCACCACAGCCGTCAATCACCACAACCACCACCACCACCACAGCCGTCAATCACCACCACCACCACAGCCGTCAATCACCACCACCACCACAGCCGTCAACCACCACAACCACCACCACCACCAATCCCCCACCACCGTCAAACCCAACACTACCACAAACGGCGGAAATAAAATCAAAAAATAAAAAAAGTTTGAAGATTAAGCAATAAAATTTGAAATACAAACTAACCTTCATCGTGTGGTCCAGAGTTTGTCTTGTGAAAATCGTGTGGTCTAGAGCGTTTGTGTGTGTGTTCTAGGTGTTTTAGTGTGAGTTTTCAAATTTTAGATCTAGTTTACCCCTTTATTGAAGGTGGGAAAGTGTTTGTGTTCAATGAGAGTCGTATGGTTCAATGAGCACCTTAAAGTGTATGAAGTGTATAAATGAAATACTATAACCAATTTATCAGCTCCTGTACAGGAGGATAAACTGGTTAAGGCATGTGTATTTTAGGCGAAGTGTGCGAGTTCGAAACCCGGGGGAGGCCGGTCCGATACAGAAGGACCCCTCCCTTTTTTATTTGTGTAATTCTAATTTTTCAAATCAAGTATAAAGGATATACTATAACCAATTTATCAGCTCCTGTACAGGAGGATAAACTGGTTAAGGCTTGTGTGTTCTATGCGAGGTGTACGAGTTCGAATCCCATGGGAGGCCGGTCCGATATAGAAGGACCCCTCTTTTTTTTATTTGTGTAATTATAATTTTTCAAATCCAGTCCCTGAGGTTTGTTTTGCACAAGAACAGTCCCTGCACAGTTATTAAAAACTAACTGTAATTCTAATTTTTCAAATCCAGTCCCTGAAATTCTTATAACCGTTTATACCCCTTCTGCACATGCTTAGCATTTTTTTAAAAAGACCAATATACCCCTTCGTTATAAGAATCCCAATACCTTTAAAAAAGACCAATATACCCCTTCGTTATAAGAATCCCAATACCTATTTGTTCGTACAACCACATTAAACCCAAAATACAACATAGATGCTGATAAAATATTAAACATGTTACCATCCATACATGCGATAAAAGATTAAACATTTATACAAAAACAACCGGGCATACAACTAAACATAAATAACAAAAGACGAATAAATATTTGTTCGTACAACCACATTAAACCCAAAATACAACCAAACGAAACAGATAAATACTACTCCTAAGCCATTTCCTCGTCACCGTCATCAGAACCACTATCCTCATAACGTATCAACTGCATCTGCGTGTCAGACGGGCCTGCCTGCGTGCCGGACGGGCTTGCCTGCATGCCGGAAGGGCCTGCCTGCGTGCCGGACGGGCCGGCTTCCGAGCCGGACCCCGGATACACTCGTGGTTATGGCGGGTCTCGAACCGGCAACCCCGCCTCGCTACGCCTATCAGCCTCGCTAGCCATCATCCACTCCATCATATCCTCCATCCGGTCCATCCGCCGATCCTGCAGCGCCAACCTCCCCATCACAGCCGTCTGACCCGCCACAAGCCTCTCGAGGAGACGCTGAGTGGACTGAGGCAACCTCACCGCATGATAGACGCGCCGAGGATGCTGTGGCGGCTCCTGCGGATGCCCCTGCTCAACCTCAGGCTCGACATCACCCTCTCCAATAGGCTCATCAACAACATGAGGCATATCCACCTCCGCAGCGTCCAGCAGATGTTGATGTACTAACGGCTGGGCTACGAAAATCTGATCGTTCTCACCGACAAACCGATAACCAATGCCCGGAAAGTTCATCGCCAAGTTCACCCCTCTCATCGTCCTAATACCCAAATACTCGAAAAGGGCAGGCGGTGGCAACTCACCGATGAATGGAAAATACCGACCGCAATGCTGGGCAATACGCGTGATGAACGCCCCTCCGTGCAATCCGCCACGCTTCTGACATCGGGAAAATGAGGCGAAATACTCAGCCAGGCAGCGATGGAGGACGCACGGCGTCCCCGTGAATAAACAGTAAAGATAGAACAGGTCGTTTTTCGTGACCCACTCGTTGCTTTTGCCACGCCCAGATATCGACGTGGCAATGCAACGGTGTATGTAGCGAACGAGTGGGTCAGTAATCAACGAGACACGGGCCTTATGACCGAAGGGTACATCACAGAGGGTGGGCCACCAAGCAAGCAACTGATCATCAGGCATAGATGTGATCACGGTGGTATAAATATCCTGAACCAACTCCTCATCAGTGTAGAATCCGGTGGCCAAAGCAAACTGACGCAGCGACATATTCTGTCGCTCCCCGAATAAACAGAAAGTTACCTCGGCAGGGGGTGGTTCCACCATCGGATCGTCCATATCTGAGTTAGGCTGCTCAGCAGGCCGTGGTCGATAGATAAACGTGGAGAGGAACTCCACCACCATAGGCCTATAAGAAGGCCCAGCCGCATAAAAAAACATACGATCCCACGGGTTATTTTCCCCGATTATACCCCGGGCCCTCTGCTCCTCGTCACACTCCCGTAACGCGTCCCAACACAACGCCCTCTGCTGCCTCACTCTCATACCCCGGAACTTGGCAAAACGTCTGTATTCCATACTGCTCTGGGGGAAGTCTAAAAAATCGTACTGCTCACAATTACCCCCGGCCATCGGATTGAATACCGGACCACCATTTGGTGCCTGTTGTTCCTCATCTGACGACATATCTGCAACAATTAAAAGTTAATATTTTGTCAGAATATTAATAAAACCATAACCAACCCACAACCACCACAGCCAACCCACAACCACCACAGCCAACCCACAACCACCGTCAAACCCTAACCCATAGATACAACCACCACCGTCCTAACCTCAACCACTCTAACAACCACCACCGTCCTAACCTAAACCACTCTAACAACCACCACCATCAAACACCTCTACCGCCAAACACCACAACCAAAATATTTCAGAATAAACAAAAAAACCCGTAAAAAAACAATAACAAAAAGGAAAGATGAAGATGTTACTAACCTCTTGTGGAAATTCGCACCGTATGGTTCGATACGGGATAGAATTGGTATACGGGAGAGAGTTGTGTGTGTTTTTGGTGTGTGTGTGTTTGAATTGATTTTGATCTAGTTTTCCCTCTTTAGTGAGCTGAAATGTTGTTTGTGTTGGTATACACTCCTCATTGGCCAATACGTGGCTTATAGATTGCTTACCAGCAGCCGCTTATTGTGCTATGAGCGGCATATAGAGGCTGGTATACACCTCTCATTGCCCAATATGCTGCATATGATGCCTTTCTTTTAATAAAAATAGTGATGTAAATAAGTGTTTTTACATTATAAAACAATGTAATTAACATTTTTTTTATAAAATAAATGTTGCTTACACTATATTCAAAAGATAATAGAATGTAAAATAAAAAAAATAAAACATAATAATACGATTAAACAATTTTACGTGTTACAACGAGAACCTACAACAAGTTAATAAAGTCTCTTCGTACACTTCTATTACTACGAAGTAACTTCTTACCCTCTGAAAGACGAGACATGTACATTGTCTCCCACTCCATACGTGTTACAACGAGAACCTACAACAAGTTAATAAAGTCTCTTCGTACACTTCTATTACTACGAAGTAACTTCTTACCCTCTGAAAGACGAGACATGTACATTGTCTCCCACTCCATAGCTTCAGTACTCCGATACATATTCCATAGTCCATTCAGTGGAGGCATCGGACCATCATCCGTTAACTTAACCATGATGAAATGGCCATCTTCCACATAGGCAATCGAAAGAACAGAATGGCCCTCCGCCGGACCATCAAACATGGGAAAGTATGTTTGACAAACACCATTGCTTAAATGTTGAACAACCACACCAAATTTTTGAGCCACCAACGATCCGGCGTATGGCAAGAACATCCAGCATGCCATTAGTGCAGGTTCCACGTGCAACCAGTTTATTGATCAATATACTGTAGTGTAAAATCCCGGATCAAAAGAGTCAAGAAGAGGCAACCACCGGGCTTTGTTAATGAACATCTCATCCAGTAGCTCTTGGCGGACCCACATCCAAGCATTCTGGTCCAACCCCAAACCCATAGCCACCGATCGAAACCCACAGTTACCGTCAGGCTGGGCATCTTCCATATGTGTTATGTATCTTCGATACATAGATGGAAGCCAGTCCTTAAAACGATCGATCATGTTTTTGTACCTGTAATTGTAAAATATATTGTGGAAAATCTTTATCAGGGAAAATGTATGTATGGAAGTACATAGGATATTATATAGGTCAATGATTGTTGACGTACCTATCCCTCACCAACAGTGGAAAATCTTCATCTATAATTTCAACTGTCTTTTTAGCCTTATTTTTCTTTGAACGACTGCGTTGCACTGCTGGCTTTTGAGCGTCCTCGTCCTTCTTTTGGCTTTTTCCTTTTGTTTCGGACCGGGTATCTTTACGTCTCGCAACCTCCTCCTTCTTTTTTTGTTGTGCTTTAGAGGTTGGGCGCCCCCGAGTATCTTGTTGTACCTCAGGCGGTTGATGGTCAGTCATACTTGGATTCACCACCTCATTTATCTTCGACAACATACTTTTTAACACCATCGGTGGTTGCGCCTTCAGTTGTTGCATGACTCTGTCCATTTCCTCCCGAAGATTATTATCGTCTTCCTTAAGTTCTTCAACATTGAAATCTAGTTTTGTCCAGAATTTGTCTACGGCGGCAAGAGGAATTTTGCAATCTGTATTTTAAAAACAATAGTTAGAAATGACGTCGGGGGGTGGGTATTCATATGAAGTAGAATAAGCGGTTGAAGCCTGTTTTTATTACTTGTATTTTCCCACCACTCCATCGACAAGCACATAGCAACCCACAACTCGTAAAAAGCACATGACCACAAGTCCCCCCTGCTGCGAGCAACATACGTATCTTTTTCTTCTCCACAAGCAACAAATCTAGTGCTTTCAGGGAAACATTACCACGTAGGTTATCAAAGAATGATATCATGTGGTCCCCCATTTTCAAGGACCGGCTATCCTGAAAAGCGAGGTTTATTTGTATGCGTTGTGACTCTACAACTTTGTCAACAAGCCACACAAGTCTATGGAGCGAGCTGTTTGGCCCCTTAAGGTATCTCTTAAACTTAGCATGTTGGCTTTCAACTCTGTTGGTTGTATGTTGACCAAAGTTAGGGCTTGTGTTAGTCCAGGCTGAAACAAACTTTTCTTTATAGGGTAGTAGCCAGACAGTATACAAATAGTCCAAAACTCCTGAAAAAAAAAACAGAATATAACGATTTGTAATGTTTGTATTGTAACACCCCAACCAAAGGCTGAAACAAAATTTTTCTGATAAATTAACTATTTTTAAATAATTAATTAAACAAATACAACTATGTAATTATTGGATTAAATTGGTTAAAAATCAAATTTTGGGAAAAATATCAATTTTATATTTTCGAACATCATTCTGATGTTAAAATAATTATATAAAAATTTTCAGGTTTTATAAAATTAGTTTACTATTTTTATTGAATTTAATAAGATTAAAACTAACTTAATTCATAATAATTAGATAAAAACGGAAATAATTATAGTTTATATTTTTAGTAAATCAGATTTGATGTATATGAGTTTATAAAAATGTGAGTTTTTATAAAAGTGATAAAAAACGTACAAAATAAAATAAAAGGTGTGTGCCCGGTTGGATTTTAAGAAGTGTATAAAATAACTAATGTTAGGATAACTATCAGCTCCTGTACAGGAGGATAAACTGGTAAAGAAGGGGTGCTTTTACACGAGTTGTCCGGGTTCGATCCTTGCTAAGGGGCGGGTTATACAAGAAACCCCCCTTTTTTGTTATTCTAATTAACGTAGTTAACTAAGTTAACTTCTTTTTTAAAGTATAAAACAACTAATGTTAGGGTATCTATCAGCTCCTGTACAGGAGGATAAACTGGTAAAGAAGGGGTGCTTTTACACGAGTTTTCCGGGTTCGATCCTTGCTAAGGGGCGGGTTATACAAGAAACCCCCCCTTTTTTGTTATTCTAATTAACGTAGTTAACTAAGTTAACTTCTTTTTTAAAGTATAAAACAACTAATGTTAGGGTATCTATCAGCTCCTGGACAGGAGGATAAACTGGTAAAGAAGGGGTGCTTTTACACGAGTGGTCCGGGTTCGATCCTTGCTAAGGGGCGGGTTATACAAGAAACCCCCCTTTTTTGTTATTCTAACTAACATAGTTAACTAAGTTAATTTTTTTAAAGGATTTCTTATTCAACATTTAACTTGGTTAAGATTTTAGAGTTAAAATAAGTTTCAAACAAGGCTATTTCAACCCTTATACTTTAGATTTCAATAATTACATTTTATGCCCAAATACTTTGTACTTCTAAATAATGTCAAAATAACCCCTAGACTATAACTTTCAATAAATGACAGTTTAGTCCATGGACTTGGTTTTAACCATTTTTGTTATTCTAATTAACATAGTTAACGAAGTTAATTTTTTTATGGATTTCTTATTCAACATTTAACTTGGTTAAGATTTTAGAGTTAAAATAAGTTTCAAACAAGGCTATTTCAACCCTTATACTTTAGATTTCAATAATTACATTTTATGCCCAATACTTTGTACTTTTAAATAATGTCAAAATAACCCCCAGACTATAACTTTCAATAAATGACAGTTTAGTCCCTGGACTTGGTTTTAACCATTTTTTAAGCAAGTTTCAAACAATGACAAACAAGTCCCTCAACTTATAGTTTCATAAAATGTCAAAATAGGCCCCTATAGTTTGTAATATAATACGTACCTGATCTATGGTCGTCAGTCAGTCGCGTAAATAGCCGCTCAAAGTTATAATTGTATAGCGTCTCAGTGGGAGAATTACACAATCGAGACCAAGAAAGCATGAATATTTTCCATTCTTCAGCCGTTGCAAATTTTGCCTTGGTGTGTTTTAGAATATTTTGTGAGATGTGCCACCGACATAGCAATTTGGATGCTTTTGGGAATACTTTATCGCAAGCATTCATCAAAGCTTTATCGCAATCTGTTACTATCACGCGCGGTTCCATACCCTCTTCCAACAATCCTTTGAGGTTCTGTAGGACCCACAAGAAGTTATCCTGATTTTCTTTAGAGATAAAAGCATGAGCGACACAAAACGACTTGTGTGTCGATGTCACACCCATAATTTGAACAAACGGAAGTCTATACGCAATCGTTTTGTAAGTGGTATCAATCATCAACACATGTGGGAAAGCACGCCACATATCGTATGAGTACCGATGAACAAAAAAAACCTCCTCGACCGCATTTGTTTCGGGATTCACCCGGGTGTGGTAAACATACCTTCCTTCATGCAACATTTGCTCCAATATCTGCATTGGAGTCCGATCACCGTACATTTTGACTTTAATCTTTTTTATCACGTTTTGTATGTCTCGTAGAATGCACACGCTCTGTGGGTTTTGTTTTCTTATGGTTAAATGTATGTTCGTAGGCTCCATGTTTTGAATATAAAGTCTCTCTACCAATGATTCTTCGTCTGGGGTCAACCTTCTTGCAAACGCGTGACCCTCGAGAAATACCGCAGGCTCATGGTTATGATCCTTTTGCTTCACCACTAAGCTCCAATTGCCACTACTTGCGTCTAGTTTCCCTATCATTTTAAAAGGACACCCAATCTTCTTGCTACCAGAACACCGAACTGTTGCTTTACTTTTGCATGTGCCTCCACGGTCGCATTGCAACCATATCTTCACTGTCCTTGCTGACGAATCTTCACCTTTTGTTACCGTTTGTTGGGTCACAATGACGTAACCTTTCGCAATTTCTGTTTTGTAAGCCCAATTCTTTAACTCGTGAAGTGTCGCAAATACCTGAAACAATGGTAATTTAAAACTATGTTTAAAACTATATTTGTTTAAAATCTAATAAACCTTATACATAACGAATAACACGTAAACAAAATCAACTTTGTCTAAATTCTAATAGGCACCCTTCTAATAAACCTATACATAACGAATAACACGTATACAAAATCAAAATTGTCTAAAATTTTATAAACATTATACATAACGAA
This sequence comes from Helianthus tuberosus, assembly GCA_030545235.1. Classification (NCBI taxonomy): domain Eukaryota; kingdom Viridiplantae; phylum Streptophyta; class Magnoliopsida; order Asterales; family Asteraceae; genus Helianthus; species Helianthus tuberosus. The sequence continues at coordinate 44,632,490 of CM060410.1, forward strand.
TAACACGTAAGTGACGGTAATGTTATACCTTTCCTTGTTTTTTCGGGTCATTAGCACCATCGTCACCGCCACCACCATCGTCCCAGCCACCACCATCTTCCTCGTCTTGATCACTTTCCTCGAAGTGTGTAACACCTTTCTCGATTTCGTTCTCGTCTTCCTCTATGTCAAAAGCACCTTCCTCGGACTTTTTCTTGCGTTGTTTTTCCTGATGGGAATGGTAAGTCCCGTATGCATGTTTTTCCTGTTGCGGATAGCTTTGAGCCACGTAAGATGGTCCCGCCTCCTCTACGACCTGAAACAACTTAATGGTTATACTAAAATAACCAAAACGACAATATGAATTTTTTACCTGGTTTAAATCAGGCATCACGGACCGCACACTCCCTTCCTGATGCGAATGGTAAGTTCCGGCGTGTTGCGGACGCACGGAAACCACCTCCTCCTCACCTCGATCAACGCCGGGTAACCAAACGCTTTCGGAGACATATGACTCATTCGAAATTTCACCAAAAAAATATCCAAAGTCCCAATTTGACATCGTGATTCGAATCTAATTTAACCAGACCGTTTATTTGAAAATTTTTATCATTTTCATCACTTTTTTGGGATTTTTGAACATTTGTATTACATGAATCCCGTAAGCTTGGGGTAAAGGGAAAAAATTCGAAACAATACGCAGCGTATAGGGCTATGAGCGCGTATATGCGGATCACCTTTTCAGCCTTTTCAGTCTGAACTCCGCTGTCTTGTCAGCAATATACCTTAAATTCAGATATTATAGTACCAATGAGCAGTGTATAAAGCAATGAGAGGCGTATAGGGTTTAATGCTCCAACTACCACCTTTCTAATACAGCGCTCATTGGGCAATGAGGGTCGTATAACTTTACTTTTTCTGACATAATTAATGCACTCAACCCCTATACAACCCTCATTGCCTTATACAGGGCTGCTGGGGGGGGGGGGTGTGTCATTACTTTTGGGGGATGTACCAATACCCTCACCCTATCAAAAAACCCAAAAAGGGATTTTCCCTTTTGTGATTTGTTTACGGCAGTAGCAAAATCACCAAAAAGTGGTGATTGTGTTTTTTTTGTTCGACGGCTGTGTAGGCTTTTATTAGAGGATTATTGAAACAAATATATATATAAAATATATATAATTAGGTTAAGATCCCTAATTATCTTTTAGGCCCCGAAGCCCAATATCATAAGTTCAAGCTCAGACGCAATACGAAGCCCGAGAAACAAAGTTTAATTAAATAAGTAATTAAACGTTATACTATTTATAACGTGTATAAATAATAAATCCCATTTCTCGTCGATATATAATTATTCTAGATAATTATATATTCCATTCTGTTAATTGTTCGTGGTCACCAGTTAACCAAGTTAAGTGGATTTAATGTTCGTTGCCCAAGGTGTAACTCTTACGGGTCAAAGCTCTGTCAGCAGCGGTGACTTATCGAACCCGTACATATAAATCCAACAATCTCCCACTTGGACGGCCTTCGATAAAATCCTCAACGCAGACAGTCAGCGGCGCTCTAGCTGCACATGGATGCCCCCAACAAGGTATGACACTTTAAAGTCATTAACCAAAACACCTTGCCATTAGTAACAACTTATTATTGCAAGACAATAGACTTATGGTAATTGTTGTCATTTATCCATTCTGTAAAAGACATAAATTGAATCAATGAGACATGGATTAAATTCATTCTCATATGGTGTTCAATTATTATTGTTCTCGATCAAGAGTCAAAGTAGTCCGAACAAACACACAGTAAGTTTGGGTAAGGCCTTACACTTCACCAGTTTGAATCAACGAGGGTGCCACAATGTCTAACTGTTACATATCATGTAAGAGTACAGAATCCCATATCGACTACATACAACTCCCACTGAACTTCAGAACTATTCCCAATTAAAGCCTTTATGAATAGCAGTTACGCGACAGCGGTTGACAGTAATCAAAGAATAATCCTTGGTAAACGGAAATTCTAATATGTATCTTAGGTCAAAGGATACTAAATGAGTATACCAATATCAAAGCATCTTCTGACTAAGATCCATGAAGATGATTTGATGCGAGTTACATCCAACGTCATTCTCAATGAGGTCTGTGAATTTAGAAGTCAACTCCTTGAGTCCAAAGTCAAAATAGTCTTAATTCAGAATCGTTCCCACGAGTCTGACCGACTACGGATAGTTTAGAATGCAAGATTCACGGATTAAACGTATTAAAATCGAACACAATTATAAGATTCAGAATTGCATTTAACTAGTAAATCAACAATGAATTCAAAAGTACAACTGTTAAAAGTTCGTACATCCAAATACTAAATCAAAACATACTGCTAGCTAATCTAAGCCCGATAGCACCCATGTGCTGATCATGCTTGTCCTGAGTCATGGGCTTAGTATACGGGTCTGCTAGGTTTTGATCTGTGTCCACTTTGCTTATCATGATGTCACCACGTTCCACAATTTCCCGTATGTAGTGGAACTTTCTTAGAATGTGCTTGGCATTGTGATGAGACCTGGACTCTTTGGCTTGAGCAATAGCACCTGTGTTATCACATAATATCTCGATGGGTTTCTTAATGCTTGGAACCACATCGAGGTCGGTTATGAATTTCTTCATCCAAGCAGCCTCCTTTGCAGCATCTGATGCGGCTATATATTCAGATTCGGTGGTTGAATCCGCCACCACACTCTGCTTGGAGCTCTTCCATGAGATAGCTCCTCCATTTAGAGTGAATACAAAACTTGATTGAGAGTGAGAGTCATCTCGGTCAGTTTGAAAACTGGCATCAGTGTAACATCTTACAGTGAGCTCTTCTTCTACTCCTCCATATACTAAGAACATATCTTTAGTTCTTCTCAGATACTTCAGAATGTTCTTGACAGCAGTCCAATGGGCGATGCCAGGAGCTTGCTGATAACGACTAGTCATGCTTAAAGCATGCGAGACGTCAGGTCTAGTACATAACATAGCATACATGACAGAGCCAATAGCTGAAGCATATGGAACTCCTTCCATTCGCTTAATTTCAATGTCCGTTGAAGGAGATTGCGATTTGTTCAACACATTTCCTTTAGTCATAGGAACACATCCTTTCTTGGAGTTTTCCATCTTAAAGCGTGTCATCATTTTGTCTATGTATGTACTTTGACTTAGCCCAAGAAGTCGCTTAGATCTATCCCTATAGATCTTGATTCCTAGAATATAAGCTTCTTCTCCAAGATCTTTCGTTGCAAAACAAGTTCCCAAATGGTGTTTAACTTCGTTAAGCATAGGGACGCTGTTTCCAATGATCAGTATATCATCCACATACAGGATGAGGAATGATATAGTGCTCCTACTAGCCTTTCTGTAAACACAAGGCTCATCTTCATTTTTGACAAAACCAAACTCTTTGATCTTTTGGTCAAAACGAAGATTCCAGCTACGAGACGCATGCTTGAGTCCATAAATGGACTTATTCAGCTTGCACACCCTATTAGGATATTTTGGATCAACAAAACCGTCTGGCTGAACCATATAGACATCTTCAGAGAGATGCCCATTAAGAAAAGCGATTTTGACATCCATTTTCCATATCTCGTAGTCATAGTACGCGGCTATGGCAAGCAATATCCTGATCGATTTGATCATAGCAACGGGCGAGAAAGTTTCATCATAGTCAATACCCTGAGTTTGAGTGAAACCCTTTGCAACTAGTCGTACTTTAAAGGTGTGTACATTTCCATGCATATCGGTTTTTCTCTTGAAAACCCATTTGCTCCCTACTGCCCGAGATTCGGGGGGTAGCTTAACCAAGTCCTAGACTTGATTATCACGCATAGATTGCATCTCAGCATTCATGGCTTCCATCCATTTCGTAGATTCAGGATCTGAGATAGCAGATTTGTAGTTAGTAGGTTCGTTCATTAGACTCATCTACTACCAAGACTTCAGCACCTTTGAGATGCCGAAGGTATCTGTCAGGTTCTTTACGAGTCCTGCAACTTCTGCGAATGCATGTGTTCATGTCTGATTCATCAGCAATAATTTCTTGTTGTTCAGACGTTCCGACTTCATCAGCGGTTGTTGTTAGTTCTCTAATTTCTTCAAGATCAACCACATTATTTCCAGTTCCTCGATTTAGAAGTTCTTCCTCGAGAAAACACCCCTTCCTTTTGATGGAAATAACATATGCATCGGGATGGTAGAAATAATATCCGCTTCTTTTATAGTATCCAACGAAAACAACCTTTTCGCCTCGAGGATCGAGCTTATCATCAGCATCTCTTGTGATGTATGCATCACATCCTCATACTTTTAGGTATTCCAAATCGGGTTTACTCCCATACCATATCTCATATGGGGTTTTGTTTACCTTTTTAGTCGGAGCCAGATTGACAATGCGGGCGGCAGTCATAAGAGCATAACCCCAAAAGGAGTGAGGCAAGTTAGTTCTACACATCATCGATCGAACCACATTAAGTAGAGTTTGATTTCTCCTCTCGCTCACGCCATTAAGTTGGGGTGTGCCAGGTGGAGTGGGTTCTGCAATTATTCCACACTCTTTGAGATGATTGAGGAACTCTAAGCTGAGGTATTCGCCACCTCGATCTGATCGAAGTATTTTTATCTTTCTAGTAAGTTGGTTTTCTACTTCGATTTGAAACTCTTTGAACTTTTCAAAAGTTTCATGCTTATGCTTCATAAGATAGACATAAGCATATCGACTATAATCGTCGATGAAAGTAACGAAGTATCTTTCATGGTTCTGAAAGGGCCACATACATAAGTGTGAATGACTCCTAGCAGACCATTGGCCCATTCACCAACACCAGTGAAGGGACGCTTTGTGAGTTTGCCAGCTAAGCAAGATTCGCAATCATTAAAGGAGTCCTGTCCAGTGGATTCAAGAATCCCCTCAGATTGGAGCCATTTTATGCGTGCCTGATGTGCTAAAAGTGGTCTAATTAAATTAACTAAATTAAACCCTAAACTAGACTCTCTAAGTTTAAAATTTATAAACTAAGACTCTCTAAACCTAGACCACACAACTGGCAAGTGTACCGGTCGATGCAGTATAGCCTAAGTAAGTTCGAGTATCGAACCCATGAGACTCTCTAATTACGTTTACGACTCTATCTAGACTTAGACTGGCACGGACTCTAACTGTACTTATGTTGAGGGGGGGTTTTCTAAATATCCTAAAATTGCAAATAAATATTAAACTAAATTAATTAAATTAACTAAACACGAACTTGGACGAAGACTTAAACCAGTGGCGATGAAGACTACCTAGGCTGGACGCAGGTTTAACTTGGAGCGGATTTCTATTCGAAACTAATGTGGTATGGAACCGGGATCTTTTGATACTAAACCTATTAAGACACCAACTAAGCCCCTCAACCCTTCTCGAGGTGAAACTTATGGCACTACCTAGGCCGTTACGACTACCGGTTGTTAGATTTCCTTATAGTCCTCTAACTTCTTGAAAAGTGCCTTAATATGACAATCTACCTTACAGTGCGAAAGTCTAAGGCAACTATGGTTTCTAACTTGGTTTAATAGACAAGAGAATGATTAGGGAACTAAGACCGATTTCTTACAAAACCTAATCCTAACTATATACCAAACCAAGACCTATTAATAACCTCGAGCCTTACAGCGACAAAATTAGTAGAACACTTGATTTTATAAGATTACCGAATATTACTTCTAAGGTTAGTTATGTAATTTCACCTTAAAGAGTTAAAGATTTATTCTCTGATATAGACACTCACCTAAATCTAGAACCCTAGCATGACTCTATTATGTGATAAAGACCGTCACCAAGAATCATACGAAGTAATAATCAGCATTCAAACAATACCAAGCATGCATATACACCAAATCAAAATACCATAATCGTTTACTTTTCAAGAAAACCCAAGAACCACATTAAAACCGAATAAAAATTCAAACTTTATTAAACCATTGTCATAAGCCTAGGTAGTTAAACAATTTAGCCAATCATAGTCATGAACACGATAAAAACTAGAGTAATTTTAATAACAAGAAACATGATTGAAAGAATGGGAAACAAGAATATGGAACCCGAATTGTGCAAGAACGATCCGGACGACCCCTTCAGCTTCCAATCTTCAAACCAATGTTTCGAGCTCTCAAAACCGTTCCAAAACTCTCTTCTTATCGCTGAATTCGTCCCCAAGGTGTTGTTGGTTCGTCTGATGTGCGTATCCCCTCTTTAAAAAATCGTGTGTCTACTATACGTCGATGATCTGATGTCTCCCCCCAATGTTGCTTTATAATTGCCGTCAATTGCCTTCTGTCACCTCCAAGGGCGTAGCTTAAGAGGGGCCGGGAGGGGCGCCCGACCCCCCGAACTTTTCGCTCAGTAGTATTATATGTAGTTTTCGTATAAATTTTTGGGTATATACGTTTTCGACCCCCCGGTTCTATATAAATTTTTGGGTATATACGTTTTCGACCCCTCCGTTTTCATGGTCAAGCTTCGCCACTGGTCACCTCCTGTTGTTTTTTTTTCGAAAACAATGATATTAATAGGGGTCCCCCTTCACGTCCACTTTAGTCAATATATGTGTCCTTTTATTTCCTTTGGTTTTTTTTTTTCATCCACATTCAAGATCCACTAACTTGCTTCTATAAGCCCAAAAGAACAAAACCAACTGATGTTGTGAACGTGCATGGTTGAATCATTTGGCGGCCCAGTAACAATAATCATAACTATAAATATGGCCGCCATACTTTAAAAATGTAGAGATAGTAGGCTCGGTCTAATCGAGAAAAATAGCGGCAATTTTTACTTCTGTCATTGGCACCCCACTCTGCCCAACTGGCTGGCTATTCACTTATTACTCATTTTCGCTCCATTTGTACCAGGACCTAGCAAAGCACAAAATAATACAATATAACACTAAAATTAAATAAAAATAAATAAAACCTGCACAAAAATTATACAATCTACACGGGACAAATATGTGTATTTTACCACATCAAATATCCCCACACTTAACCTTTTTTCGTCCCCGAAAAAGAATTTATGCAAAACGGAATCATAGCCAGGATAATCATTCGGGACAAAAGCTTAAATTACTTATTAAAATCGAAACTTGTGTTAGCCGCGATTGCAAGTATTTTGATCCTCTTAAACCCAAACCCGGTTCCAAGCCCTTATCATGCAATTTAGTTCAATTATGGTCAATCTACCTAGGGTCTCACGCTAGAAATCACAAGTCCACCTAATCCCCCTCAAGCTTATAGGACAAAAGGAACAACCATTGGGCTATTTCCTAACCGCCTTATACCAAGATCAAGAGAGTTTAGAATCAAATCTATTCTTTCCATTTTTTTCTCATCAATTTTTTTCTTTTTTCGAGCGTAGACGTTGCTTTCCCTAACCAAGAGGCAATCCGGCTGTAGAGTCGCTATCCCCAACCCAGACTACTTAGGATTCGGTACTTTTTATTTTCTTTGCAAGTTCGATTTCACATATCCTAGAGGTATTCCGGTTGTAGAGTCGCTATCCCCAACCTAGATTACATAGAACTGCTACTTTCATTCAGTTTCTAGCTCTTTTTCTCTCTCTTTTTTTTCATTTTTCCTTTTTCAACGAGATATGACAAAAAACTCTAACGATCTTAACTTATAACGGCATCCCTTATACTATTATTGGCGGTTTCAATTTCCCCACTTTCCCTAGATGAGAACCCACTAGTAGACCGACAATTAGGTATATTTAAGATCAAAGGAATCCAGAACCGAATCGAGCCTACCCGCACATCCCAAACTAGACACAAGCTCAATTATATTAATCTCATATTATCATTATTTGAACCCGAACAAAAACCCGACTTTTCTATCATTTACCGCTTTTTAGTTTGCAAACTTCTTATTTCAAAGGACATTTTTTTTTTTGGATTTTGAAAATTTATGACTCGACTAACTATACTAACGACACTAAATGATAGTTTCCCATCCCCACACTTAAACTCTACATTGCCCTCAATGTAAGATGGAAACCGACTCAAAAACTAAAATAAATAAGAAATAAAAGAGTAAGGGCAAATTGGAAAGGACTTAGCTGGTTAATTAACACGTAAGCTCCAAAACTCTCATCCAATCCAGCTCCGATCGTATAGCATTTTGGTCACGATCGGCTCTGACTCTAACTAGTACACTTGGTAAATTCCTTGAAATTTGATAAGCAGCTCCAAAATCACTCGAATGGAGATTGAGTACGGGTGGTACGATTCAAACCTGCATAAACAAAAACAAGCAAAAACCAAAGCAGTACCGACTCAAAAACTACTAACTAAGACTCAATATACAAAAACTACGGCTCTATACAAACTCTACAAAATCTCCCCACACTTGAATTTAATCAGGAGGCTTTTCTTTGATCTGGACCCTATCTAACCCATTTAATTCCACCCTGTCCTCAAAAATAATTAAAAAATTATTGGTGGAATTATAAAATATTTTAAAAAATTTAAACGGGTCAGACCACCAAAATTTAAACTTACCTGGAAGAAACCGAATGCGCGGCATGTAGCGAGAAGACTGATCGTGCGTGAATTGTAATGTCTTCTTCCTTTCCATCTCACCCCAACCTTCGATCCTCTTCCAATTTAGATCCTTTCCCTTTCTTTTCTTTACCCTCTCCTGTGGTTTTGTTGATTTTTCAGTTTCACTTATCACTAATACCACAGGCCAGCTATGGTGTTCTTCTTCTTCCACCACTCTTGCAGGATAATCCCCACACTTAGTCTCTTCGTCTGGGGTAGGTTTGATTACCTCTGTCAGTTCACCTTCAAGTGGGGCATTAAAGTATGTTATGTCCCCATTAGGGTCCAACACTCCTACCTCTTCATAGACCGGTAAACCCTCTAATTTTAACTCTAAAAACTCATCCTCCCCAGACGACTTAATTTCTACATCTTCAATTTCTTCCTCTACCTCAACACTCTCTCTAACTACCTCTCCTAAACTCTTTCCACTATAGGTAGTGATAGCCTTAGCTGAATGGTTAGCCGGGTTAGTGTGAGTGTTACCCGAAAACTGACCAGGAGGGTATTCTGGTAACTGCTTAGTTATACCACCTACTTTCCTCTGAAAATCTAAGAGTGCAGATTGTTGATTTTTAATAAAAAGCTCTTGATTTTTATTTATCTGCTCAAGTTCAGCTAGGGTTTTCTGGGTAACCTGATCTCTCGCCATTATCTGAGCAAACATCTCCTCAATCCTACTTAGACTACCCGAAGCAGCATCATCACCCCCATCATAGTTGCTACCAGAATATTGATCATAATACTGACCCTCGTTATACTGTGGCTGCTGATACGGATCATCGTAATATGGCTGATTATCATAATAATGCAAAGAATACCCCTGTGAAAAATATGGTTGTGACTGCACAAAAGGGTTAGCGTAACATTGTGCAGAGGACCCCTCATATTGTGGGCAATTAACAGTAAAATGAGGACCTCCACAAATTTCACACATATTTACAAGACTCAAGAAAAATAAAAGACACGGACAATTAGGCTCCTATGACTCAATATATAAAAACAAGTAGCACGTATGATGTCAATTAAGGCCAAATAAAGTAATCAACGCAATTGCCAAAGAGTCCCCGGCAACGGCGCCAAAAACTTGATGTGCTAAAAGTGGTCTAATTAAATTAACTAAATTAAACCCTAAACTAGACTCTCTAAGTTTTAAATTTATAACCTAAGACTCTCTAAACCTAGACCACACAACCGGCAAGTGTACCGGTCGATGCAGTATAGCCTAAGTAAGTCCGAGTATCGAACCCACGAGACTCTCTAATTACGTTTACGACTCTATCTAGACTTAGACTGACACAGACTCTAACTGTACTTATGTTGAGGGGGGGTTTTCTAAATATCCTAAAATTGCAAATAAATATTAAACTAAATTAATTAAATTAACTAAACCCGAACTTGGACGAACACTTAAACAAGTGGCGATGAAGACTACCTAGGCTGGACGCAGGTTTAACTTGGAGCGGATTTCTATTCGAAACTAATGTGGTATGGAACCGGGATCTTTTGATACTAAACCTATTAAGACACCAACTAAGCCCCTCAACCCTTCTCGAGGTGAAACTTATGGCACTACCTAGGCCGTTACGACTACCGGTTGTTAGATTTCCTTACAGTCCTCTAACTTCTTGAAAAGTGCCTTAATATGACAATCTGCCTTACAGCGCGAAAGTCTAAGGCAACTATGGTTTCTAACAAAATACCATAATCGTTTACTTTTCAAGAAAACCCAAGAACCACATTAAAACCAAATAAATATTCAAACTTTATTAAACCATTGTCATAAGCTTAGGTAGTTAAACAATTTAGCCAATCATAGCCATGAACACGATAAAAACTAGAGTAATTTTAATAACAAGAAACATGATTGAAAGAATGGGAAACAAGAATATGGAACCCGAATTGTGCAAGAACGATCCGGACGACCCCTTCAGCTTCCAATCTTCAAACCAATGTTTCGAGCTCTCAATACCGTTCCAAAACTCTCTTCTTATGGCTGAATTCGTCCCCAAGGTGTTGTTGGTTCGTCTGATGTGCGAATCCCCTCTTTAAAAAATCGTGTGTCTACTATACGTCGATGATCTGATGTCTCCCCCCAATGTTGCTTTATAATTGCCGTCAATTGCCTTCTGTCACCTCCTGTTTTTTTTTTCCGAAAACAATGATATTAATAGGGGTCCCCCTTCACGTCCACTTTAGTCAATATATGTATCCTTTTATTTCCTTTAGGGTTTTTTTTTCATCCACATTCAAGTAGGGGTGTTCAGAATTCGTTTCGAATTCGAAAAATTCGAAATTCGTTTAAATTCTATTCGATTATCAAGAATTTGTTTCGATTATAAGAATTCGAATTCGATTCAATTCGAGTCAAGTAAATCGAATACAAATCGAATACGAATTTATAATTTCAAATTCGATTCGATTCGAAATTCGAATAAAAATTATACATTTTTATTTATTATTTTTATATATAATACATATATAACTTTGATTAGGCTATACTATAAATTATTTTCAAATTTTTTCCAAGTATTAAAATTACCCATTACCAAACCCACTACATGGCCCAAAACTAAAACCTAAGTAACAAATCTATCAATAAATTTTTAAGCGTAAAAATATTAACTTGTAATGTGGAGTGGTTATTTCCGACTTCTCGTTTTGAATTTTAGACTTGTGGTACTTTATTTGGAACTTTTTAATGTGATATCGTGCTTTATGGCTGCTTTAAAATTTATGTTTCATTATGAAAGTTTTTTACATGTTTTTAAAGAATCTGAATTAAATCGAATTTATTCGAATTCAATTCGAATTCGAATGTTTAATCGAATACGAATTGGGTTTTTTATTCGAATACGAATTCGAATCGAATTCGGTAGATTTTAATCGAATTCGAATCGAATACGAATTCAAAGAAAAATAAAAATTATTCGAACAATTCGATTCGAATAATTCGAAAATTCGATATTCGATTCAATGAACACCCCTACATTCAAGATCCACTAACTTGCTTCCGTAAGCCCAAAAGAACAAAACCAACTGATGTTGTGAACGTGCATGGTTGAATCATTTGGCGGCCGACTAACAATAATCATAACTATAAATATGGCCGCCATACTTTAAAAATGTAGAGATAGTAGGTTCGGTCTAATCGAGAAAAATAGCGGCAATTTTTACTTCTGTCATTGGCACCCCACTCTGCCCAACTGGCTGGCTATTCACTTATTACTCATTTTCGCTCCATTCGTACCAGGATCTAGCAAAACACAAAATAATACAATATAACTCTAAAATTAAATAAAAATAAATAAAACCTGCACAAAAATTATACAATCTACACGGGACAAATATGTGTATTTTACCACACATCAGTGCCTTACTTATGTGGCCAAGTCTACAATGCCATAGAAAGGTTTCATTAATACTAGCTTTGTTACGCTTAGAAAGATGATATATGTTATTACATGTTTGAACATCAATCTCATAAATACCATTTCGAGGTTTAGCCTCAAAATAAAAGAAATCATTGAAGTAGGCAGAAATAGAAATACCATTAAAAACGTACTTGAAACCTTGTTCAAACAAAAGGGAAACTGAAATAATGTTTCTGGTTATACCAGGTGCAAACAAACAATTGTTTAAATTAACTACAAGGCCAGAAGGGCATGAAAAATGAAATGTGTCGGTTGCAAGAACGGGCACTCTTTTCCCATCACCAACGATGAGTTCCATGTCGCCTTGTTTCCGCTTCCTCCACTTTTCAGGCTCCTGCAAAACATTAGTGATGTGGTAACCACACCCGGTATCAAATACCCATGTGTTGCTGGAGACAGTAAAAATTTCAATAACATAAATAAGAATACCTGAAGAAGTGCCAATGTTGTTGGCCTTGTTCGCCTTCAGCTTGGCTAGATACTGTGGGCAGTTCCTTTTCCAGTGCCCCATTTGGTTGCATTCAAAGCACTGACGCTCCTGGGGAGGGGGTGGTTTAGCAACCTGCTTGTTGTTGGTGGCAGATTTGGCAGCAACAATAGCCATTTTCTTGCCTTTGCTGTTATGAGCTCTTTTCTTGTTGTTGGGCTTCTTAACACCACCAGACTTGACTATCAGAACTTGGTTGGTTTTATGTGGAATGTTCATCTCGGCCATTTTGAGCATACCATGTAGCTCAGGCACAGTCTTCACCCAAGCATTCATATTATAGTTCATAATGAACTGGTCATACGAGCTAGGGAGAGAGTTCAAGATGAAGTCCGCTGCCATTTCATCTTGCAGGGGATAACCAAGTTTGTTCATCTGGTCAATGTACCCTTTCATCTTAAGCACATGAGTACTGACACACGATCCTTCTTGCATTTTACAGCTTATGAGCTTCTTCATGGTGTCATATCGCTCCTGTCGGGCTTGTTTCTGAAACATGCCTTTCAGTTGCTGGATCATGTCATAAGCATCTTTATCTTCCATGTTCTTCTGAAGTTCAGGAGACATGGTGGCTTGCATAAGGTAGGCTACCTCAATGGCATCCTCGTTATGCTTTTCCAGTGCCTTACGAGCAGCAGTAGTGTTACTTTCAGTCTCAGTAGGGACTAGGCCATCTAAGATATATAGCTTTTTCGCCATCTTGAGAACTATTCTCAGATTGCGGTGCCATTCGAGAAAGTTGGTGTTATTCAGTTTTCAAGTATAGACTTGAGAACGAAGGAGTTGTTTTCATTAGACATCTGTTACATAAGCAATGAGATTTTAATTAGTATTTTCGATTTATATTTCCTTATTTAATTAGTGACCCATTACAGTAATTAGAACAAGGAATGAGAATCTGGCTATGTCAGTAGTAAAGGCAGTTGTGGCATGCACTTTAGTAAGTGACTAGGCAGACTGACAACGAGTGTCAATTGTGAGAATTGCACAACTCTCGAGTATGAGGCCGCTAAGACAACTCTTGTCTATGCATTGATATGTTTAGCCTCATCTATGCCGACTTTCTACTTTCGAGACAGCTGGAGCATGTGGTGAGAAAAGAAAAAGTAATAGTCGTCCTAAAAGAGGTACGTGTGGAAGGGCCAGATGTGTCAACGAAACCCTTGCACCTTGGAAGGATATGCTAGACATCAAGTGTGGTTCTGTGGCTCCAAACACTGATGGTTCGCTTTTACGTTCCAAGTGTAGCTTGTGATAGGATGACATAGACTATTGATTTTAATTATGGGTTAATTTAATATTTACCAAATAGGGTCGTAAGAGCCAATTTTAGTACATATTTAGTCGTGACATCTTGATAAACCCTTTCATCTCTCAGGACACTTAATTTTAAATAACCTATTAAAACTAAGTTTGTCGCGACTTGTATAACCATATAAAAGTTAATAGTTTTAAAACTATTAAGTTATTAGTTTTAGAAAGTTAAAACTTGTTAAATTTCAAAAACTCTAATGGTTATTATTTATTTTAAAATAAACTATTTGTTTTATAACAAATATTTACAAGTTGTAAAAATCAATTTAGAACTTGTTATAATTGATTGTGAACATTTTAAAACACCTTTTAAAAGTTTGGTATTAGGTTGGTATGTTATATAACACCTTATATGATAAAAGCGACCATAATAGCAAAAATAAATATGTAAATCTTTAGGCCATTTTGTTTGATCTTGCTAGAGCCAAATAGCAAGACCAAACTGGGTCACGGGGTAACAAACAACCACAAGGATGGACCTAGTGCATCTAGTTGTCTTTAACACCTCCTTGATTCATGTAATGTCTTCAGTTTTGTCTTCGGGTCTTCAACTTTATATTATAATATAAAAATATAACAAGAATTGAAACCCTAATCTATTACAACTTTGAGCCACAAAGTGGGCCAAAACCATAAAACAAAACAATAACAAAAATACAAGTACAAGGTCGGCCAGATTTACATATTCAACACAATCATATTGAAGTGAGCAATCTTTTGGTCAAATAAAACTTTTGACCAAATAACTTTTTGCCCAAGAAATATTTAGATCTGAAACTTTAAACAAGTTAAAGTTTGAGATCTATAACCGGTTAAAATGAACGGTTCCGATTTGCATGTTGTAAGCGTGGCTCTGATACCACTGTTGGGATTCAGTGGTGTCAATTTTACTTTTTATCAATACGGGTTTGACATATTTTATTAACTAAATATATAATTAATAAAACACAGCGGAATAAATATAATAATCGACACCAAAAGTGAACCAAAAACGATCATGGTTACAAAAATACAAACATAAAATAATTAATCTACCGATGAGAAAAATTATACCCTTTTGGTTAATAATAACCGTGTGAGATACCGAGATACAACGAATGAGTGCTACACACAAACACGAACCGAGCGGCGGCTTTGGCTTGGCCGGTCGTCACAATACAAAGGAAAAGAAAAGGTGGGCGACACTTTGTTGTGAAGTGGCGGCAGTGTTGTTTTTCTTTTCTTTTGTGATATCAAAAAACCCAAAAAGGGATTTCCCTTCTGTGATTTGTTTACGACTGTAGCAAATCACCAAAAAGTGGTGATTGTGTTTTTTTTTTCGACGGCAGTGTAGGCTTTTATTAGAGGATTATTGAAACAAATATATATATATATATAGAAATATATATAATTAGGTTAACATCCCTAATTATCTTTTAGGTCCCGAAGCCCAATATCATAAGTTTAAGCCCAGACGCGATACGAAGCCCGAGAAACAAAGTTTAATTAAATAAGTAATTAAACGTTATATTATTTATAACGCGTATAAATAATAAATCCCGTTTCTCGTCGATATATAATTATTCTAGATAATTATATATTCCATTCTGTTAATTGTTCGTGGTTACCAGTTAACAAAGTTAAGTGGATTTAATGTCCGTTGCCCAAGGTGCAACTCTTACGGGTCATAGCTCGGTCAGCAGCGTTGACTTATCAAAACCGTACATATAAATCCAACAGTTCCGGGAACAAGGACCTAGTCCGCATGGCATTGGGTGGACCGTTTCAGCTTTGAAAAAAAAAGCCCAACGGTTAAATGTTTAAGACAAAAAAAAATATTATTTGAATTAAAAACCTATACAGTCTCATCTCAAACCATTTCAATCTCAACTCAACCTACACACTCTCATTCAAACCATTTCACTCTCAAACATATCACTCTCGTCTCATCTCAACCAATTATTTTTTGTTTAATTTTTTATAGAAACCATGGATGATCAAATCTCATTCCAACAATTGTTAAACGATGACAGAAATCAGAACCCTGACGAAACCAAACCGAACCACAGGTCTCACAATACCAAAACAACAAACTTTTGGTAACAACAAAGTGGTTTCTTACCATACCAAAGACGTTCAAATCTATTCATTCCAAACTACTTATCACTTATGTATTTAGGCGGTATAAATAAGCATATATGCAATACAAATTCACACTTGATTGAAAATAATCTCCATTTTACAAAATCATTACCTGTAAATTAGTTAAATCCTAGTGTTCGAAGTTACAAAATTTTAAAGGGTGAAATGAAAAAAAAAAAAAAAAACCAGAAAAGAAAGAAGTAAATATATAATATATAACTAGCAGGATGCCCACGTAATGCGTCGTGAGCGACACATCGCATTGCGATACTCGTTTTTTGTAGTCTTCTTATTCATATGATATTTATTGTAGCATCATTGTGATAGATATATATCAAAAGTGAAGTAATTGGGTAATCCATTTCATTGTGTTGTACAAGGTTCGTTGGTTCGATTATTATCCTCAATCGAAGCTGAAACCAAAGTCATCGATTAGTCTATTTTATTAATTAATTAGTTTTCGGTTAACAATTGGGTTTATTCGGTTAGATTGACGGTTTTTGGTTTGTTTCATTTAACAGCGAAAAGCAAACATGAGTTAAAACTTTTGCTTAGAAATATAGGAAATTGATGTATATATATACATGAATGAAAGTATAAATATATGATATGGAGATATAAAATATGATATATGAACTGAAGTATAAAAGCTAGAAATGTTGAAAATATGAATGATTCAGTTCGTTTCAAGTAATTTTGGTTAAACGTGAGTAAAAAAAATTGATAACCGGTTTTTGGTTAATTTGGTTTGTAGTTAACTTAGTTTTTAGTTGATTTCAGTTCGGTTTCGTCTGCATTCGGTTTAGTTTAGGTTAACGATTTAGTTATTGCTCACCGATAACCAGTTTTGGTTAATAACCGATAGTTGAGCGCGCGATCCGCGAGAAACACAAACATTGCCACGGTGTGCATTGTTCGGTTGGTTAGATTATTATACTCAACCAAAATCGAGGTAATCGATTAGTCTACTTTATTAACTAATCTGTTTTCAGTTAATCGGTTTGGTTTATTTAGTTAGATTGATGGTTTTTGGTTTGATTCATTTAATTTCAGTTAATAGCCAAAATCAAACCTGGACTAAAACTTTTGATTAGAAATACATGAAATTAGGTATAAATACATGAATGGATGTATTAGTACATGAAATGGAGGTATATATACATAAAATGAGGGTATAAATATGAAATACATGAACTAAAGGTATATATGAATGGTTCGGTTCAGTTAATTTTGGTTAAAGAAGGGTACAAAAAAATCGATAACCATTTTTTGGTTAATTCGGGTTTTGGTTAATCAGTTTTCAGTTAATTCGGTTTTTGGTGATTTCGGTTAACGATTCAGTTACTACTTACCCTTAGACATTGTTAATCAGTTAACATTTCAATTTTTTAAATTATAAAAACTATAGCAATACTATACTCAAAGTAAAGAGAATAAAATATTCGTTTATATGGTGTAATTTAAAAAAATTTATTAACATACCAAAAATATGACCGTTTAAAAATTGGGGAGGGGGGAGTTAGTTTTTTTTTTTAAAAAGGGACAAAATATAACTACTAACCAATTATCTATAATTTTGTTAAAGATGAGAGATTAAAATGTAATCTAGATGAGAGGATTAAATTGGAGGTATTTAATCACTTTACATTCGGTAGCTATTAAACATTCTGTGATAATGACTAAGTACATTGGCTTAATCACTTGTACACTAAGGCATCATCTACTTGTAACTTTAAATCCACACATCAATACTGACCAAGACAACTATCGAAACGTCGACAAAAATGAGTAGGTCATCACGATAATTTTGGATTTTTTTTAAAACCTTATAGTTTATAAGATATGATAAGAACACGTAAAACAATTATAAGTTTGTTGTGGATGGGGGAAAATGTAACTAATTACTTATAATTACGTTAAAACTCAGTGATTTCAATGTAAAAAGATGGGGGGGGGGGGGGGGGCTAAAATATAATTATTTTTTAAAAAACTAATTTACCCTTATTATAGGGGTGTATTTATAAATTAAAAAGGAAAAGTTATTATTTTTTGGTTATCATAAAATACTCCCCCTCATGCATTATAATATAGTATAGATTGAATATATATCATTGATTGTTCAAACCAAACCGGTTAATGAGCATCTCCTTTCCCTTTCTTTCGGACCATGCTTCTGAGATTCAATCCTTATCCCCTATAACAACCCTCCTAAAATATTTCTGACACCCTAAAATATTTAGAACATCCCTATACGTCCTAAAATACATCCCGTATACGAAAACCGGTCCCGAATACCTTTATATAATTAAAAATAAAATAAAAACAAGAACTAAGGGCCGCTCGCGGGGCGCGAAGCCCTTAGGCACCTCAGTTGCAGGGCGCGACAGCTGGTCACCAGGGCATAGCCCAGTGCTGCCACGTGTCCGAATCGTGTCGAGCCTAGTGGTTAAGTCGGATGAGCTAGGGCCTACCCTAATTGGCCTCGCGGGCCGCGAAAGAACAAGCACAAGTGGTCGCGGGCCGCGACCCGTTGGACGATCAAAACTATAAATAGAGGCCATCGGCTCCATTTTGAATTCGTTCAACACTCGACTTTCTCTCTCAAATCTACATAGCAATTATTATACCCAGACATTATACCCACAAAATTAGCAAAGCTTTGCCTCGTTGTAAGTATTTTAACCCCCGGTTATGTATTAGATACGTTGACCGATTGATCTAGCACTCCGTAACGGCTGTTGAGGCTCTGCCCGCGTAGTCGTTGGAGTTCTGTCTCGGGGAGGGTATAACTAATGTAAATTTTGGGTTATTATACTAACGCGTGTGCATTGTTTAATTAATAGATTATAACCAGGAAAACACCAAGTAAAACGCTAAAATAACAATGTGAGTAATCTCCTTTTTGTAAACCTTTTTGTAAACTGTTTTTACAAAACCTTAAATATTTTACAATGTGATTAGCAGTGATTGAGTCTTTGTAATTCTTCAATTACTGCCGGTATGTTGGGGTTTTGTATACAAAATGTGGAACACGTTACCATTGGACAACGAGATAGCCAATGTGTAATATGACCCACCAGTCAGGATTGACAGTACTGAATGAGTAGTTGTGTAGATATGAACATTATAATCGCTCTCAATACTGTGAAATGATAAAACTTTTCTTGATTAAATTGGGATTCACTCACCAGTATTTCCCACTCACAAAATGTTTTTAAACGCGTTTCAGGTAACAAAGTGTGAAAGCCAAACAGAAGCCAGTTGGACAGCACTGAAGGCTTGGAAAAGTGGCTATAAAAGTTACCTAAATAAAGAAGATTTTTATTTTAATAAAATAGGGTTTATCCCTATAAACTTGTTGTAATGAAAACTTGGGTTTTATCCTAATTTAATTATTATCATTATTATTATAAAATGTGGTGTTTTACTCTGATAAAATATTTCCTAACTACGGTCCCGATGAAATTTCCGATGCCAAATAATGATAAACACCGATACCACCATCTCTGAGTAGGCCGCGGCCGCCCGCCTTCTGAGGCAGGGGTCGGGGGTTGCGACAGAAGGTGGTATTAGAGCTACAACCACTGATTTCAGCCAGAGAAGTGTTATGCTGACACCAAAATTTTATTTGTTATGTTTGGAAATTATCTACGGAACTACATGTATATTTTATTGTTTTGTGTTATTTGACAATTTGTTAGTTTGCAGTACGAGTGACCAAGGACCTTCAGATACTTATCGTCAACTGTCCAGCTCTCCTAGGGCCGAAGGAACTTCTTCCCAGCCTACCCCCTTGGGGTATTCGACTGACACCGAAGAAGGGATTTTCGTATTCAAAGCACAATCTGAAGAGCCATTCCCTCCTAAGAAGAGATGATGGTTCAGCAGAGGAGCTCATGAGCGTAGAAAAAGGATGAGAAAATTACAGCAACAGTGGGCCTTAGCAGCGGCCAATAGAGAAATGAATGCTCAAACTCAGGATATACTTAATAGAAGATTAGCAAATTTTCATATCTTAGCCACCACAGCTGCAGACCCGAATTTGGAACAACTCATAGTACCCCAGCCGTTACCACTATTTCCCACACAAACTATGGAAATTGAGTCAAACCCAGTAGACCAAATACCAGTGCCTAATTTTGACCCAGCTGAAATTCCTAGAGTCCCAGCACCCCATCCCCCAGACTATGACCCATGGTTTGACGACCACAGGGATTACCAACAACTTTACCCAATAGAGGAACCCATGCAGAACCCAGTAGCACCCTATCCAAACCTTGACCCTCTGGACCCTTATTTTGATAATGACCAGTATATCAGGGAAATCCTAGAGAACCCGTACCCACACGAAGAACCGATGCCCCAGTTTCCTGACCCAATACCAGCACCAGCCCCACCCATGAGTACTGAGAATGTATAAGAACTCTGAACTTTTGGTGAAGAGTTGTTAGACGAAAGTGAAAGGATAAGACAGTTAGGGGAAAGGCTCGTCTGGAAATACGACGAGCGTAATATGCAATTCTGGATGAACCCATATCAGTAATAGTAATAGTAATAATATATATATATATATATATATATATATAATATGGTTTTAAGTTAAAAAAATAGATAATAGCTACGGATGCATACTAGTATTGTACTTTAGATTTCGGTACTGAAGGGGTAAGGTCCCAAAAACCTCATAAAAAAGGATTTGAGACCATACCACAAACCAATCTTTTTAGCCTTCCGACCTCGCGCGGCCGCGCATTGGTCTTACAAAGAAGGAGAAGTCAGCAATCAGTAATTTAGAGTCGCGCGCCCAAAGGAAAACATAAATCCTTGCGCCTTCTCCCATTTAACAAAGGAACAAAATCCTTCGTTCAATACTTCCACCTAAAATATCCAGACTTGGATATTATTGTACCCAGACTTGGGATTTATTTGTCTGTGTCCACACAGCAAGGTGTCACACCAGATTACAACAGTAATCTTCTAGAAAGAAATACAATCGTGCACTACCCAGACGGTTATAACCGTCTGGACACGTGTCACCACCACAAGCAACCCTGAAATCACAATAAAGGCATGCAATTGGAGAGTAATCTCCACTTAATTACTTTCCACGTGGCAACCCCCCAGCCATTGATCAAACCACGATCCGTGTGCATTCACATCGGATCGAGGCAACTTAACAAAGGATCAAAGAACTTAACGGAAGAAAAGATAACCGCTACGGCGTTAGTATATTCCGTCATCTTTTCAATAACAGATTTTCCCTCCCAAACTCCCGGCTATAAATAAGAGAACTGTTCAGGTATAAACTCAGATCACACTCACTTCTCAAATACTTATCTTCTCCATTACCAATACTTATTCTCACGCCGGAGTCGGGTCAAGGAGAGAACCCTCTTCTCCCCTTGGCGAGGCTAACGGTGTTCTTTTTTGAAGAATCACCGGAGAAGAAATCCCGTTGCAACTGAATCAGCCGAGAGAGAGCTAACCCTTTTATGCGGATTCAAACCCCCTAACTATCTCGGTTCCGACCATTTAGTTAGTGTTTCTTCATTGGCGCCCACCGTTTTCTCAGTTTTTCTAGTTTCTACCTCGTTTCGATTCAATTCATTCTGTTTTCTGTTTTTTACACATGGCATAAAATTCGTCATCTCACCGACAACCCGGTCCTCGACCAAACGTCGGAAACAATTTACCAGTGGAAGGGATCGTAGAAGAGGCCTCGGACGATAATGAGGTTCAATCCAATCGAGCAAATGATCCTGTTACTCCAGGAATGTTACCAGCAAACCCTGCACAATCAATCTTACCACCAGGAGAAACTCCGATATCATGGTATGTCCGGTCCCAAGGGGCATTAAACGCAGTATACACACAATTGTGTGCTCAAACTGCTCCTGTGACTCAATCCCGAAGGCCGGGATCAAGAGCTCATGCCTCTCAGCGAGAAGAATCAACTTATGATAATACAGGCAGTTATCAGAGACAACACCATGGTGAACCACACCCTCGTCGAAGACAATCGGTTCATGATAGGTTGGGTTCCCAACGGGACGCTCACACTGATGAATCCGATCGAACATATCGTTTGAGTGAAAACACCAGCGTATTCAACCGACTGCAGCCAAACTATAATAAATGCAGGCCTCGGGCGATCTATAATCCTGAAGCAGAGCATAACTATGACTTAGTCTATCGCCCTGATGAAGCGGCAGAAAACTCGAAGTTCATACTAGAGATAGCTCTGGCTCCATTGGCGAGGGCCAAATTACCATCTAACGTTGGAAAATTCAACGGGTTAACTGACCCCGATGATCATCTAAGAGTATTCACCAGCGCAGGGTTGGTTGGCGGTTGGACTCTTCCGCTATGGTGTCATTTGTTTGTGCAAACACTAACCGGCCCAGCGCGAATCTGGTTTGATAACCTACCAACAGGACAGATCGAGTCGTGGAAGGATCTGCGGAGAAAGTTTTTAACACACTTCAGCCAACAAAGGCGGTCAAAACGTGATACATCCGACGTCATGAACATCTGGCGCCACGATGATGAGAATCTAGAAGATTTTATTACCAGATACAATAAAGAAGTGTTAGAGATTGGAGGTGTTAACGAACAGCTAATCCGTGCTCAGTTTAAGTACGCGGTTAGATGTGACGACATGGTCAAGGTATTATCGGGAACAGAGGGCCTCCCCACGAGTTGGGAAAAGATAATGGCGGCGGCCAAGGTTTATGCGCAGACCGAGAAAAACCTTACAACAAACAGGCCACCACCACCACACAACAGGCCCGCGGATTTAAGCGCAACTGGTGAAAGAAGGTACAAGAAATCATGGCGCGAGGCATCAGGAAGTCGTTCCTCTGAAGATGCCCGCACGACAATCAACAAGCTCTCTGCGCAAAAAGAGAATAAGCACGAAAATAGGGAGAGGCAGTGGACTCCCCTAACAAAAACCCCGGCAGAGGTTTTAAGTACCGAGGACCACCAATTCAAACCTCCGATTCCGATGAAGAGTAAACGTGGTCAAGACCTGACGCAATACTACGAGTATCATAAGGACAACGGTCACACCACGAATAACTGCATATCTCTGCGCACGGAAATAGAGAAGGCTCTCAAAAATGGAGAGCTTACGCATTTGCTCCAGAATATGCGCAAGGAGATTAAACAGATTACCCGGGGAGAAGAAAGCTCAAGCAAACGGGCTAAAACTTAAAGAACTCTATAAGTTTTCCGCAGAAGAAACATGACTTATCAAAAGCGGCGGAACTATCAGGGAGTAAGTTAAGTTCCATTTAATTATCCAAAAAGCTTTGTAATGCCTCTGAGCACTATCCATGAATAAAATTACAAAGTTTCTATTATTTTTTGTGTTTACAAAGTGCATGCAATTTCTTTTTAGTAAGTGCAAAAACATTATGGTAGTATAACAAAGCTACATGCGCGGTCAGTGATCACGTCACAAACGGCCATAAACTCACACATAAGCTTCATACCAACTTTATTCGCCTTACTCAAAACAAAAGTAATTGTACTCATGCAAGATATTGTAAAGACATTTAACAAGGCAAATAGAAACATACTATTCTGGCGTACAAATACGTCCTAAAGAGTTTAAACACAGCAGTGTTTAAAAATCCTTGCGCAACAGCGCATCATCAGAACAAGGATCAACATCCTACATAAAAAAAAATTGTTCAATACAATTTCATCCTACTCTAAATCTTCTCCCCCATCCGGAAAGATTTCTTTAAGTTGCGCAATATGATCGTCCGATTGCAGCGCCACATTTATCAACTCCATTACTAGAAGTTGCAAGTTATTAAACTCTGTCTTCATAGCAGCAAGCGCGCTGGAAGTATTAACGCCAAAGGTAGCAGACTTGCTATCATCCCAGTTAACTTTCAAAGCGCTATTCACATGTTGGGAACATTCCGCATAACCTTGCGCGTAACCATCTCGTCGCGCAGCAACCATCAAATTTGCAACAGTTTTATCCAGTTCTTCAGAATTTAATACAGATTCAGCAACCTATGAAAACAAGTAAAGATAAGCATCACAAATACGAAAAGCACATACATGGACAAAAAAGAAGAAAAGAGCTTACACAGGCAATCCCGCGATCTTTCAACCAGGCCATATCATTCTTCAAAGGGTCGAGCTCGCTTTCCGCTGAAACCCGCGCCATTTCTGAATTCTCCAGTTTCTCTTCAACTTCAGTCAAACGGCGGGAGGTTTCAGTATTCTCAGAACGCGCAAGTTCCAGATCCTTCTTCAATTGTTCCTGGTCAGAAACCAAAGCGGTAAGTTCCTCTAATTCTTTATCTCTAACGGCAAGAGTGGCTAAAGCCTGTACCTCCCGTTGCTCACTTCGTTCCCTATGAGAACACGCTTCCTTCAACATAGCTTCCATGTCAGCCTTTTCTTTCTTCAATCTTTCTACCTCCGCATCTTGATTCTTCAGATTTTCAACCTCAGCCTTGAGGTTATTTATGATATTACGAAGGTTTGCCTTCTCGGCATTATCTTTCTCACAAATTCTCCTCCAATTTTTGCGCTCCTCAGATAAAAGCGCAGCTTCAGCTTCAGCCTTTCTTTTCCAACCAGACGCTGACCATTCCTCAGTCTTGCGCTCAGCTTCAAACTTAGCTTGTTCAGCTTCTAATTTAGCCTTCAGCTGAGCCACATGTTTTTCATCTTTAGCAAACTTCCTTTGTGATGCTACAAAAGATGTTCGCTCTTTATGCATGCTATACCACTCACGCACTATACGGTGAGTAGTAGAAACATGAGAAGCGGTTTCTGCAAGATAAGACTGATAGGTCTGTTCATAAGGCTGATTCTCCTGAAATTTAATCTCGCCAGGCGGAAGGATCCCCTGCAACCAATCTTGGCATACACGCCAATCCGAGAAGGTATCTCCTTTCTTTACATTCCAAACAGGAACATGAGGATCAGCAGCATCTTTCTCCGCATACATCCGGTAATAATACTCTCCCAAGGTTTCTTCTGGACGAATCGGAGATTGCTTCCCAACACCAGCAGATGAACCTGCCTCCTCAGTGGCGGCCTTCTCAGTATGCTCAGGTATAGTTTCAGAAGGTATGGGGGGAGAAGATTGAATTTTCTCAGCAATTTCCTTTTCCGGTGTCGGTGGATTATCATCATTTACCACACTCGGCTCAACAATCTGTTCAGTCTTTGTATTAGCACCAACAGGCTCCTCAGCCTCAATAGTTTTCTCAACACCTTCCCCAGCTATCTCTGAAGACTCTAGCGGGTTTGTAACGGTAGCGCGCGGCGGGGAAGGGGGAAGTTCTTTATCAACCACAATTGGTACGTCTACAGGAACAGGAGAAACAGGAATTTCTGGACAAACAAAAGTCTATAAAAATCCTATCCATTCAAAGAAAACAAAGAAAAGCAATATTTACCAGGAATAGATTCTGAAACAAAAGCATCTAGGTTTCCTTTTCTGGTAATTTTCTTCCTCTGCACTTTCTTGGGAGGTTGACCCTCCGCATCAGCATCAGCTTGTTTTCTCTTACCAGCTTTCCTATGAACCAAATGTTCGGGACTGTAATCCAGATCAATAGGCTCATTCGGGTTAGAAGGAGGAATAGCAGCAGAGTCCTTTGGTTCAGGCTTTGGTTCCCGCATAGTCACTACAGGAATAAGACCCTCCAAAGAGTCAGAAACCACCACATAATCACACCTGGAGTCAGAAGTACGGCGCGTACCTTTCTTCTCCCCAACATTTTTCGCTTTCAAAGGATGAGTCTTAACAGTTTCACTTCTCTTCGGCGCGGAAGTGGACGTAGTTGCGCGTTTTTTCTTCTCAGGGCCCACGCCCAAATTTAACAATTCACCTACAAAAGCGCAAGACAAAAGATTACTCAAAGCAAAAACAGAAAGGGAAAACAGATGTAAACTCACCAGCACCAGCTGCCGATTGAACAGATAGGTCCGCATCCCGCGGAAGAACAAAATTTTTCACAATACGATGATACCAGAGTTCCTCTTCAGGCTTCTTCTTGATAGTTCCCATTCTTCCGCCTTCCCTCTTGAAGGCAACAACGTATAAAGAAACAACTACATTCGAAGAGAGAGCAGGTCAAAAAAAAAAAAAAAAAAAAAAAAAAAAGAAGAAAGAGAGAGAGAAGAACAGTGAAAAAAGCCCCAAACTTACTATGACCATCCTCGGTGTATACGGGCTTATCATCACGTTCCATCTTCCAGTTCAAACTCATGTCGGCTCCAACAAGGGCTTTTTCCGGCAAAGCAATATTGGGCACATCCTTCAAATCCTGGTACCAATTTTCATCAACCGGAGTCTGAAGGGTTTCGATCGGAATATCTTCTTTCCCTCTAAGAACCATCTTCACAGGAATTACTCCAGCTTTGATGAAAAAGAATTTTTGCTTCCAATCATGAAAAGATTTTGGGGGCTGATGTAAAATCTTCTTTGCAGAAGCCCTCTGAACAAATGAATAAAACCCCTGGATACAGTGCATTTGGTAAAAAACCCTAAATCGGGGAACGGTTGGCTCCACATGCATAGTCCGACATACAAATTCAAAATGTCGAACCCTAACCATACCAATAGGGTGGAGTTGGGAGATGTGTAGATTATAGAACCCAAGAATTTCAAGAAAAAATCTGGTGACAGGCAAGCGAAAGTTACCGTCACAGAAGAAATCCCAAAAGAGGGTAATATACCCGGCCGGAGCATTTGCTGCCGTTTGTCCTTCTCCAGGATATAAAGCACCCCAGTTCTCCGGAAACTTAAGATTCTGAATCAAACCTTCAAAAGACGCCCTGGGCCACTTCAATGGTGGAAGTTCAGTCGTCATATCTTCAACAGCTTCCTCTTGACGTTCTCCGGTTGACATAAGCGAGAGAATGATGGAAAGATTTCACAAGAACAAGCAATAAGGAAAATTTTTCAAACAAAACAATGATTACACACAAGAAGTTATCCAAACGATTATATACCCATCGCAATAAATAGCATCGGTAACCGTCACAGCAATGTTCCGGGTATCACGTTTCCCCAAGCAACAGAAAAAGCAGATGTCAGAACATACACGCGCTTACACGCGCGCGTGTAAGACACGGACAGTAAAAAACAACTGACAATGACAGGTTGTCAAAATCAATTTACTGTGAAAGCTTCAAGTCAAAGATTTTCCATAAAAAAAAAAAAAAAAAATCTTTACAAATTCAAATCTTCTCATAGAAGCTTTCTTACCTTTTCGCGCCCAAAAAAAACCCTTTCCCTCTCACAAGTCCAGTGCTCCACTTACTTGCATAAGTACAACACTAGACTGGGGGGACTTGAAGGGGTAAGGTCCCAAAAACCTCATAAAAAAGGATTTGAGACCATACCACAAACCAATCTTTTTAGCCTTCCGACCTCGCGCGGCCGCGCATTGGTCTTACAAAGAAGGAGAAGTCAGCAATCAGTAATTTAGAGTCGCGCGCCCAAAGGAAAACATAAATCCTTGCGCCTTCTCCCATTTAACAAAGGAACAAAATCCTTCGTTCAATACTTCCACCTAAAATATCCAGACTTGGATATTATTGTACCCAGACTTGGGATTTATTTGTCTGTGTCCACACAGCAAGGTGTCACACCAAATTACAACAGTAATCTTCTAGAAAGAAATACAATCGTGCACTACCCAGACGGTTATAACGGTCTGGACACGTGTCACCACCACAAGCAACCCTGAAATCACAATAAAGGCATGCAATTGGAGAGTAATCTCCACTTAATTACTTTCCACGTGGCAACCCCCCAGCCATTGATCAAACCACGATCCGTGTGCATTCACATCGGATCGAGGCAACTTAACAAAGGATCAAAGAACTTAACGGAAGAAAAGATAACCGCTACGACGTTAGTATATTCCGTCATCTTTTCAATAACAGATTTTCCCTCCCAAACTCCCGGCTATAAATAGGAGAACTGTTCAGGTATAAACTCATATCACACTCACTTCTCAAATACTTATCTTCTCCATTACCAATACTTATTCTCACGCCGGAGTCGGGTCAAGGAGAGAACCCTCTTCTCCCCTTGGTGAGGCTAACGGTGTTCTTTTTTGAAGAATCACCGGAGAAGAAATCCCGTTGCAACTGAATTAGCCGAGAGAGAGCTAACCCTTTTATGCGGATTCAAACCCCCTAACTATCTCGGTTCCGACCATTTAGTTAGTGTTTCTTCAAGTACCAATTTGTAATAGACGCATATATATATATATACTAGTCCTCTACCGGCGCGATGCGGCGGGGTGGCGATTTACAATAGGATACTCGTTTACCGTTAGTTTATCAGTCGTCTCCCGAACACAACCCGGTTATTGCCAATACATGAAAAAAAACATACCTGGTCATACCCGTACCTGGGTTCATACCTGAATGCCTAAAAAACACGGTATTGTGCACCTCTAATTCAGTCGGTTTTGACCATTTAATGGTTTGGTCAAAGTTCAGTTTTGAAGGCATAAAGCTTGAAACCAGTTGTTTAACTATACATTTACTTATATGTAATATATTAACAAACTGCATTCATCATTTTAAAATTTTAATACAAACGACTTCAAGAAAAAAAAAACGACTCAAAACCAAACCATTTTAACCTGTTCAACCAAGCTAATCACCTACATCGGTTTAATTTGTAGTTTTCCATAACTCGTCTGACCTGCCCATTTTCCACCTCTAAAAAATAAAATTCACAATACATGAATATCCGTATAGATCCCAAAAAAACATCTAAAAAAGAAATCTAATAAGCATCTTAAAATGTCACCATAACCAAACCATCATTTCATCCCTCAGATCAAACAGTTTCAAGATTCTTATATAGAACAGAAACAACTCATAACCTTAAACAACAGACTTAGAAGAAACAGATTCGAAACACCCAGATCATATGATCTTACAATGCTTTTGTATAGAACCGGATCCCAACCGCAACACCTAAAGTCACCAGTGGAACCAAGAATTGCAGGATCTTGATGATGAACTCTGGAGTTTTGTCTTGGTTGTAATGAGCCTGGTTTGGAGCCTTGTACTTGACCTTTGACTTTGAGGGAATTTTTGATGCGTCGATATCCCCAGCCTAAAATTCATCCATCATAGATTTAGCGGTTGTGCTATGGCCCACATCTTCAAAATCATTGGTTGCATCCTTTCCTGCAAATGTTCATAATAAGTACACATTCTTTTAATAAAAACAAAATCCACCGTTGATTTAGCAGTCGAGTTTTTATACACTTTGTTTTGACTTGTTATATGTTTCTAACTCATTTTTGTACTCAAATTTGATAAAGTTCAACTCAATAAATCTTTAGCCAAGCTTGAGCTCGAATTACTCAATAAAACCTCCAACTTAACATCTAACGGTTGATTTACGCCTCATACAGTCCTAAACAATTAAACAAACAACCAGGTACCCATTAGAAAGGCTGCTTCCAAAGAGATCCCCAAATCAAGCCTTATACAGTCATACGCTAGTATAAATTTTTTTATTCAAATTACAAACTTTGTTTTGAAAAGGCAAGCCTAAGGCGCGAGAGGCACCGCATCAGGGGCAAAAACACGCCCCATGTAACTCTTGGTTAAAGTGGTCAAAATTAGGGTTTGTATGAGGGTCACATGTAAAAATAACTAAAGGGATGAAGAAATGATGAAAGATTTACTTGATAAATAGCTTATGCTTGTAAATAAAGCTTATTTAGTTCTACATAGATGTGTGCCTCACATACGTGATGCACATGCCTCGTCTTTTGGGACCAAAACGCCATCACCACCGGGATGATCCTCCAAGAACTTTGTCACATCATAGACCTGCACCAACACAACATTATAAATAAGAAAAACCAGCCAAAAAACAAACAAAACTAAACATAAAAACTGAAATCCTTACTAAGTCACACCATATTAGGTCTTTTGACCAAGAAAGACGCAGGGTTCCACAACTCAAAAGGAAATCTCCAAAGTCAAATCAGATCTCATATTATAACAACAAAAACACGATGAAAGCGTCCACAAACTAACATCAGTCAGTTAAAACAAAGCGAGCCAAACTCGAGCTTAGGAGACCTCGGGCTCGGCTAAGCTCGTTTACAGTTGATAAAAGGCTAACCTTCACCCGGTCAGCATCAGATAAAGGTCTTGTTGTGTCATTCCTATTCAGAAGTTGTTTGACAAAGTCTATCACAGGCACTGCCTCAACGAATGCAGTTGCAGCCATATCTGCAATTCAACATATCATACAATTACATCAGTTATACAAATTTCAACAAAACCTTAAAGAAGCTAAAATACGGAGAAATAAACTAACCGATATTTAAAGACAGTCCCATCTGTGTGGGCCGCATGCTCTGATAGAACCCACGCCAACTCTCCAACCCGTCACCCAGTGATTGTGGACGACCCAAATAAGAAGAAAAAAACGATCATTCCACAGAAGAATACCTACATAAGATTCAACCAATAATTAATTAATGTCATTACATTTGTTTAAACAATATCCATTATTCATATAAGTGAAAAAAACACACCGTTTAGTAGGCAACTGCTGCAAAACAATATCCATTATCCAAAACGCTTCTTGAGGTGCATCTGTTACCCTCCCCGCTAAAAACATTTCCAGGTGCCGCAAATCGGCAGGTGCCGCCAGTTTGATCACACCTGTAAAATTTCGTGCTTTACTGCATAAAGAATGAAATGCAAAGATCTTCAAAAACATGTTCAAGTTCAAATTCATATATTTAAGTGAATAAAATGACGTAAATAAGCTTACCAGAATATACACTCCTTCCTTCATCAGCGTCCTATAGTTTGTCATTAACTACTTCAATATATCGACATTATAATTAAAATGAACAAATTCTCAACAGTCTTATAAACTATTTCAATACATACCTTTCAATATCCTCAAGTATCTTGGTAGCGTTTGCTTTTGAATTGTGACCACACTGTAATAAAGTTGAACATTAGAAACTGATTGAAGTGAGATGCGAGTATATATAAAAGGCGCATCATAACATTTTAACCATCTTCAAACCACCCAATCACTCGAAATATAGGAGTTTGAAAATACATCTCTTTGATGATTGCTTGAAGTAGAATAATAAGTAGCCATCTTAATTTCTTAAAAGAAGTAACAATCAAATGGTTTTAGAAAGGCCGGATAGTGATCTTCTTAAAAGCAGATTTGATACTAAAAGAACAAAGTTTGTAACTTAGGCTTTAACTATTCTAAACAGCACAACCGGAAACACATGGCATGATTAATGATCAGTTATGTATATCTTGTCAGCAAATGGAAATACACAAACTACCTATGATTTGTTACTTTCCATAAACAAAAAGCTTGAAAATTACAAAATTGGCATTTCATCGAACACTTACTGTGCATGAAAAACCAGATGAGCTGAGAGCTTAAGTCCACTGTGTGTATGCGAGAGATTGTGTCCAGCCACTTCAAAGTTCTAATCTATGGCTCCAAACCTTATATTAACAAGATTCCATAAAATTAAGTACGGTAAAAAAATTGTAATATTTGTACCTTACGTTAGTCCATATGTACCCGTTAGAAACTTATCTGGGTCCTGTAGGCTACTGACTGACCCAATTAAAACCATTCAAACAAGCATCATAATGGGGATTTCAACCTTCAAACAAGTTAAACAAAGTTCATAAATAGAAGCTGTGATCATATCCAATTTTGTTGGATGCAATATCGGCATCTATTAAATTACTTATCTAACTAAAAAAATGGGCGAAATTTAGAGAGAAAATTGGTAAATCGGAACCCTGCAAAGCAACTCCAAATCACCTGAAATAGATGAAGATGAAGTGGTCATCATACCTTCAAGTTTTGAGCGGTATCCAATCATAGTTCTCTTTTTCCCTCTCCCTCTCCCTCTATCTCTCTCTCTCTCTCTCTTGAATGGGATTTCAAAAATTGGTGGTCTAGATTTGAGCAGGATTTTGAAAATAACCCTACGGATCTAGCAGAGTGGATGGAGATCCAATCGCCCTTCTTCACACGGATTGCCAAGAAAACACTTACTTCTTTGGAGGTTCAAATTTCAGAACATCTTTTTCTTCATTGATGCAGAATGCTACCTTGGAGTGCAAAGGCTTCCAGTATAAAGGATAAGCGGGAAGGATAATGAGAATTTGGGGATGAGAAGCGCTGATTTGAATTTTGAAAATGCTTTAGGGTTTTCAAATGAAAAAACTGAATGATGTATGGGGAAGTGGGGATGAGCGGGAAGTGAAAAAATTGGAACAATATTTGGCCGCCCAAAATTGGTGAGCTGGTACTCCCTTTTGAAGGCGTGTTAAAAGAAGTTTTCAACACATCCATGCTTAAATGCTTGTACAATGGGCTTCAAATGGTTGTACAATGGCAACTGACCATTCTTGCCCTTCCTATATGCTTATTAAAGTAGTGTGTGTGTGTGTGTATATATATATATATATATATATATATATATATATATATAAAATAGAGTAAAGGTCGCAATGTTCGACGATTTTGATCAATATGCTTGTTGTGTGGTTATTTGCATTAGATATTGTTTTGTGATATTAACACGTGGTAAATGTTTACAATCCAAATGGACAACGAAGTGAATCAACAAAACCCGAATAACGATAATAACGGAAATCAAGTAGACAATAGTGCCATACAACACATAGTGGCACAAGGGATTATAGACGCAATGCCATATATTATCAAAACGGTTAAGGAAGCGGAAAATAATAAAAGTAACAGTGGAAGTAAACGACCACCTACCGAACCTGATCACAGCGTAAAAAATAGACCCTTACTTCAATTGCCAATTCCAAAAAGAAGAAGAACCATGTCTTATGGTTGTTCTTACAAAGAATTCTGGTCCTGCAAACCAATAGAATTCTCTGGCAATGAGGGAGCCATTGCAGCCCTACGCTGGATAGAAAAGACTAAGGCAGTCTTAAAGATAAGCAAGTGCGCAGAAGAAGATAGAATCATGTTTGCTTCCAACCTAATTAAGAACTCAGCTTTAGAATGGTGGACCACTATCCTCCAGTCTAGGGGTAGTGATAGAATCTATAATATGGAATGGAATGAGTTTAAGAATATGGTTGAAAGGAAATTCTGTCCTCCCAATGTAAAGGAACAGATAGCCAATAAATTCTTAAACCTTAGAATGACTAGAGTAGACAACAAGGGTTACACTACTACATTCTTTGAATATGTTAGAATAGTGCCAACCCTAGCATCACCAGAACCAGTATTAATCTCCCCTTACATCTGGGGATTAATCAGTGAAATTAGACATGTAGTCAAGGCAGCTAGACCACAAACCATAGAAGAAGCTGTAGAACTAGCAAATACCTTGACTGATGAACTGGTACGTACACAAGAAGAAAACCAAAGGAAGAACCTAGCTCAAAGGCTTACCTAAGAATTTCACTATGGAAATTCCAATCGTGGGAAAAATGTAGGTTCTACTTCTGCACCTTACTGCAAGTATTGCAAAAGGAAGCATTCTGGAAAATGCTCTATATACTGTAATTTCTGCAAAATATCTAGACACAAGGAAGAAGACTGCAGAAAGAAACCTAACAATAGGATATGCCACAATTGTGGAGAGCAAGGTCATATCAAGCCGAACTATCCGAAACTAGCTCCATCCGTGAACAACAAAACTACTAAGAATGCTAGAGCCTTTGTTCTGACTTCAGACGAAGCCAAAATGATTCCGGATGTGATTGCCAGTACGTTTTTAGTTAATGATGTTTTTGCTAAACTATTATTTGACTCTGGTTTGAACCAAAGTTTTATTAATACTTCATTTTGAAAACTTCTCAATCAACCATTAACTAAACTTCAGCAAGAATGTCTAGTAGAGACAGCAAATGGGGAAACCATTAAGATTACCGAAATCTTGCAGGGAGCAAGAATAGAATTTTTAAATCAAAAGTTTATTGCAAATCTTTACCCAATGAATCTAGCAGGATTTGATATTGTATTAGGAATGGATTGGCTAATAGCCAATAAAGCCAGTATTCTATGTGATCAAAAGTCAATACAAGTAAATTCACCAAAAGGTGAAAAGATCACAATTAAAGGAGATAAGCCATCTAGATCCACAAAATTCATCTGTGTGATGAAAACAGCAAGTTGTGCAAGAAAAGGATCACTAGTGTATATGATTTCTATAATCATTAACACTAAAGGAAAGGAATTGAAAGATATTCCTGTAGTGTCTCAATTTTCAGACGTGTTTCCAGAAGAACTACCCGGATTACTGCCAGATAGAGAAGTCGAATTCAGAATTCATTTGTTACCAGGAACAACACGATTGCCAAAGCACCTTACCGTTTGGCGCCTCCAGAAATGCAAGAGTTAAAGAAACAGTTAGACGAACTGTTGGAAAAAGGATTCATTCAGCCAAGCTCATCGCCATGGGGAGCATCGATTTTATTTGTCAAAAAGAAAGACGGGTCAATGCGAATGTGCATTGATTACCGTGAATTGAATAAAGTCACGATTAAAAACCGGTACCCATTACTGAGAATCGATGATTTGTTTGATCAATTGCAAGGAGCTTGATTCTTTTCTAAGATCGATTTACGCTCAGGATATCATCAATTAAAAGTACAGGAAGAGGACATTCCTAAAATCGCTTTTAGAACAAGGTATGACCATTATGAATTTACTGTCATGCCATTTGGTTTAACCAATGTCCCAGCCGCATTTATGGACATGATGAACCGAATATGTAAACCATATTTGGATAAATTGATGTGGGGTAAAATACACATATTTGTCCCGTGTAAAATGTATAATTATTGTATAGTTTTATTTGTTTTATTTAGTTTTTAGTGCTTTATTATATTATTTTGTGTTTTGCCAGGTCCTGGTGCAAATTGAGCGAAAATGAGTTTTAAAGAAATAACCAGCTAGTTGAGTAGAGTAGACCGCCAGTGACCGAATTAAAATTGCCGCTATTTCTCTTAAGTGGACCGAGCCCGCCATCTCTATGTTATCTAAAAAGTCTGCTATCTATATATTATTATTAGGATTGTTGGAGTTGGAAAAAAAAAAGATGGGACTGTGAAAGGAATTGGGCCGCCAAACGTTATTTTTGAGAAATATTGGCATGGAATTTTGTGGGCGATGAAAAGGAATTAAGTCCAGCATGCAATTACGTGAAATACATGGAGTGGGCCTTGGAATATTTTAAGTTTACATTGAATGCTTTTTAATAAAACCCAAAAGTCCTCCACAAATATATATATGTATTAGGTTACTGCCAGCGTAATACGCGGGTTCAATCAAAACCATATTATTTTGATTCAAATTTAGTACTATGTAAAAAGACGCACATTGGAAAAAAAAACAAAATTATTCAAATCCCAGTGGGGCGCCATCACAAGGCAAAATAGGGCATAGCGCTGCCAACACCACTACGGCGGGCGCTATGGGTAATTTTTTCCCTCCCGCGATGCATTTCACGGCGTGATCAATCATTCCCCACTCACACACATATACATACATATACATATATATAAAGCCCATAAATATATAACCTCACTACACACTCAAGTTATATAAAGCCCCTCTCTTACACAATTTGCCACTTGTCACATAACGCCCCACAAGCGGCTTTATGACTACACATGGCCTAAGCAATCAGGTCAAAAGTACAGATGTTTGTATTCATTCTCAAACTAATGTAGCTCAGTTCGTCATCAAGGTATACTTACATCATTATCTTCTTCATGAGACCCCATGTTTTACCACATCTTTTCGACACAAACCCATCATCAGACACTTTTATATCACATCGTTAACAAAAGTGATGAACGCCCATCAGCAACCCTAACAAACTCATAAATATGATTCTTGGGTGGTGCGACCACTGTAACATCAACATTAGACGTTCCAACTTCAGGTAAGGAATGCACACCTTCAACATCAGCCTATAAATAGATGGAATATGTAAAAACATTTTGAACACTTGAATAAATGTAATTACAATATTCATCATCAAAGAACCATCTATGAACATATATAATATACAATTAAAATATTCATCATGAAAGAACCAATGAATCTCAATAAAACGACACCAA
Source organism: Helianthus tuberosus (assembly GCA_030545235.1). Taxonomy (NCBI): domain Eukaryota; kingdom Viridiplantae; phylum Streptophyta; class Magnoliopsida; order Asterales; family Asteraceae; genus Helianthus; species Helianthus tuberosus. The sequence continues at coordinate 44,668,587 of CM060410.1, forward strand.
TGTACACAAGCATCATATGTATATCTTGCACATAGCTACTCTTTATTTCCATTTACTATTTAGATTTAGTAATAATATCACAATATTGAAGGGATTAATATGATAAGTTGCCATTTGCATATATAATCATTCACTTGTAGCTACTAAACCAATGAATGATGAACTTCTTTTCATTTCTGGAACTCAAACTTATGTGCACAATTTTCTTTTATTATGTCAAAGAAAAAACCCTATTCCTTATTCTCCAATGTGGATATAGGTATTAACTTTCCATCTGCCTTTTTTAGAATCACGAAAGCAACAAATAGTCTTGTGTATTATACATTTTAGAAGAACAAAGTCTTCTACCTTCATCTTCCAAATTTTTACACTTTACACCCCCTAGCACGGTTTTTGACCCATTAATACTTTCTTGTTAATAGTTATGTTTTAATACACTTAACGTGTAAAATGACTACAAAACTAATATGTTACAGCAATAATCTAAATTTTTGAATAATAGGAGGTTGTATTTTATGCATCAAAAATAAATTTTGGGCAACTTTCAACTTGTTTACCATTATATCTTTAGCTGTATTTCTTGACTTGACCTGTTTAAGTTAAAACACAACCTAAATTGACCCAATGACACACACACACACACACTATGTGTGTGTGTGTATATATATATATAGAGAGAGAGGGAACCTTGGAGACTGGTGTTAGGTGCACATCTGGTTCCATGTCAGTGGCAGAACAATTTGCAAGAATCATTCCATTTTGGGGGCAATATGTGTCCAATTGTTCGATAGGCAAAGCCCCACCAGACACTGCTCGTGCAAGAGACTCCGCCCTCTCTGTCCGCGAAAACTTATTATAAGGGCCAAAAGTAATAAAAATTAAAAAAACAGTCAAGCGTATTAAGTCAAATGATCTACCAAAATTGCGGTTAAAAATCACGATACGCGCTCCTTTGCTTTTGGCTCCGAAAGCTAGTGCTCTCCCCGCACCTCCTGCTCCAACCAATACAAATAATCTTCCACTAATTGGGGATGATCCATTTTGTACATCCCCCTTTGAACTCCGCCTCTCTGTTCACCAGTAAAATGCATCTTTTTAACTATAAAATTGACCAAAGACATTTTGGTTATCATGAGAAATCGTTTACTTTAATATATAAGAACAATATATGAAATCTAGAGAGCTTCTTAAGTCGAAATTTAAATTATGTAATTGCGTATGGTACCTTGCAGTGCATCTTCTATAGCAGTGATGAAGGCATCGCAATCTGTGTTGTAACCAACCAGCTTCCCGTCAATGGGCCGCCTAACAATGGTGTTCACAGCTCCTATTGACTGATAACATGTGAAGAATGTGTAAAATCAGTTGATGTGCACCAAAGGTTTAGTCTTTTCGTATTTAACTGCAGTCTTAAATGAGTAAAGTATAGATGAAACTGAACAGAGTTTTGACACCAAAATGGAAGTAAAAAATCGTTTCATCTCTTGGAGCATGCAAGTTGAGAGTTGAGTAGTTTATAGATGTGAATATATCTTAGCAAGGGGATCAACTTCATCGCAACATGCTACCGCCGCTTCCTTATGTGGCAGTCCAATACTATGGGTTCCATCAAAGAAAATACATGCATGCATTAAAAACAGCTAGTCAATACACAGTGTTATATTTTAGAAACAACCTAGTTAAATTATCAACATCTTCAACTACATATATCATGGTAGCAATGTAGCAATTCCCATTAGTAAAGAAACAACATAATACGATTATACAAAGATTCTTTTAAATGAGAATAGCTCAGTATCTAAAAATAATTAATCTTAGATAAATAAGTACAACATTGTCCAACAAATCATAATCAAAGAGAAGAAATAAGCACTATTTGATTAGATGAAGTACCTGAAACCAGCAAAAACTGAACATGAATACACTCTGAAGTACCTAATAATTGGCTTATAAGCCCTCTATCTCCAACTGCTCTTACAATCACAGGGACCTGCAAATTCAACACATCACACACATCAGCATTACTCACCATAAAAGCTTAAGTTATTCGTTATATGAGAAGAGGCTTTGACTACAAACGGCTTTTCTTATGACAAGCAGCTGCTTATGATGACATTTAAACCATCGAATCTTAATCAAGATGAAAATCAGTACACATCAATATATCAATAATGTTTAAGGGGGATGTTTGGCTGTGTGTTTTGAAACTGATAGTTGCAACTTGAAGAATCGTAATTGGATAACCATATAAACAGTTGATTAAAGCTATGGATAGGTAGATGAAATTTCCATTTTTGTCAGTTACTCAATTATAAGTTATCTCGATATGATTTATAAAGGCACAGGAGCAACAAAAAAACAGGAACAAAAATAAAACAATAGTAACCAGTTTGAACCAGACACCGGGTTTGAGACTTTTATTAAAAAACTCATAAAATTCGACCGTAAATAAACCTTTACATGCACCCTCTATTTCTACTAATCAAATACTAACCATACCATGGAGAACAAATAAACTCTAGGATAAATTACACTTTTCGTCCTTTATGTTTGTATTAGCTTGCAATGGATGACCTTTAACTTCAATAATTACAATCACAATCCTTTATTTGGAAAACTCATTACACATTTCGTCCTTTAACACTAACCAGGTTAAAATTTTCATTTAAGTCTATTCATATAAGGGCAATTTAGTCTTTTTACATAATTCATGACATTTAATTATAAAAGATATTTTAAATGATTATCTATGTAAATAAATAGATAACCACTTTTAACCCTACCCCACCAAGCTACCCCACCAAGCTTCATCCTTCTCCCCTAAACTTCTCAGATCCACCATGAGCAACCATCACCACCGTCGCTTCATAAAAATACAATCATTTCCTCATCCAAGATCTACCAGACTTCAGCCATTCAAAAACGTGTTGGGCACCGGATACATAGAGCCCACCAAGTGTTTGTTTATTTGCCCCTTCTAATAAACAAAACTTTAATCTAAACTTTTAGTGGTTTCCAATCGGGATGATGTATAGTCTTGCTTTTTAATTTTGAATTGTTATCTGTTCAAATGTTCATTTCTAAACTATCAAGACTCGGAGCTCAGACGTTCAAGGGCTTATCAAAAGGTTTGTTCTTTGCTGTTTTTGTAACTCTATGAGTATTCATTTCTACTAAGTTTACTTGACAATCCTTGCCCATGTCTTTATAGCCTAGTGGCATCTTGGTGGTGGGATAAGGCTTTGGGACCAATAGGTCCTGGGTTCGATTCCCACAAGGGTGGTTTTCCCATATTTATTGGGTTTCCTCCTGAATTGGTGTGGCATTATGCCTAGTGGAGATGGATATGATCGGGTGGTTCCTCTGGTGGCACGATGATACTCCAGTGGTCCGTCAGTGATCCAAATTTGCCGTTCAAAAAAAAAAAAAGTTTACTTGACAATCCAACCACAAATCCCTCCAATACCTCAGTTACATCTTGATTTATGTAATACTTCAGCAGATTTAATAGATGGAACCAAAATCCCTCCAATATCGGTGCTTGTGGCCAACAAAAAAAACCATAGTGTGGCAGATTTTTTGGAGCCGTCCACAAGTTTGGATGAATCGACCACCCACAGGATTTGATGGAGGTGTAAACGGGTTGGCGACGGTGGCTGGGGCGAAGGATTTGACGGAGGTGTAAACGGGTTCGGGTTCGAGTTTTGGGGGTAAAGTGACTGAGATGTTGCGGAAGAAATATGAGGGTAGACGGAGGTGGGGGTGGGGGTGGGCATTGATGGTGGTGGGAGATTGCTTTGAGGTGCCGAGATAGTGTATTGTAGGTGGATGTGGGTGGGAAGGGGTGGTGGGTGTGTGAGTGGTTGATTTATAAATATAAAATATATTTTCTTTAGTTTTTCTTTTTTTAAATATATATTTTATTAAGTAAATAGGTAAAATTACAAAATTACCCTTAAGTGAATAGACTTAACAAAAGAATTTAACCAAGTTAGTGGTAAAGGACGAAAGGTGTAATGGGTTTTACAAATAAAGGATTGTGACTGTAATTATTTAAGTTAAAGGCTATCCATTGCAATTCAATACAAACATAAAGGACGAAAAGTGTAATTTACCCTAAACTCTAATTACTATGAAACCAAGTAAATAAACTCTTCTAATATGACAGCAACATGATCAATCGCATCACAGTTTTCTTTACTTGAATCTTCATGCTGGTCTACACTGATTAGAATTAAAGTACATCAAGGTGTCATTTTTTGCACAACTAAAAAACAAACAGGTGGAACCAAGGCTATTAAAATTTAAACCCAATACTAATTCCAGAATTACATCAACAAATTCCCGATTTAAACCACGATACTTTGATCTTCGTTTCAAACGAACCATAATTCTTCCTAAAATGCCAAAACAAATCATAGTTCATGACAAAATGAGCCATTTTTCACAGCGTGAATGTATAAATAAAAAAAATCCATATTCCAAATTGTATTTAGGTCGAGCTAATAGATTAGAAATTATATGGCAACTTTCAACCGTTGCTTTATTAGTACCTTTGATGTTCTTGAGAACTTCCACTGCCAATCTATCACTAAGAGGGTAAAGAGTGTCGTTTAGATCTGTGTATGTATATAGCTGACATTAACAATCCCCAAACACACACACAAGAAAAAAAAATTATGTAATTATACCAAAAAGAAGACAATCGTATTTCTGCGTGTGAACATACTCCATCTTCGTTTATATAGTTGGGTAAACAAACAGTAGTCAGAAATAAGTCAGAACTCCAATTCAACATAAAACCCTAGATCCGAAGCCGATTGGAACAAAAATTATGAGAAGATGTACCTGATGGTCGAATCGAATGGAAGAACACATATGAAAGGAGGATTCCAAACATGTTGAATCTCTTCAATCTCTATGCGGCTAGAGTTTTTAGGGTTTGAAAAAGATTAAAGAAATTAAAGAATGGATTGATCAATGATGACTGAAAGCTTCGGCGATTAGGGTTTTGAATGAGGAAAGGAACGATGATTGAAAGATTGAGAGAGAGAGAGAGTATGTGAAACGCACATAAGAAGCCTCTCCAATACTCAAAGCAGAGCTATGCCACATGGATGGCTGATGTGGCTTAACCATGGGGTGACATGTGTCCCCCAATGGTTTCATTTATTATAGATATAGATGCGACCGGGCATACAGAAAACGAGGAGTTTGACGGCAGTAAGGGGTTCGACGAACAGTGAAAGAAAAGAAAAAGAATTATAATTCTTGCTGCGACATATAGAGGAGAAGGTGATTGGTTCGAGGGTTCAAATCGCGATCATGATTCTAGTCTGGGTTTGATATTTATTTGTAATCAATTTTGTTAAGACTTTGTGTTTTCAGATTTGATACTATGACTTATTTATTATTTGAGACTTGTTTCTTTCTCTTGACTATGATTCTAGGCTAGATTTTTCATGCTACCTAGGCCTAGATGAACTATGACTTAATATTTTGACTATTCGGTTTTGACTAATGATTAAATTGAGATGATTTACATATTCCTGTTTTGTGATTGTTTATGAATTTGTGTGCTTGTCTTGGTTGTGATTGATTGTTTAGTTAGGTGGTCTTCTTAGTCTGGTCTGGAACTATTCTAGGTTCGTTAATCTATTAGGTTTTCGATCTAGAGCTTGAGATTAGAGATAACTTAACTTTAACTAAATTAATTAAAATTAATTAAGTATAGTGTGCATCCTTTTCTGGCAACTCTAGGGACGAGTCAGGATTGCTAGGTTATTAGCTAGGCGTTGTTTGGTAGTTTGGGTGATCGATAGCTCGGATCAGGCTACTTATTCGCGTTTAGGGTTTCCTAGGTTTTCAATTATTTAGCAGGTCTAGCTTCATGACCGGAGGGTTTTAGCACCATAGTTGTTTTTAATCTGATAGTCGTGGGATTCGGTATCGATAACTCGAGTCGTTTCCAATTTAGCACTTCATCACTCTGTTCCATCTTCTATTTTGGTCGATCATCCTTAGCGGGAGGTTTTCTGGGTAGATTCGGAGCTTTAGCCATTGGCCAGGACTAGAGGTCATGGGTTGGTCATAGGGACTCGAAGCCTGGGTAGTTCTTTCTCATCATTGTCTGCTTCCCGTCACTTCACCATATTTCTTCTTTGCCCTGTTATCTTGTTTACTCGTTTTAGTAGAATTAGAAAAATCCCAAAAATCAAAACAAATTAAACCAATTAAGTATTAGTTGAGTCAGAGTCTAGTTTAGCGTCGCTAGTGTCTCGTGGGTTCGATACTCGGACTTCATTAGGCTTTACTACGTACGATAGGTACACTTGCCTGTCAGTGGTCTAGCATTTAGAGAGTCTTAGTTTAAAAATTTAAAACTAGGGTGTCTAGATTCGGTTAGTTTTTATAGATCATATTCAACACATCATAAATTCATAATTGTCTTTATAGATGATATTCTCCTTTACTCTAAGAGTAAAGAGGAACATGCAACGCATCTACATGCACTCCTAAGTTTATTGAGAAAAGAAAAACTTAATGCCAAGTTTTCAAAGTGTGAGTTTTGGTTAGAAGAAGTACAGTTTCTTGGGCATTTAGTCAATCATGAAGGAATTCATGTGGATCCCACAAAGATTGAGGCAATTACTAAATGGAAAACCCCTAAATCACCAATAGAGGTTAGAAGTTTTCTACGACTGGCCGGTTATTATAGACGGTTTATCAGAGATTTTTCTAAGATAGCCATTCCCTTATGATGTCTGTCGTTAGTGACATGCAAAAACCAAAATAAACTAGTAGCTAGAGTAAGTCGGATATCGAACCAGAGGAGGATTGTGGAAAGTGCATAACGTTAAGTATTTACTAACAACTATAAAAAAAATAAATTGATGATTATAGAACTGATATGGAATTAAAAACACATGAAACAAGTTGCAATTAAGAAAAAGATTGAGTCGTAATAAACAATGATGAGAAAAGGTGAGCACTCCTGGATTCAGATTCTGTAATTACTAATAACCTAGTTCTGATTTTATTGGATGCTATTGATTGAATAGTAAATCTGTCACATCTACCAATTACCTATGCAGTTCAAAATCTTAATATTAATTGACCAGATAAATATTAAAACAAACATACATAGGAATCATTCAATCAACAAAAGCATAATTGGATTCAACACATAATTATAACTCTGACTATCACTCAGGATTTGTCTGTCACACAAATTATATAATCACGCAAATAGTCGACTGTCACCCGACTACAAATCCAAATCTCAATACAAAGCATAAACTAGAATTAAAAGCGTCTAACAAGAATCATTCACCCGAAGTGTCCACGAGAGATTTAGCCGCTCATGTCGGTTGGTTGATCTTCAAAGGCCGGATGTGTCTCTCCTCTCTGCCGTCCAGATCTGTCTATCGATGATGTTATCATGTTATCTTAATTAATTTACCTTCAAAAGTCACGTCCCTACTCCCTGAATCGGCCCAAAACGGGAAGTCAACACAAATCCAAGATGTCGGCCCACTAATGCCTTTCACATATCCACTGTGTGTGATTATTTTATTCTTGACTTCTTGTGCCTCACCAATGCTGCCGCCAATAGCCCCTAATGCACCCCCTCGATGTCTGTCGCCCATGTGTGGCCCATTCAATAACATCCACAAGGCTCCTTACCGTCAAAGCCCATGAAATTGATGGATAATTGTTATGTTGAAAATCACAATATTAAACTCCACTCCATAAGTCACGTGAATGACTGCTCCTTTTTAGAATCATGAATAATTGTTGTTGTTGACTTTTTTTCTTTTGATGACTCCTTAAAGTCCCATGTGCGTGTGTGTATATTTTCCTACCGTAGCCTACGGGTTAGAACCGTAGGTTACGGTCTATACATTCTGTGTAATCAGACATTTCTACCCGTAAGCTGTGCTTCCATTCCATAGCCTACGATATAACATGTTATGTATTTTGGCCAGCCACACTCCTCACACACCCTACTTTCATTTAATTATCAATCAGCCCATGGACTTCAATGTTTCATGTTTCTTGTTCCTTTGAGCTATCTTTTGACCCGAACAAGTCCCGAACGATGTGAAGTGTCTTGATAATCCTCCTTGCTTGTTTCATGACTGAGCGTTCTAAATGCACCGAATTAAGTGATTTACCTGTAGAACCACAAACACTCGTAGTTAACACATTCAAGGCACATAATCACTTAAAACATAATAAAACACGTATTCTACCACACTTTAAGGCACGGGTTTCATCCTCTCCATCACATCCCCACACTTAACATTGATTGTCCTCAAGCAACCATTACAAACATTACTCACCTTATTAACAAATCACCTTCAAGTCCTTTACCGAATTTGCAATTTAAGATCACAATTCATACCCGTCCCATTGACTGACACAATCGAGATTAACAATCTGACAAATATATAAACTTTAAGACTTGCCTAACTAAAACTAACATGCTTATGATACTACACACTTGCCACACGCCCCTCACAATAATCACTCCTCTCGGTTTTATCAAGACTAGCGTGTAATGTGCTAGTATACATCTCGCTCAAAACCAAATATGCTACTTTGCAGTCATAAGCTTGTATAGCAATCACACATCCACTGTATCAAATAACGTAATACATATCAAAAGGACTTTCGGGTTATGGGTTAAAGGTAAAGCTAGGAATATATTTTTGGGTTTTTTATGTTTATTGGCGAACACAAACGAACATACCAAACCATGATAACTTTTTCACAATAATACTAACACCTTTTTTTTTGGTTATCTTCGACCCATTTATTTAACACGAACATAATAATGATTTTTTTTTCTTTTTCTTTCTTTTCCTCTTCTTTTTTTTTCTCTTTTTTTTTTTCATTTTTTATTTCATAAGATACTTCTAAACATACTTGTCATTCATAGTTGGTAATCAAACAGGTCAAACAAGGTGTAGCAAACGAAGGATAAAAGGCTCAACATGGTTGACTAAGGTGGGTGGATAAACAATCAACAAATAACACAATGGAAGGGATCCTAATGCCTTTATCATTTATGTGCATACGCTAAACCACAGTCTTGGCACGTATCAAACCACACAAGTTCTAAAACAAAGCAACATATGGCCTACACTCAACAAATGAACATTTATTGCAATTCAACTAACAATCTAGTAGGCTCAAATATCTCACCGAACAGAAGGAATAAGGGTTGCCGACATATAGCATGTGTAATTCCTAAAGCATGTTACCCCTAGTTAGGCATCTCTTCTCAATTTTTTTTTAAAAACTTGTTAGAAATACTCTCATGAAACTTAAAGGGACAACCATGACTAGGGATCTAAGTTAGTTTAATATTAGTAGGAACCCTTTAGCGATTGAAAATGTTGGTTTTCATGTAGTTCAAGCATACTTGAGACAAAAATTTTCAAAATTTTTCAATTTTTACCAATTTCAACCAATTCAAGCATTTAAGATCATCAATCCTACCAACCCTCCCTCGAGTTACCGCATCCCCACACTTGGGATACATTGTCCCCAATGTATGGTGCAATTTATAATCTAGACTCGAGAGATACCACCCACAACCATGAACGGCTAACAACCTACTCGACTCAACACAAAGAAACCACTCCCGACACAAAGACTCACACCACCAAAAACACAAAAACAAATAAAATAAAGGATAGAGAGACACATTGACCTGTTCTACACAAGTGAGTGTCTGTAGCGGTGCAGCTGCTGTGATCAGACAGGGACGCAAACTCCTCTTGGATTCTCTGACATCTCATCGGGGATGTTGCCAAACATCCCCACACTTGACTCATTGCATCCGCGGGAATTAAACGTAGTGATCTGCCAAAACAGAACCAACACCAAAACGAAAGAACAAATACAATACTCTACATCCTCGGGCTGCCTCCCGAGAGCGCTAAGTTTAAAGGTCTTCAGCCAGACCGTACCTGATATGCGCTACGGTGGTCTCAATGCACACTTTCCCAAAACATTTCCAACGAATGCCCGGAAATTTACATTCAGACTGCACCTGTGGGTTTCGCTAATCCACTTCACAAGATATACCTTGATGTCTTGTCGTTTCACCCTTCTCATCTTCTTCCTCGAACCCTCTTCCCCACACTTATTAATTTGAATGATTGATATGGGGAGAGGTTCGGTACACACATTCATCTCATCAGACTGCTCTGCCTCCTCATGCTCACACACCATTTGATCCACCAGTGACTCTTCATCAGATAAAGGATTCATTGGTGTGGTATTATCCTCCACAACCTCCTCCTCCATGTGAGAATAATCTCTAATGTCATCAGGTAATGGTGAAAGGCGTTGTTCTATTTCTATCTTCATTTTTAAATTCTGACACTTAGAAACTAAACAACTGATTCGATCTTTATCGGAAAGGTTGGGTGCTGATAAATACTGCTCGAGTTTGGACAAAGTCACTTCCAACATAGCAAGCTTTTTCTCCTCCTCGGTCTGATAAGCATAGACACCCTCGGGCTCAGGATATTCCTCGGGATGATACTGTCGGTATCCCTGATACGGTGTTGAGATGTACGCATCCATCATTTTTTATTCCAATACTCTGGATTTTCCAAATACATCGCGCACACATCATCATAAACAGAAGTATGATTACGACCGCAACACAAACATTGTCCATCCGTCCTTGGTTCATAATAAGCATCCTCGTCCCGATCCCATCCGTCAGAGTAATAACCATCCTCCACCGTTGTATCAGAATCATAGAAATATGGTGGAGGGGAAGGATTATCATAGCAAGGCATCGGTGGTTTTTCCAATTTCTCTTTTTCCCGTCTAAATCGGGCCTCGTGGCAACCGATACACGGGTGAAGTGGTTCCCTGCACAAAATGCATGTAAGAGAGCTGCAGAATATTGTAAGATCTGTCATCCTGCACAAACACAAAAACACAAGCACCATGCATAAATCTGAACAAAACAAAACAAAACTAACACTATTTTTGGATTTTTTTTAACTAAAACTAAAACTTAACACTAAACACTTTGCGCACACCTCCCCGGCAACGGCGCCATTTTGATGTCTGTCGTTAGTGACATGCAAAAACCGAAATAAACTAGTAGCTAGAGTAAGTCGGATATCGAACCAGAGGAGGATTGTGGAAAGTGTGTAACGTTAAGTATTTACTAACAACTATAAAAAAAATAAACTGATGATTATAGAACTGATATGGAATTAAAAACACATGAAACAAGTTGCAATTAAGAAAAAGATTGAGTCGTAATAAACAATGATGAGAAAATGTGAGCACTCCGGGATTCAGATTCTGTAATTACTAATAACCTAGTTCTGATTTTATTGGATGCTATTGATTGAATAGTAAATCTGTCACATCTACCAATTACCTATGCAGTTCAAAATCTTAATATTAATTGACCAGATAAATATTAAAACAAACATACATAGGAATCATTCAATCAACAAAAGCATAATTGGATTCAACACATAATTATAACTCTGACTGTCACTCAGGATTTGTCTGTCACACAAATTATCTAATCACGCAAATAGTCGGCTGTCACCCGACTACAAATCCAAATCTCAATACAAAACATAAACTAGAATTAAAAGCGTCTAACAAGAATCATTCACCCGAAGTGTCCACGAGAGATTTAGCCGCTCATGTCGGTTGGTTGATCTTCAAAGGCCGGATGTGTCTCTCCTCTCTGCCGTCCAGATCTGTCTATCGATGATGTTATCATGTTATCTTAATTAATTTACCTTCAAAAGTCACGTCCCTACTCCCTGAATCGGCCCAAAACGGGAAGTCAACACAAATCCAAGATGTCGGCCCACTAATGCCTTTCACATATCCACTGTGTGTGATTATTTTATTCTTGACTTCTTGTGCCTCACCAATGCTGCCGCCAATAGCCCCTAATGCACCCACTCGATGTCTGTCGCCCATGTGCGGCCCAATCAATAACATCCACAAGGCTCCTTACCGTCAAAGCCCATGAAATTGATGGATAATTGTTATGTTGAAAATCACAATATTAAACTCCACTCCATAAGTCACGTGAATGACTGCTCCTTTTTAGAATCATGAATAAATGATGTTGTTGACTTTTTTTCTTTTGATGACTCCTTAAAGTCCCATGTGCGTGTGTGTATATTTTCCTACCGTAGCCTACGGGTTAGAACCGTAGGTTACGGTCTATACATTCTGTGTGATCAGACATTTCTACCCGTAAGCTATGCCTCCATTCTATAGCCTACGATATAACATGTTATGTATTTTGGCCAGCCACACTCCTCACACACCCTACTTTCATTTAATTATCAATCAGCCCCTGGACTTCAATGTTTCATGTTTCTTGTTCCTTTGAGCTATCTTTTGACCCGAACAAGTCCCGAACGATGTGAAGTGTCTTGATAATCCTCCTTGCTTGTTTCATGACTGAGCGTTCTAAACGCACCGAATTAAGTGATTTACCTGTAGAACCACAAACACTCATAGTTAACACATTCAAGGCACATAATCACTTAAAACATAATAAAACACGTATTCTACCACACTTTAAGGCATGGGTTTCATCCTCTCCATCACCTTAACTAAGCTAACCTGTAAATCTGTTAAGTTTGAATGGGGACCAAAACAGGAAGAAGCCTTTAGAATTCTTAAGCAAAGATTAACCAATGCACCCATACCAGCGTTACCAGAAGAGACAGAAGACTTTGTAGTCTATTGTGACGCTTCTAAGTTAGGTTATGGATGTGTGTTAATGCAACGTCAAAAGGTTATAGCCTATGCTTCTACACAACTTAAGAATCATGAAGAGAATTATACAACCCATGATCTAGAGTTGGGAGCCATAATTTTTGCCCTTAAAGTCTGGAGACATTACCTTTACGGTAGTAAGTTTACCATTTTCACCGATCATAAGAGTTTAAGATATGTTTTTGGGCAAAAGGAGTTAAATTTAAGACAAAGACGATGGATGAAAATTCTTACTGATTACGATTGTAATATCCAATATCATGCAGGAAAGGCTAATGTAGTAGCCGATGCTTTAAGTCGAAAGTATATCATGAGAAGCCAAAAAGAGTACGTTCTCTTAAATTAAATCTGCAGATAGATTTAAACGAACATATTAGAGAAGCCCAAGAATCAGTAATCAAGGATGATACTGTAAAATTAAAAGGAATGATTAAGGAATTAAAACAAGGAACAAATGGAATTTGGAGATTCCATAAAGAAACGATTTGGATACCTAAACGAGGAAACCTACGCCATCGCATATTAGAAGAAGCCCATAAGTCTAAGTACACAATACACCCTGGAAGTAATAAAATGTATCAAGACATAAGGAAGAATTTCTGGCGGATAGGAATGAAAAAGGATATAGCAGCTTATGTTGCTAAATGTCTAACTTGTTCACAAGTTAAAGCTGAACATCAGAAACTCTGAGGTTTATTGCAACAGTTAGAAATGCCAATGTGAAAATGAGAATTGATTACAATGGATTTTGTTACCAAATTACCCAAGACAAGAAAAGGTAATGATATAATCTGGGTGATTGTAGATAGGTTAACCAAGTCAGCTCATTTCTTACCAGTGAAGGAAACTTTCAGTATGGAACAGTTAGCCAAGTTGTATGTAAATGAAATAGTTTCATTACATGGAATTCCTTTATCAATTGTTTTTGACAGAGATAGCCGTTTTACCTCTCATTTTTGGACTAGTTTCCAAAATGCGATGGGAACTAAGCTAAATCTAAGCACCGCTTATCATCCTCGAACGGACGGACAAAGCGAAAGAACAATTCAGACAATGGAAGATATGCTTAGAGCTTGTGTAATTGATTTCGGATTGGGACGAGCACATACCATTAATAGAATTTTCTTACAATAATAGTTATCATACCAGTATCAATGCAGCACCATTCGAAGCACTTTATGGACGAAAGTGTCAAACCTCAGTCTGTTGGGCAGAAATTGGAGAAAAGCAACTATCCGGACCCGAGATAGTACAAGAAACAACAGACAAGATTATTTAAGTCAAGGAACGACTAAAGGCAGCACGCGATCAACAAAAGAGTTATGCTGACAACAGGCAAAAACCGTTGGAATTTCAGGTAGGAGATAAGGTCTTATTAAAGGTTTCTCCTTGGAAAGGAGTGGTGAGATTCATCAAAAGAGGAAAGCTAGGCCCCAGGGATGTTGGACCCTTTGAGATTATCAGAAGGATAGGACCAGTAGCTTATCAGCTACAACTGCTAGAAGAAATGGTAGGAATACATGATGTATTTCATGTATGCAATCTCAAAAAGTGTTTAGCCGATGAATCATTAGTAGTTACTTTTAAGGATATAGAGATAAATGAAAAGTTTAAGTTTGTAGAAAAGCCTCTACAGATTGAAGACAGAAACGTCAAGAATCTCAAACACAAGTGCCTAGTTCTAGTCAAAGTAAAATGGGATTCCAAGAGAGGACCAGAATACACATGGGAGCTTGAATCAGAGATGCAGAAGAAATACCCACACCTATTCCAGTAAACCTCGAGGATGAGTTCTAAAACAAGGTGGGGAGGATATAACAACCCTCCTAAGATATTTTCGACACCCCTAAAATATTTAGAACATCCCTATACGTCCTAAAATACATCCCGTATACGAAAACCGGTCCTGAATACCTTTATATAATTAAAAATAAAATAAAAACAAGAATTAAGGGTCGCTCGCGGGGCACGAAGCCCTTAGGCACCTCAGTCGCGGGGCGCGACAGCTGGTCACCAGGGCGTAGCCCGGTGCTGCCACGTGTCCAAATCGTGTCGAGCCTAGTGGTTGAGTCAGATGAGCTAGGGCCTACCCTAGTTGGCCTCGCGGGCCGCGAAAGAACAAACACAAGTAGTCGCGGGCCGCGACCCGCTGGACGATCAAAACTATAAATAGAGGCCATCGGCTCTCATTTTGAATTCGTTCAACACTCGAGTTTCTCTCTCAAATCTACATAGCAATTATTATACCCGGGCATTATACCCACTAAATTAGCGAAGCTTTACCTCGTTGTAAGTATTTTAACCCTCGGCTACGTATTAGATACGCTGCCCAATTAATCTAGCGCTTCGTAACGGCTGTTGAGGCTCTGCCCGACGTAGTCGTTGAAGTTCTGTCTTGGGGAGGGTATAACTAATGTAAATTTTTGGTTATTATACTAACACGTGTGCATTGTTTAATTAATAGATTATAACCAGGAAAACACCAAGGAAAACTCTAAAATAACAATGTGAGTAATCTCCTTTTTGTAAACTGTTTTTACAAATTCTTAAATATTTTACAATGTGATTAGCAGTGATTGAGTCTTTGTAATTCTTCAATTACTGCCGGTATATTGAGGTTTTGTATATAAAATCTGGAACACGTTACCATTGGATAACGAGATAGCCAATGTGTAATATAACCCACTAGTTAGGATTGACAGTACTGAATGAGTAATTGTATAGATATAAACATTGTAATCGCTCTCAATTCCGTGAAATGATAAAACTTTTCTGGATTAAATTGAGATTCACTCACCAGTATTTCCCACTGACAAAATGTTTTTAAACGCGTTTCAGTTAACAAAATGTGAAAGCCAAATAGAAGCCAGCTGGACAGCACTGAAGACTTGGCAAAGTGGCTATAAAAGTTACCTAAATAAAGAAGATGTTTTATTTTAATAAAATAGGGTTTATTCCTATAAACTTGTTGTAACGAAAACTTGGGTTTTATCCTATTATTATTATTATTATTATTATTATTATAAAATGTGGTGTTTTACTCTGATAAAATATTTCCTAACTATGGCCCTGATGAAATTTCCGCTGCCAAATAATGATAAACACCGATACCACCATCTCTGAGTAGGCTGCGGCCGCCCGCCTCCTGAGGTAGGGGTCGGGGGTTGCGACATCCCCAATCTTCCAAATATTTAAGACCTGACTGGCCTGTTACGACTGTGTTTAGATATATATGTTGTTACTTTTTTAAACGGGAAGACATTCTCTAAAACATTCATAACATGGTTAAACAAGTCCGAAAACCCAAAGCACACCTCATGGTCCTTCCCCGTGTTGTGAGGTTGGTCTGGCTAGGTTGTTCCGTGAACAAGGACCTGGTCTGCATGGCATTGGGTGGGGTCCCTTTCGACCATTTGAGCTTTGAAAAAAAAACACAAGCCCA
The DNA here is from genome assembly GCA_030545235.1 of Helianthus tuberosus. Taxonomy (NCBI): domain Eukaryota; kingdom Viridiplantae; phylum Streptophyta; class Magnoliopsida; order Asterales; family Asteraceae; genus Helianthus; species Helianthus tuberosus. The sequence continues at coordinate 44,684,827 of CM060410.1, forward strand.
AAGACTATATGTTTAACACAAAAAAAATATTTGAATTTAAAACCTACACACTTTTATCTTAAACCATTTTACTCTCAACTGAACTTACACACTCTCGTTCAAATCATTTCACACTCAAACATATCACTCTCATCTCATCTCAACCATTTTTTTGTTGTTTTTTTAAATTTTTTACAAAAACCATGGATGATCAAATCTCATTCCAACAATTATTAAACGACGACACAAATCAGAACCCTGAAGAAACCAAACCGAACCGAACCACCGGTCTCACAATACCAAAACACCAACTTTTGGAATCAAAAAAGTGGTTTCTTACTATACCAAAGACGACTAAGACATCGGAATCAGACAACTACAGTACATCTAGTTCCAATGCGCACACGACAACGTCGACCTTGGTGACGGTGACACTCCGAAAGCGGTTCAGTATTTTCAGGATCAAACTCGATGATGAATCTGAATAATTCCCTCGTTCAATCAGGAAAAGGTGAAGTAGAAAGCAAAAGCAAAACAGAAGTAGATACCGGAACTAGACGATGAGCTGAAGGAGCGTTGTCAAGATATATGGATCAAACGAGAGGAAACAATGGACATGTGAAAAGGTCAAATGCAATAATTTCTATATAATCAAGGCATCTCCATGATAATATAGACTGCTCATACATGGATCTGGATCTCGAACGACTTAAAACGTGTGACACGTTGTGTGAAATAATAAAAAAAAACGACATAGCTTATTTTAATTTCTTTTAGTTAGTTATGTGTTTTTATTTTAATTTTATGTATGATTTTATTAATATTTCATGTATATTTTTAATTTAATGTTTAATTTTTTTGTTTAGTTAAATTAAGTTTAAATAATATTCTATTATTAAAATATATACTAAATATAAAAAATAAATTATTATAATGTAATTTGGTTTTAATTCTTTAATTGTAAAAGTAAGTGATGATGTGGAGTGTGAGGTGGATGATTGTAGAAGTTTGGTGTAGTGAGAAAAATGTAGGGTTTTAAAGGGAGTTAATAATCATACATGGTAAAATCTTATTCTCACGTAGTGTATACATATTGTATAAGGTTATATAGCCCGTATAGAAGAAACTCAACTGATAGCGACTCGACTAACGAGTCAAATCAGGAGAGTCATCAAAACAATCAAAATAACAATCCGGGTTCGTTTAATCTAAATGTTCCGTTCGATGTCAACCTTGCGTCTGATGCAAGTCAGAATCCTTAGGGTTTGGATGCCTTTAATTTCAAGCTAATTATGCTAGTTATTATCCACCGCCGCCCGTTGGTTTTCAATCCCCTCCTGCTAGTGGTGGACCGTTGGCCGTTAGCTTTCAATCTCCTCCCGGTAGTGGTTGACCGTCTGAGGGTCCAAACGGTGATCAGAAACCTAGTGAGTTTACAACCAATCAGGTATAACATTTATTTATGTGTTTATTTGCCCACTACACCACCCAAAACCTAAAAATACCTTTTTTTTTTTATAAAAAATCGCTAATTTTCGTCTAAAAAAATTAAAAAAAAATTATTGACGAAAAATAGAGATTTTTAATAAAAAATTTGTGTGTTTTTTAGATTTTTTAGGTATTTTTAGTTGTTTTCAAATTGGTTCTCGCAATAAAGGGTGGTTCCTAACGTATGATGCGTACGCGATGAAAATATATCATGTGGATTTTAATCTACAAACTCGGAAGACTCACAAACTCGGAAGATTCACCATGCGGATTTCACAAACTCGAAAAATATAACGTGCGGACTTCACAACTCGGAAAATATAACGTGTGGAATACTCATCGTGTACGCTCGTATGTTAAAGTCAATTGTACAATACACTCTCTCTCTATATAAAAGAGAAACAACTATTAACCGGTCAATTTCTTTTAATAAAAATAAATTGGTTAGTATTTTAAAAAAATAAAAAATATATTTAGTTTGCAAAACTATATATTTATCTTTTGAGTCTCTTCAAGTCTTGTATAGAAACTAGTAGGAATACCCGCGCTACCCTGCGGGATTTCGGTCGATATCTATTTTGGTTTAGTATACCAACCGAAAGAAATATGCTCAAAAGAATATCGACACATGTTTTACATCGACCAAAAACCATAAAAATAAATTTAAATTGGACAGCGGGACGAATTGATTTTAAATTAATTGTAAATGGAAACGTAAATGCTATCTTAAATATAGCTTTAATGAAAAGAAATCTAAAACTAAAACACTAAACATAAAGAAAACTAATAAATAAAAATAATAAATTCCAGAAAAAAAATCAAGAAAGAAACAAAAATGTTAATAAGATAAAAACACTATCCACATAACTTGCTAATTGTAATTTGCATTAAAGCGTAGACCAATTGAAAACATACAAAAAATAAGCATGAAAACGAATTATATTTGACACATATTTTCGAAGAAAATTTACATCGAATCATAAACCAACTTAAATTTATAACGACGCGTGCATAAAAAAAGCACGTAAAAAAATAGCTACGTTGTGTTGTGGCGTGTCGAAACGTTAAGTGGCTCGAATTTAAAGCGTTTAATAAAAACGTATTATATTTTACTAGACGTGTTTCCGAACAAAAAATTTACGTCAAAACGTAGACCATTTGAATACGTACATAAAAATAAACATGAAAACATATTATACTTTAACCGGCTCATTTATAGAAAAAAATTACATCAAAACGTAAACCAACAGAAAATATACATAATAATAAGCATAAGGAATATATATTTGACTCAACTTATTAACGGGAAAAATTTACGTCTAAACGTAAATCAATTTAAATTTATAGAAACGTGTACATAAAAATAAACATGTAAAGTTTGATTACAAAATTTTTAGAAAGTTAAGAGGTTGAAATTGTTAACACTGAAAGTTAAAGGGGTAAAAGTTTAAAGAAAAATAATAAAAAAAAAAGAAAAAAGTCAAAGTCAAAGTCAAAAAAAAAAAAAAAAAGCTACTGTACAAAGTACTTTGAAATTGTTAGGATATAGAATAACCAATAATGATTCTTGACAACAGGTAATGCTATATATGATTGCTTTAAGTTGCGTCTTCAATTCTCACATAGAACTAACCAAGAATATATTTTTCTTTTGGTATTTATAGTGTGTACTTTTTTAATATTATTATTTTCTAACCGACCCAACCCATTTTAGCTCGCCCCGTTTTTGACTCATTCGAAAAGATTTATTTTTTGAATGGCGTACGGTTAGGATGTCGCTAACTAAGTTAGTATTAAAATTCCCCTTTGCATGAATTTGAACCCAAAACCTCTAAGAGAAGCAAAGTTTCCCACCTCACCCTTAACGCCAAAGAGATTAAAAAAGATACCAGGACAGAGACCCAGTGAGATGGGAAGAAACATAAACAAAGATAAATAATGATGTAAACCTAACACAAGTTACAGAGAACACAGAAACTTTATTGTTCGTTAACAACTTATCATAGCAAAGAACAAGTAGACAAGCTAGAATCAAATCAAAGAGTCTTTAAAGCTTAAGCAAATACAAATATATAAGGTAGTATATTTTCTGAGCACCGATGCTTCTCTATTCGCTTGCAAGTTGCAAGTTGCAACTTGCAACATATTGCATGATCATTTGAATTTGCAATCAGAAGCAAACGATTTCTTAAGCTTGTGAGCTTGAGTTGGCAATTTCACGTTGGTGGCCAATCCCACTGATTTAAGAAAGCTAATCAAGTACCAAGAGAAATCAATTTGCCACCATTCCAACCCATGTCTAGCTGAGTACTCGAAAGCATGGTGATTGTTATGCCACCCTTCCCCAAAAGTAACCATTGCCACCCACCTTTATTAAATATAATAACAGGGTTAAAACAACAATATATATTGTTTTTTTATATAAGATTTTTGAAATATACCAATTATTTCTAGACAAATCGTCGGTGTTCCAAGCTCGTTTTCCCCATATATGGCAAACCGAGTTCACAAAGAAAGTGATGTGGTGAAAGCAGGACATCCTAACACCCTGCATGCATATATGCAGTCTTGTGATACCCTTGTATATGCTTTAATCAAATGATAGGAAAAATAATATTTTCAGCATTACCATAATCCAAACGAAGTAGGGGAAACCGCCCCAAGCATAAACAAGTGCCCCAAATCCAAATATATGCCACATGTAAGTTCTTTTGATAAACCTATAGAATGCTTGACTTTTTAAATCTTCTACATTGTTACGTTCCTGATACTGAAAATCATAAACTATATAATTAATAACATGAGAGAGTTTATATGTATGTATAAAAACATCATGAAATTGTAAAAGTATCCACCTTCTCCATAATGTAGCCGCTGTCAAATAACCAACCGATGTGACAAAACCAAAATCCATAAGTGGGACTGTGTGGGTCTTTCTCAGTATCAACATATTGATGATGATACCTATGGATGCTCACCCAATATATTGGATCCCTCTATATGTTAAAAGAAACACAATGAAATATTTTCTTAGAATAACATGCCAATTTATGACGATGAATATCCAAGTAAAAGTAAACAAAGATGCTAATTACTAGAAAATCAAACGAAAGATGGGTTAGATTAAACCTGCAAAGCATGAACTCCTAGATAAGCACATGTGTATTCCAGCCATTTGGGTAGCTTGAGACTATGGTGCGCTAGAAGCCTGTGGTAACATATGCTTATACCCAACATTCCAGTAAAAACGTAAACCAAAAATGCATACCAAAGAACATCCCAACTGAATGTAGACGGTGCAAAAAGTGCCAAAACATGTAGAAAAAACATTCCAGAGGCCATTTTTATGTCCACTGGCCTCCATCTTCGTCCCCATATGAGGTTCCTTTTTCTTGATACCACTACATTAGATAAAAAGATTCTTTGATGCTCTAGTTCCTTTGCATCATTTGACGACATTACTGTATTGTATTAAATTTGATATTTTTAAGAATGGCAGCCTTTTTCTCTAAGTAGTATCCCACACACTTGCAACTAAGTGGGTGGTGAGAGCAATTATTTATAGACGTGAAATAACCTAGGTTAAGAACTATTTGTACCGGATCTTTACCCCATACACAAACCATACACACAGTAACACATGTGTATATGCATTTATGTAGGCATGTAGGTATGTAACGCTATGTATGTATGTATCATGAATGCATGTATATATAACTGAACACAAGTAGGAAAAGGTCAAGTCATATCAGAAAATTTGTATCTGGGCGTTTAAATGAGCTTTTAGGTGATTATTAGAACTTCACAAACTGATTAACCAAATGATTATTTTGTTTATCCGTTAATAGATTCACCTTTATCCTAGAAATCCAGGTCTAAAAGTCTACCCATGTATTTGTTTCAAGGTTTAAGATCAAATATAAAGATTCGTAAAAATAAGAAGTCGAACAAATTTATCAAACGGACTCCGATTGACCTCATTCAAGCGGCATTGGAACCGTCTCATCGAACTCTACGATGTGAGATTTTAGGTTTTCATTGTTAGATTTATAAGTTGTAGATTTTAGAATTTTTGTTTATTGTCATTGTGTCTTTCATTTATCATTGTATTTTTTCTATATTTGCGTCATTGTTTTTTTTTTTTTGCACCTCATTGTGTCTTTTTTTCTCGACATTGTGTTATATTTTTCGGGATTGTGTTATATTTTACTTGACACTGTGTCATCTTCTACGATCCATTGTGTATTTGTACACTTTTTATTTATAGGAGACTTTGTATAATAACTTAACCCTTTGTTTCAATTAGCTAGGACTGTAAACTACATATTTTTAGGGCAAAATTATAAAATGGCCAAAGTTCATCAATTTTTTTTTCCCAAAATACACATGGAAATTTAGTCTTCAACAAAGTACCCACTACCCAGCCTCCAGTGGCGGATCCAAGATTTTTTTTCTACCGGGTTCCTTTTGGTAAGGGTGAGGGTATTGGTACATCCCCCAAAAGTAATGACACCCCCCCCCCCCCAGCAGCCCCGTATAAGGCAATGAGGGTTGTATAGGGGTTGAGTGCATTAATTATGTCAGAAAAAGTAAAGCTATACGCCCCTCATTGCCCTATGAGCGGTGTATAGAAAGGTGGTAGTTGGAGCATTAAACCATATACGCCTCTCATTGCTTTATACACTGCTCATTGGTACTATAATATCTGAATTTAAGGTATATTGCTGACATGACAGCGGAGTTCAGACTGAAAAGGCTGAAAAGGTGATCCGCATATACGCGCTCATGGCCCTATACGCTGCGTATTGTTTCGAATTTTTTTCCTTTTACCCCAAGCTTACGGGATTTATGTAATACAAATGTTCAAAAATCCCCAAAAAGTGATGAAAAAGATAAAAATTTTCAAATAAACGGTCTGGTTAAATTAGATTCGAATCACGATGTCAAATTGGGACTTTGGATATTTTTTTGGTGAAATTTCGAATGAGTCATATGTCTCCGAAAGCGTTTGGTTACCCGGCGTTGATCGAGGTGAGGAGGAGGTGGTTTCCGTGCGTCCGCAACACGCCGGAACTTACCATTCGCATCAGGAAGGGAGTGTGCGGTCCGTGATGCCTGATTTGAACCAGGTAAAAAATTCATATTGTCGTTTTGGTTATTTTAGTATAACCATTAAGTTGTTTCAGGTCGTAGAGGAGGCGGGACCATCTTACGTGGCTCAAAGCTATCCGCAACAGGAAAAACATGCATACGGGACTTACCATTCCCATCAGGAAAAACAACGCAAGAAAGAGTCCGAGGAAGGTGCTTTTGACATCGAGGAAGACGAGAACGAAATCGAGAAAGGTGTTACACACTTCGAGGAAAGTGATCAAGACGAGGAAGATGGTGGTGGCTGGGACGATGGTGGTGGCGGGGACGATGGTGGTGAAAAGGACGATGGTGCTAATGACCCGAAAAAACAAGGAAAGGTATAACATTACCGTCACTTACGTGTTATTCGTTATGTATAATGTTTATTAAATTTTAGACAATTTTGATTTTGTATACGTGTTATTCGTTATGTATAGGTTTATTAGAAGGGTGCCTATTAGAATTTAGACAAAGTTGATTTTGTTTACGTGTTATTCGTTATGTATAAGGTTATGTATAGGTTTATTAGAAGGGTGCCTATTAGAATTTAGACAAAGTTGATTTTGTTTACGTGTTATTCGTTATGTATAAGGTTTATTAGATTTTAAACAAATATAGTTTTAAACATAGTTTTAAATTACCGTTGTTTCAGGTATTTGCGACACTTCACGAGTTAAAGAATTGGGCTTACAAAACAGAAATTGCGAAAGGTTACGTCATTGTGACCCAACGAACGGTAACAAAAGGTGAAGATTCGTCAGCAAGGACAGTGAAGATATGGTTGCAATGCGACCGTGGAGGCACATGCAAAAGTAAAGCAACAGTTCGGCGTTCTGGTAGCAAGAAGATTGGGTGTCCTTTTAAAATGATAGGGAAACTAGACGCAAGTAGTGGCAATTGGAACTTAGTGGTGAAGCAAAAGGATCATAACCATGAGCCTGCGGTATTTCTCGAGGGTCACGCGTTTGCAAGAAGGTTGACCCCAGACGAAGAATCATTGGTAGAGAGACTTTATATTCAAAACATGGAGCCTACGAACATACATTTAACCATAAGAAAACAAAACCCACAGAGCGTGTGCATTCTACGAGACATACAAAACGTGATAAAAAAGATTAAAGTCAAAATGTACGGTGATCGGACTCCAATGCAGATATTGGAGCAAATGTTGCATGAAGGAAGGTATGTTTACCACACCCGGGTGAATCCCGAAACAAATGCGGTCGAGGAGGTTTTTTTTTGTTCATCGGTACTCGTACGATATGTGGCATGCTTTCCCACATGTGTTGATGATTGATACCACTTACAAAACGAATGAGTATAGACTTCCGTTTGTTCAAATTGTGGGTGTGACATCGACACACAAGTCGTTTTGTGTCGCTCATGCTTTTATCTCTAAAGAAAAACATGATAACTTCTTGTGGGTCCTACAGAACCTCAAAGGATTGTTGGAAGAGGGTATGGAACCGCGCGTGATAGTAACAGATTGCGATAAAGCTTTGATGAATGCTTGCGATAAACTATTCCCAAAAGCATCCAAATTGCTATGTCGGTGGCACATCTCACAAAATATTCTAAACACACCAAGGCAAAATTTGCAACGGCTGAAGAATGGAAAATATTCAAGCTTTCTTGGTCTTGATTGTGTAATTCTCCCACTGAGACGCTATACAATTATAACTTTGAGCGGCTATTTACGCGACTGACTGACGACCATAGATCAGGTACGTATTATATTACAAACTATAGGGGCCTATTTTGACATTTTATGAAACTATAAGTTGAGGGACTTGTTTGTCATTGTTTGAAACTTGCTTAAAAAATGGTTAAAACCAAGTCCAGGGACTAAACTGTCATTTATTGAAAGTTATAGTCTAGGGGTTATTTTGACATTATTTAAAAGTACAAAGTATTGGGCATAAAATGTAATTATTGAAATCTAAAGTATAAGGGTTGAAATAGCCTTGTTTGAAACTTATTTTAACTCTAAAATCTTAACCAAGTTAAATGTTGAATAAGAAATCCTTAAAAAAAATTAACTTAGTTAACTATGTTAATTAGAATAACAAAAATGGTTAAAACCAAGTCCAGGGACTAAACTGGCATTTATTGAAAGTTATAGTCTAGGGGTTATTTTGACATTATTTAAAAGTACAAAGTATTTGGGCATAAAATGTAATTATTGAAATCTATAGTATAAGGGTTGAAATAGCCTTGTTTGAAACTTATTTTAACTCTAAAATCTTAACCAAGTTAAATGTTGAATAAGAAATCCTTTAAAAAAATTAACTTAGTTAACTATGTTAGTTAGAATAACAAAAAAGGGGGGTTTCTTGTATAACCCGCCCCTTAGCAAGGATCGAACCCGGACCACTCGTGTAAAAGCACCCCTTCTTTACCAGTTTATCCTCCTGTCCAGGAGCTGATATATACCCTAACATTAGTTGTTTTATACTTTAAAAAAGAAGTTAACTTAGTTAACTATGTTAGTTAGAATAACAAAAAAGGGGGGGGGGGGGTTTCTTGTATAACCCGCCCCTTAGCAAGGATCGAACCCGGACCACTCGTGTAAAAGCACCCCTTCTTTACCAGTTTATCCTCCTGTCCAGGAGCTGATATATACCCTAACATTAGTTGTTTTATACTTTAAAAAAGAAGTTAACTTAGTTAACTACGTTAATTAGAATAACAAAAAAGGGGGGTTTCTTGTATAACCCGCCCCTTACCAAGGATCGAACCCGGACAACTCGTGTAAAAGCACCCCTTCTTTACCAGTTTATCCTCCTGTACAGGAGCTGATAGTTATCCTAACATTAGTTATTGTATACACTTCTTAAAATCCAACCGGGCACACACCTTTTATTTTATTTTGTACGTTTTTTTATCACTTTTATAAAAACTAACATTTTTATAAACTCATATACATCAAACCTGATTTACTAAAAATATAAACTATAATTATTTCCGGTTTTATCTAATTATTATGAATTAAGTTAGTTTTAATCTTATTAAATTCAATAAAAATAGTAAACTAATTTTATAAAACCTGAAAATTTTTATATAATTATTTTAACATCAGAATGATGTTCGAAAATATAAAATTGATATTTTTCCCAAAATTCGATTTTTAACCAATTTAATCCAATAATTACATAGTTGTATTTGTTTAATTAATTATTTAAAAATAGTTAATTTATCAGAAAATTTTTGTTTCAGCCTTTGGTCGGGGTGTTACAATACAAACATTACAAATCGTTATATTCTGTTTTTTTTTTTCAGGAGTTTTGGACTATTTGTATACTGTCTGGCTACTACCCTATAAAGAAAAGTTTGTTTCAGCCTGGACTAACACAAGCCCTAACTTTGGTCAACATACAACCAACAGAGTTGAAAGCCAACATGCTAAGTTTAAGAGATACCTTAAGGGGCCAAACAGCTCGCTCCATAGACTTGTGTGGCTTGTTGACAAAGTTGTAGAGTCACAACGCATACAAATAAACCTCACTTTTCAGGATAGCCGGTCCTTGAAAATGGGGGACCACATGATATCATTCTTTGATAACCTACGTGGTAATGTTTCCCTGAAAGCACTAGATTTGTTGCTTGTGGAGAAGAAAAAGATACGTACGTTGCTCGCAGCAGGGGGGACTTGTGGTCATGTGCTTTTTACGAGTTGTGGGTTGCCATGTGCTTGTGGGATGGAGTGGTGGGAAAATACAAGTAATAAAAACAGGCTTCAACCGCTTATTCTACTTCATATGAATACCCACCCCCCCGCCCTCATTTCTAACTATTGTTTTTAAAATACAGATTGCAAAATTCCTCTTGCCACCGTAGACAAATTCTGGACAAAACTAGATTTCAATGCTGAAGAACTTAAGGAAGACGATAATAATCTTCGGGAGGAAATGGACAGAGTCATGCAACAACTGAAGGCGCAACCACCGATAGTGTTAAAAAGTATGTTGTCGAAGATAAAGGAGGTGGTGAATCCAAGTATGACTGACCATCAACCGCCTGAGGTACAACAAGATACTCAGGGGCGCCCAACCTCTAAAGCACAACAAAAAAAGAAGGAGGAGGTTGCGAGACGTAAAGATACCCGGTCCGAAGCAAAAGGCAAAAGCCAAAAGAAGGACGAGGATGCTCAAAAGCCAGCAGTGCAACGCAGTCGTTCAAAGAAAAATAAGGCTAAAAAGACAGTTGAGATTATAGATGAAGATTTTCCACTGTTGGTGGGGGATAGGTACGTCAACAATCGTTGACCTATATAATATCCTACGTACTTCCATACATACATTTTCCCTGATAAAGATTTTCCACAATATATTTTACAATTACAGGTACAAAAACATGATCGATCGTTTTAAGGACTGGCTTCCATCTATGTATCGAAGATACATAACACATATGGAAGATGCCCAGCCTGACGGTAACTGTGGGTTTCGATCGGTGGCTATGGGTTTGGGGTTGGACCAGAATGCTTGGATGTGGGTCCGCCAAGAGCTACTGGATGAGATGTTCATTAACAAAGCCCGGTGGTTGCCTCTTCTTGACTCTTTTGATCCGGGATTTTACACTACAGTATATCGATCAATAAACTGGTTGCACGTGGAACCTGCACCAATGGCATGCTGGATGTTCTTGCCATACGCCAGATTGTTGGTGGCTCAAAAATTTGGTGTGGTTGTTCAACATTTAAGCAATGGTGTTTGTCAAACATACTTTCCCATGTTTGATGGTCCGTCGGAGGGCCATTCTGTTCTTTCGATTGCCTATGTGGAAGATGGCCATTTCATCATGGTTAAGTTAACGGATGATGGTCCGATGCCTCTACCGAATGGACTATGGAATATGTATCGAAGTACTGAAGCTATGGAGTGGGAGACAATGTACATGTCTCGTCTTTCAGAGGGTAAGAAGTTACTTCGTAGTAATAGAAGTGTACGAAGAGACTTTATTAACTTGTTGTAGGTTCTCGTTGTAACACGTATGGAGTGGGACACAATGTACATGTCTCGTCTTTCAGAGGGTAAGAAGTTACTTCGTAGTAATAGAAGTGTACGAAGAGACTTTATTAACTTGTTGTAGGTTCTCGTTGTAACACGTAAAACTGTTTAATCGTATTATTATGTTTTATTTTTTTTATTTTACATTCTATTATCTTTTGAATATAGTGTAAGCAACATTTATTTTATTAAAAAATGTTAATTACATTGTTTTATAATGTAAAAACACTTATTTACATCACTATTTTTATTAAAAGAAAGGCATCATATGCATCATATTGGGCTACGAAAGGTGTATACCAGCCTCTATATGCCGCTCATAGCACAATAAGCGGCTGCTGGTAAGCAATCTATAAGCCACGTATTGGCCAATGAGGAGTGTATACCAACACAAACAACATTTCAGCTCACTAAAGAGGGAAAACTAGATCAAAATCAATTCAAACACACACACATAACTCTCTCCCGTATACCATTTCTATCCCGTATCGAACCATACGGTGCGAATTTCCACAAGAGGTTAGTAACATCTTCATCTTTCCTTTTTGTTATTGTTTTTTTACGGTTTTTTTTTGTTTATTCTGAAATATTTTGGTTGTGGTGTTTGGCGGTAGAGGTGTTTGACAGTGGTGGTTGTTAGAGTGGTTTAGGTTAGGACGGTGGTGGTTGTTAGAGTGGTTGAGGTTAGGACGGTGGTGGTTGTATCTATGGGTTAGGGTTTGACGGTGGTTGTGGGTGGGCTGTGGTGGTTGTGGGTTGGCTGTGGTGTTTGTGGGTTGTCGTAATTTTATTAATATTCGGACAAAATATTAAATTTTAATTGTTGCAGATATGTCGTCAGATGAGGAACAACAGGCACCAAATGGTGGTCCGGTATTCAATCCGATGGTCGGGGGTAATTGTGAGCAGTACGATTTTTTAGACTTCCCCCAGCGCAGTATGGAATACAGACGTTTTGCCAAGTTCCGGGGTATGAGAGTCAGGCAGCAGAGGGCGTTGTGTTGGGACGCGTTACGGGAGTGTGACGAGGAGTAGAGGGCCCGGGGTATAATCGGGGAAAATAACCCGTGGGATCGTATGTTTTTTATGCGGCTGGGCCTTCTTATAGGCCTATGGTGGTGGAGTTCCTCTCCACGTTTATCTATCGACCACGGCCTGCTGAGCAGCCTAACTCAGATATGGACGATCCGATGGTGGAACCACCCCCTGCCGAGGTAACTTTCTGATTATTCGGGGAGCGACAGAATATGTCGCTGCGTCAGTTTGCTTTGGCCACCGGATTCTACACTGATGAGGAGTTGGTTCAGGATATTTATACCACCGCGATCACATCGATGCCTGATGATCAGTTGCTTGCTTGGTGGCCCACCCTCTGTGATGTACCCTTCGGTCATAAGGCCCGTGTCTCGTTGATTACTGAGCCACTCGTTCGCTACATACACCGTTGCATTGCCACGTCGATATCTGGGCGTGGCAAAAGCAACGAGTGGGTCACGAAAAACGACCTGTTCTATCTTTACTGTTTATTCACGGGGACGCCGTGCGCCCTCCATCGCTGCCTGGCGGAGTATTTCGCCTCATTTTCCCGACGTCAGAAGCGTGGCGGATTGCACGGAGGGGCGTTCATCACGCGTATTGCCCAGCATTGCGGTCGGTATTTTCCATTCATCGGTGAGTTGCCACCGCCTGCCCCTTTCGAGTATTTGGGTATTAGGACGATGAGAGGGATGAACTTGGCGGTGAACTTTCCGGGCATTGGTTATCGGGTTGTCGGTGAGAACGATCAGATTTTCGTAGCCCAGCCGTTAGTACATCAACATCTGCTGGACGCTGCGGAGGTGGATATGCCTCATGTTGTTGATGAGCCTATTGGAGAGGGTGAAGTCGAGCCTGAGGTTGAGCAGGGGCATCCGCAGGAGCCGCCACAGCATCCTCGGGAGGCTTGTGGCGGGTCAGACGGCTGTGATGGGGAGGTTGGCGCTGCAGGATCGGCGGATGGACCGGATGGAGGATATGATGGAGTGGATGATGGCTAGCGAGGCTGATAGGCGTAGCGAGGCGGGGTTGCCGGTTCGAGACCCGCCACAACCACGAGTGTATCCGGGGTCCGGCTCGGAAGCCGGCCCGTCCGGCACGCATGCAGGCCCTTCCGGCACGCAGGCAAGCCCGTCCGGCACGCAGGCAGGCCCGTCTGACACGCAGATGCAGTTGATACGTTATGAGGATAGTGGTTCTGATGACGGTGACGAGGAAATGGCTTAGGAGTAGTATTTATCTGTTTCGTTTGGTTGTATTTTGGGTTTAATGTGGTTGTACGAACAAATATTTATTCGTCTTTTGTTATTTATGTTTAGTTGTATGCCCGGTTGTTTTTGTATAAACCTTTAATCTTTTATCGCATGTATGGATGGTAACATGTTTAATATTTTATCAGCATCTATGTTGTATTTTGGGTTTAATGTGGTTGTACGAACAAATAGGTATTGGGATTCTTATAACGAAGGGGTATATTGGTCTTTTTTAAAGGTATTGGGATTCTTATAACGAAGGGGTATATTGGTCTTTTTTAAAAATGCTAAGCATGTGCAGAAGGGGTATAAACGGTTATAAGAATTTCAGGGACTGGATTTGAAAAATTAGAATTACAGTTAGTTTTTAATAAGTGTGCAGGGACTGTTCTTGTGCAAAACAAACCTCAGGGACTGGATTTGAAAAATTATAATTACACAAATAAAAAAAGGAGGGGTCCTTCTGTATCGGACCGGCCTCCCATAGGATTCGAACTCCTACACCTCGCATAGAACACACAAGCCTTAACCAGTTTATCCTCCTATACAGGAGCTGATAAATTGGTTATAGTATATCCTTTATACTTGATTTGAAAAATTAGAATTACACAAATAAAAAAGGGAGGGGTCCTTCTGTATCGGACCGGCCTCCCCCGGGTTTCGAACTCGCACACTTCGCCTAAAACACACATGCCTTAACCAGTTTATCCTCCTGTACAGGAGCTGATAAATTGGTTATAGTATTTCATTTATACACTTCATACACTTTAAGGTGCTTATTGAACCATACGGCTCTCATTGAACACAAACACTTTCCCACCTTCAATAAAGGGGTAAACTAGATCTAAAATTTGAAAACTCACACTAAAACACCAAGAACACACACACAAACGCTCTAGACCACACGATTTTCACAAGACAAACTCTGGACCACACGATGAAGGTTAGTTTGTATTTCAAATTTTATTGCTTAATCTTCAAACTTTTTTTTATTTTTTGGTTTTATTTCCGCCGTTTGTGGTGGTGTTGGGTTTGACGGTGGTGGGGGATTGGTGGTGGTGGTGGTGGTGGTTGTGGTGGTTGACGGTTGTGGTGGTGGTGATTGACGGCTGTGGTGGTGGTGGTTGTGGTGATTGACGGCTGTGGTGGTGGTGGTGGTGGTGGTGGTGGTAGTGGTTATGGTTGTGGTGGTGGTGGTAGTGGTAGTGGTTGTGGTGGTGGTGGTTGTGGTGGTTGACGGCTGTGGTGGTGATGGTGATTGACGGCTGTGGTGGTGGTGGTGGTTGTGGTGATTGACGGCTGTGGTGGTGGTGGTGGTGATTGACGGCTGTGGTGGTGGTGGTGGTTGTGGTGGTTGTGGTGGTGGTGGTGGTTGTGGTGGTGGTGGTGATGGACGGCTGTGGTGACACGTTTTTCGGGTCTAGACTTATATCATCGTTATTTTTTTAAATGTGCATATGTTATTTTTATTATTATATTTATTATTTTTAACAATATATTTTCGGATGTCGGGTCTAATGGTATAATTGTATGTTTTATTAACAGGATATCGAAAGTCGGTGTTTTGACGGTGGTGGTAGCATAATTCTTATGGAGAAGTACATTGCGTTCATATTTCAGATTCAAACGCTTAATTGCGTTCGTATTCCAGATTCATGCACCGGAACGTCCACCAACGACAATGCTTCTGCACCCACAGTCTGTGACGGTGGAAGTAGATATTTACCGGTGACTGTGAGAGTGAACTGGAATGTTCTTCCACCTCCACCAACGACAATGCTTCTGCGTCAGCAACCTCGAGGGAGAACTCCTTCTGTATGCATTGGTTCTTCATGCTGTGGAACCGGTTACTGAGAATTCTTCTGCGACAACGAGGGAGCGCCAGATCAGGTCGGAGGTTTACCGTGGAACGCATCCTTAAACTTGATAGCAACAATATGGTGACCGAATAGAGATCTGAATAACCCATACAGTTTGCAAGGATTAGGGTTTAGTCGTTACATTTTGTATTAAAATGACATGTTTTCTGTATTAATATAAAACAATGTTTCGTGTATTTATTGCGTTATGGTTAATAAATGACAAGTGAAAAATAAGTAAAGACATAATAATAATTGATAAATAAAAAATTTGACATTTTATAATACACAAAATTCATTTCATAAAATATCGTCATGGGTCAAAAACCCTACCCGACCCCCGGCCCGACCCGTTTGCCGGGACTAGATATAACATCGTTTTTTTTAATGTGCATATGTTTTATTATTATAAGTTGCATAAACTCTCAAGACATAACATTCCGCTAAATAACCAAAATATGAGAGTCATTACATTCGTTTAGATAAGTTGCATAAACTTAAATACGGCTAACGACAAATACAAATACGGACAAAAAAAAAACAAAATCCAACAGATTATCAAACAGGTGTCCCTATTAAGAACGACCCTTGAATTTTTATTTTCCATTTCTGCTACTTGCTCTTTATACATTCGAACCTCCTCTTTCAAATACTTGACTTCGTTTTCAAGTAATGCTTTCGTATCCATCAAACCTCGGATGACTTGAACTGACCGAGGACACATGGGAGGGTCGATCCACGCAAAGAATTTGCACCGAGAACGCTGAAACCGAAGGCGAATTAATATAGGGTAGCCTTAATATATATCATTACCACTATACAAACCATAATGCATAAGTTACAACAACCATTGCATCAAGATGTTTTTAAAATACATACCAATTGCATGGAGGTGTAAAATTGACGCCCGGGATTGATATCCGTCCAAGATGTTTTTACCCCAGCTTGCCTTCCACATCTACACATAACCATTGTGAATGTGAAGATGGATATGGATTACACTTTCTCGTACGTAATAGTATTTGTTTAGAAAAAAAAAGGACACAATACGCCGCTCATAGCACAATGAGATGTGTATAAAGTACAAATTCTGACCACTTTTCCAGAAATAGTAAATACATATGCCTCACATAGTACTATGAGGTCCGTATAACAAAAAGTTAGGTGGTGTATATGTCTCTCATTGACCTATACGGTCGTATAGGCTGACACCTTTTCAGAAAAATTAAATTCGTAAGCCCCTTATAGATCAATGAGGGCGGTATAGACTGACATACTTTTTCAAAAAGTAAATAATACGCGTCATATAGATCAATGAGGGCCGTATATGTTGTTTTTGTTTGACTTATTTACCAAGGACCTGCTCTTTGACGTATATACACCCAACTATATACCCAAAAAGGTCTTGGACCACACGAGACAACGTTGGACCACACAATGAAGATCCGGAAGTACACACACACGCACGGATTCTTTGTCTCTCGTAT